>OX439038.1:21030769-21630769 GCA_949317995.1 Acholoe squamosa | reverse complement strand
GGAGCCAGGTATGAGGAGGCAGGCCACCTATACTGCCCCACCTCTTGAGTCAACACTTGAGGAGAAAGTATTCCTCAGTAAGAGCGACAGTGAGGATGACAGCCGCGGAGAGCAGACACCTCACTTGCCTCTTCCTCAGGAGTGTGGGTATGACTCTGAAGATGATATCCCCCTCACAGAGTTAAGACATAGGTTGCAGCATGCTCATATGGCGACGCCACCCCAGGTGTGTGACGGGATAGCTCAGGGCCCTGATGGAACCAACCTGAGACCTGAGGTGGTAGAGCCACACGTGGAAGGTTCCAAGCGAAAACGGGATAATAGTATCTCAAATGACCCTCTAAGTGAACCTAAGAGGGCACGAGAGGATGCTTTAGTATCTGTGGATCTAGGGAAACTTCCCAGAGAAGATCCACTACCTCAGAAGAGAAGCGCAGTAGGCTTCTCGAACTAACAAGGGTCACTCCGTTAAGCAACTATTAAATTTAATCACAGATTTATTATAATTCTAAAAGGGGAATATAGAAGTCTATGATAGGTTAACATTAATAGCTGGGGTAGCCATATGGTGTTATATTAGATGTTTGTGATCAAGAGAATCCCACTTACCTGTTTATAGATGCTTTCTTGTTATTCCAGAATTTAAAAATGGGACCGTTGTTACCATGGTTCTCTTGACACTGTTCACAGGTGTATTAGCCACAACTGATCATGTATTCTCCCGAGAAATACATGAGACCATGGCAGTTAAAGTCATGTGGAAGATGTATTTCTTTACTGATCTAGAACCTCTTGAGACATTTGTTGAACATCTAGGACTATAAAGAGAACAGCTGGAACTTTCCTTCAGGAAATTTAAAAGGTGTGTTCAAGGTGAGCCCTATGAAGAGCTGGTAGAACCCCTTCAGCACAGTTTCTTAAGGCTTAAAAGCAGGGTATGTAAATACCGCAGTAAGTATCTGTAGACTCCAGTGACTGCAAGGACATGACAAGTGAGCGATGATAAATCAAGGTGGTTTATTTAGTTATGCCTTTGTGATAGCTAGTACTGAAGAAGTACAACATCTTGATAGTCAGATTCAGACTATGAAGAGCGTTCAGCAATGCATTAAACATGTTCAAGATCTCTATCTTTGTTGAACATCACACACCTTGAAGTTGTCAAGAAAAGGAGTAGTATTAATTCTATTTTGGGCATAACTAAGGAGCTTTGAGCTGGCTGAGAGAATAGAGAAAGCTGGGTATGGCATTATCTAACATACTTTTGGTTTTGGAGGAAGGAGAAATGTATCTGGAAGATACTCATTAAGTTGGCTAGTGTGTCTACTGGTCATGTGACACCTGTGTTGCTCCATCCATGCGACCTTGCTGAAATCTTAAGAAACATAAGTAGATCAACAAGTGACAAAGTTAAACTGCCATATTCGCTTGATCAAGGGTTGTGGAAGTATTATCCATTACTTAAGTGTACTACCTTAGTTAGAGGACAGAAGGTGGTATTGGTAACTACAAAACCTCTAGTGGACAGGGCAGAAACTTTGGAGCTGGTAAGAGTAATCAATTTACTTATCCCTGTTGTCGGTTCAAATTACCTAGCTTACTACAAGCTTGAGGCTGAGGAGGTTGCAATCAATGTTGAGCATACCCGTTACATAATAATGGACAGCCATGTGTTTCAAGCATGTGCATGGCAGGAATTGTCTTATTGCCAGTTTGACAATCCAGCAAGACCAATATCGACCTCTCAGAGCTGAGAAAGAATGTCTTGAAGCAGTACTGCTCTGTACATGCTTCTACTGATGTACACCTACCGATAGGCAAATACCGGAAGTGGGTAATAATTGCTCGTCACAGGCAGCACTTCCAGGTAATCTGTGCTGACAGTCAAGAGGAAGTAAGCACTGTTCCTCCTGTCACAGTAATCACCCTTTACCAGAGTTGTGTTGCAATGAGTAGTCTGATGTCATTCACATCAGGGACCATTGAGAGTGTGCAATATGATCTAAGATCAGAATGCGACACCTTATCTTATGGTGCCCCTATAAATACAACGTTTCTGAAACCTATTAAAGCACTGGATATGATTAATATTCCAAATCCACTAAAGGGAGTAAGTGAAATTAATGTAAATGCATTACAAGGCAAATTGGAAACTGATCAATTTAGTTTACCTCTTCTTTTACAGAACGCACACATTTTGCGAGTAAATTGTCGATTTTTGGTAGACTCTCTCACCCTCAATTTCCACTGAAATCTTCAGATTTTCTCAGGTATTGCTGTATGCTATGTCGTCTCTAGACATCTCAAAATATTAGTCTCTATATTTTGCTGAGATATTGTGAGCTGCTAAACATGGTAGAGAATTAAGAAAAGTTTGGGCCAATTCTAATGAGTATTTATGGCAAAAAATCATAAAAGATGTAAAATAATTTCATTTTTCTTATGAAAACCTACTCTGGGCAGTTTCAGTGAAAGTAGCCATTTTACATAGATTTGGTTGCCATGGTAACCAAATAAAACAGATACCATGTGACCATGTAACTTGAGAATTCTAAAAGTTATCAAAAAAAAATCTATCATGTGTTTTTTTTATTTCATGTAACTTGATAGAGAGAGTCCTAAAATATCATTATTTGAAGTTTGATGAAATCATCATTTTGTAGGATATGCATGCTGTGTTGTCACCATCATATCTGCCTTATCAGAATGGATACTGACAATCAGGATTCCCTGGATTTTTGTCTATATGCTTACCTTGCACACTCAATACTTAGCTTCTTTTAGGAATATTAACATGATTTAAACAGCATTTGAAAGATAATACGAGCACCTAGAGACCGATTTTAAGCCAAAAACACCTTGGTAAAAGAAGAGTTAAATTCTGGTTCTACTGTAAGTCATAGTCTTAGCTCCATTTTGGTAGTGGTGGTCATTGTTGTGGCTGTGATCCTTGTGGCCAAGCGGTATGTACGGTGCAACCCTAGGACCGGAAGTGACACACCTGTGGTTGAGGCCAAACCTCCTGTGTCCGGTACATCAGCCCCGGGGAGTATCCAGTCAGCACCGGGTGACGTGTGTTCTGTCAACAATGCAGTGCAGAGTGGTGAGCAGATGGGACTGACGGCTGACTGGCTGCCACCACAGGTGATCAGGAAGGTTTATCTGAGCCTTCCTTTGGTAATCATACCAGGGATGCCCTAAGGAAGTGACCTTACAAGGAAAGGTCATGTAAGTCAGTGATCCATAGACATATATGAGCAACCATGCCATGAACTGATAGGTGGATCATCTTATAGTACCCTATGACCTAATAGGTGGATTATTTTATAGTAACAGTATGAACTGATAGGTATTATGATTATGTGTGTGGATCGTGTGGACTGATACACATATTTAAGCCTATGAACTTTAATAGGTGGAAGATCAATTGCATAATAATATCAAGTTTAACGTACCTTCCAGGTATATAAGGACTCAATTATTTATGGACACACACAGATGTCCAGAATGAGTTGGACAAATGCATACAACTAAAATGCATATTAAGTTGCAATACTTAATACATAATTATAATCACTAGTTAGGTACATTATTAGCTTAGTTGTCTTAACAAAACATTGAAGCATTATGCACCCAGTATCCTTAAAGACTCTGAAGACCTGGAAGAACTCTTGACTTTCAAGAGTAAAAGACTTTTATTTCCTGTGCTATCTATTCAATTAATATGGCTGTATGCCTAGGCCAGTCATTGCAGTATAACCCAATGAGAAAAGTCACAACACATAACGAGAAAGACTATGAGAAACTATACGACACTACTGCTAATAGTCACTTTTAAACTGCATGCAATGGACATAGTCCCATACTTTAAAGTTTTAAAGGTTGAGAGGAGAAATGTAACATAGTGCTATTTCAGGTAATGTTGCACATAGAGGGTTAGCTTTAAAGAATTAATATAGAACCATTCAGGTTGACCGTGAGTCATTTAAACTTTGCAATACTCATATAGATACATGTATTAATTTGTCATCTGTTTGTTGTCTGCACCCGATGATATCTATCATGTGTGCCGCTCATGGGGATAACACTAATAGCCGAGTCACTCATGATCACTCATGACTAACCCAGATTATTAAGTATAATAATAAACACAGGCCCTTGATATGTGTATAATAATTGGTTGCCTCAAAGTGAAATAGTGGTTGTCTCAAGGTGAAATTGGTATATTCTAGGATGTAAGTCCTTTACAGAAAGTATTTAACAGTTCTGTACTTCTCCTTATGCTATCCTTTGAAACTACCTTTAAAACTGTACCCACTCGAGAGATTGTAATTATGGGAGATTTTAATATCGATCTACTTACACTGTCTGACATAGATCGAAAACGTATTAAGAAAATAACTAATTTCAATGATCTTAAGCAGTATATTACGATCCCAACAAGAGTAAAAGGTATATCCAAAACCCTTATTGACCATATGTATACAAACTGTGATTATGTAAGTCACCATGGTACAGTTAATATTTGCCTAAGTGATCACATGCCAGTGTTTCTAATCTTAATATGTGAAAGAAACAAAATTCCTAAGGAACTAAAAACCATTAGGGTGTACAGAAATTTTGATATTAATGTCTTTCACCATGACTCTTGCAATAACAAATGGGTTGACTATAATTATCACCAAGATGTTAATGGGCTATGCTCGATTTATATGGCTAATTCCCTTAAAGCATTTAGTGTTACAGCCCCCTTGAGGAGGACATATGTGTCAATAGATAAGCCAGAATGGTTAACAAATGAGATCATTGGTGCAATGAGGCTCCGTTTAGCAATGATATTTATCTATGCCTAGAGTCAAAATGCAGTATGTGTGAGCACTTGTATTGGGCAAATTATTCACTCAAAGTTATAGAATGATGAAATGATCAGTTGGTCATGATATAGACCATTTCGGCTAATAATTGTAAAAGCTTCAGTACATTAAGATATTATTGGCCAATAAACTTGTTTCAAACTCAAAACTCATTTAAACTTCAGTGTTATACAATGATAATTACTTCATATATTCAAGGACATCCTTTATGGGGTATTATACCACGATTTCTGGGTTACACAGTGCTTTTTGGTGGCTATTCCCATCCACATATCTGTCGATATTGCACACCCTGTAGGCTGTAACATCAATTTTGTAAGGCATGCGGTTATCCATGGATAACCCTCACCCAGTGCCGTTATCCATGGATAACCAGCACACCTTACATATCCTTCCATGTCATATGTCACATGTTAAAACCCACGAAATACTCCAGGCCAGGGTAGGGGTCGAAACTGTAGTCTCAGATCCCAAATCCAACTCCCTATGCACTGCTCCACAGGGACTGACGAGAAGTCGATGGCTAGAACCAGGTCTTGATATGATACAAAGCCAGGGGAGGCGACGACTGCAGGCTGTCCGCTACCATAACAGCGGGACGCATTCAAACATAGCCAAGCTGAGGTGTGAGACGCCGTGGTCTAGTGGTTAGCGCATTGTGCTCAGCCGTCGAAGGTGGGCCACTCGTTATGATATCCTACGATACAAGCAATTCGGTGCCTGTTAGCCCATACATTACTTAGTTACTATAACACCTCTATTTCAATAATATTAGGGTTTAGGGCTACCAGAATACATGTAAAAGTGAGAAAAAACAACTGACAGGTGGACGACTATAGGTATGTGGTCGTCTTTAGGTTAATCTACCCTAACATTCTGAAGGGACACAATACTGTACTCAGTGGTTCCATCTTTAAGTTGTAGATGGTTAGTTTCGGGCACAGAGTATTATTTAGGGCATCTTTCTTCCGAGATCTTGGCAGCAATGCATTAGAGCAGAAGGAACGTTTCTTGTGGACTACTTTAATTTTAACTCTTCAGGAAAGCCATGCCTTAGCAGATATTGGAAAACTCTTCTTGTAGTTTGCTGTTCCCAGAACTGTATCAAAGTAGTGACAGTACACATTGAATTTTCCTTTCCGTTACATTCTAATATTTCTAACATCCCTTTGAAATCAAATTTGCTAACCTAGTTTTAGGTACGCTCAAAATAACTGTTGAATCTACCAGGTATCCTTGTAACAATAAATGGAGAACCACCATTTATAATAATATTGCAATGAAGTAGTGTAGTTTTTACAATGAAGCTGCAGAAAATAATGACAGATCCCTGGTAACTTTGAAATAAGGATTTTGCCAGTATTTCGACAACTTTTTTTTACAGTGTATGAGTTGATTGCAGAAAGGTAGGTGATAACAGGGGCTGACTGTATATTGCATATTGCTCATTTTATGCATGCATGTTTCTTCATTCATTTTTATGCCAATGCACTCTTTAGGCCTATAAGTAACTCATATATATATATATATATATATATATATATATATATATATATATATATATATATATATATATATATAGGGAAATTCAGCACCACCTGGGGCATATAAATAGTGGTTCCTTCTAAGATAATTAGAATATCTCATGGTGCAGGAGTTCTGCACCTAGCCCCTCTCCTATATACTTATCCATATAACCTCCCGAAGTGATGACACAGCCAGGTAATAGAGATCGGCAACAAGATCCCTTTATTTTGGGCCAGGAGGGATATGAAGCCGTTTCTATCCTTTCCAGATAAAAAAGAAAAATAAAAAGAAAGAGGATGAACTGGAAACGATAGATATATAAAATTGAATGTCATTTTAATGGAAATTACCACGCTCGGTAATATCATTTTTTCAGAGACAGAACAAAATGCTAGGCATCCATAAAACATTAAACCCTGATCATTACTTTCAGTCATGCATGTCAAATGGGTCCAAAATGCAGTAAACGCTATTTTGAAAAAAAATGGTCTAATATTTAAAGGGCCTACATGATACACAAAAAAGACAAAGGTTTTGCACTTTGGTACCAAAGCTATTTTGGGAAGGGCACAAAAACCCCTTATATATATGGCAAATGCTCGCCTTGCCACTACAACCAACTATAGGTATCTTGGGGTGACTTTGGATGACAATTTAAATTTCAAAATGCATACGAAGAATTTAATTAAAAACATCAATTATAAAACGTACCTGTTTAGAAAGGTAAGACAGTCCCTTACATTTGATGCAGCTGTAAAGGTGGTGAAATGTATGATTCTACCTGTCATTGATTATGCCGACACCATATATGCTCCCACCAACAAAATGATACTAGATCAACTAGATGGTGCACTTGAGAGGGGACTGAAAACTGCATTTTGGCAGAACAGAGTAGCGGGAAAGAAGGGAAATGCATCTAAATAAAAGTGCTTTTGAATATTCAATAGTAGAAGACAACATTGATGCTAGACCAATCCATACCAGAGCTCATGATGGTAGACTTATAAGAGTAATATGGCCCAAAGACTCCTTTTATAGAAGAAGCCTTGAGTATAGAGCTTCAACTGCCAGGAACTTGCTTCCAGTGGATACCAGAAAAATCACTGAATTAGTAAGGTGACATTGGTACATTGGCACACATTGACCCTGACCCCTTACCTCTACTCCCTTTATATGATTTATAGAATAGAACACAACTCTCATCTGCTCACCAACTGCATCACAACATCGATGCAAATAGACACAATAACATTGTGTCCTGACACAACAAGATCAGTGTCAAACAATTGAAATATATATATATATATATATATATATATGGGTCATTCCAGGTTTTACTGGTCAGGTGGCTTCTTGGGCATATAATAACAAGGGAAACACTTCTACACCACCAATAATATTTTTATTCCTTAGTGGGGGGTCACAGCTAAGATTTCCATATGGTTTGGGTGGGTCTTGGGGCATAATTTATCTTCTATATGCATTTAATTATAAATTTTCACGTGGGGTACGTTAATGATAGAGCCTATCTAACCTGGTTAGGGAATATAATCAGTGTTCTTATTATATGCAATTAAGAGGTACCCTAGGGGGGAGTCTTCCATGAAAAAATTTTTCATGTACTCCGGGAATTACCCTTGGCAGGCACATATAAGTGATTTTCAATGCACACCGCAATCATTAACGTACCCCGGGCTTTTGCCTCTAAATAGAATAAAATAAACCAAATACATACAATTCCCACAGTCTATGTTCACTTTTAGAGTAAATACATCATGCCTGAACAAGAATTGTGGCCAAATACAGTCTGGTTTGGCTGTATGGGGGGTCTCTTCGTAAGCGGGGTACGTTAATGATCGGCGGCGGGAAAAACAGCGCGGGAAGAGAAAAACGACTTCCTGTTGCCCGGCGGAAGTGGCCTGCATCCGGGTACCGTGTTTCAGCTCAGAGGAGGTCACAGCTTGTTTATAGCTACCCCTAAGCAGAGTTCTACTGCAAAAGGAACCCGAAATTCACGAAAAAGGTAAGGAAATTCCACGAAATTCCATGAAATTCCGATGAAATATTGTTGGAGATGTCTGTTGGGGGCCGTAGATCGCTTTTTGTGTACCGAAACGATGTATTTTGGATGCTAGGGGGTAAAATGTGTTGCCGGGGGAGGCCTGCGATGCAGCCCGGGGCCCCAGGGTGAAGCTTTGGCCACCCCGGGCTGTATTTTCAAAATTGGGGTACGTTAATGATTTTTCGCTCGGCAAGCAGAATTTGGCCTCTCCTGGCCGAGATGATGTACCCTTGGGTCTAAATTGTTGATAATCCTTTAGAATAGGACCCCCTACGTGTGTAAGATGCATTTTGGGCCATGTTTGGGTGTTTTGAGATGACCCCCCACCCCAATTTGGGCTTGAATGGCCAAATTTCTGCCTCGTCGTGAACTTTTAGGCCCCCTCACAGCCAAAATTGTGCTTATCCCATGGTTTTTTGGGGTTATATTCCTTCTCCTACCTCTATTTGGGCATTTTGGTGTGTTAATCCTCCTGTGGGATCGAAAGCATAGCCATAGTGGCCAAATTTAGGAAGATAGTGTTCGTCGGTCATTAACGTACCCCGGTGGCAAGATGCCTGCCTACTGGTCGCCATCTTGGATTCAGGGGGATGTTTTATGGTGGGTATGTTAGACATGTCCCCCCTCTGTTGTGTTGACCAGGTAAGCTCACCCTTGCACAAAGCCACCACTGCTGAGTGGTTATAAACCTTTGCGATCATTAACGTACCCCCCCTTCTTATTCTGTATTTTCCACACAAGTGGCACTTCCAGTGCACATAGCTCCATCATATTTCACCATGACATGCCCCTATGGTACCTCTAACTCACACAAGTGTCATTAGTTAGATACTGAATACTTTTTTTCCAAAGAATTTTTGTGGTGGGTATATTTCAGCATTTTCCTTATATTTTGTCAGTATAAATTTCCATATTAGCAATTAATCAGCTGATTGAACTTCCGGGGTTACTGTACATCATTTGTAAGCATATAGGAACATGATGAATATTTTTTTCCTATTTATTTATGTATATCTTATCAGTATTCAAACACTAACAAATTCCTTATTATCTTAAAATCTACTGATTTCCTCACTATGAATTACCATATCAGCATAAAAACCTCTGATAAAATCTTTGGCTTTGTTGTACATCCTTTGTCAGCATATAGGAACTTGTTTAATCACTATTTACCTTTTTATTTAATGTATTTCTTCTCATTTTTGCAGATGGCTGACGTAGCCCCCAGTGGCGGTGGTGGCGACCCCCCCCGTCGCCCTAAGAGGTGTGTGCGGGAGCACGCTCCCGCTGATGCTCCAGACCTGGAGGAGCAGGAGGACCGGGAGGACCGGGAGAAGGCGGCCCGTCTCCATACTATACTTGTATTGCCACCTTTTTAGAATTAGCTCATGTACATGACATCGTATTGTTATTACAATTACTGGTTAATATTATCACCATGACATAATATCACAAGTAAAGCATAAATGATTAACAATTTAATTTAGCTCATGTAGTGAAATTAGCTCATGTAGTGACATAATATTCGCTTTGCTGACTAATGCCTCAAATGAATTTCTAAATACCAATTTGTTAATGCTTTCTCATTTCCAATTTACAGCACCTCCCCGCCTACCGGTCAGACGAAAATGATGACGACCCCTGCAAACCGACCCCCGACAACGACAAGGAAGACCACAACACCTAAAACTAACCGCATCAAGTACCTCGAGAGGACACTGGCTGCAACGCGAGAGTCGGTGTCCTCTATGCAGGCGCGTCTACAATCGGATTTGGCACAGGCGGCCGGTCCAGCTGCTACACCACAGAAGCAGCAACAGTGTAAAGATCTTATCTACGATGGGGTGGCGGCTCTCAACAGCAAAGACACACTAGACTTCATGCGGAAGGCCTTCCCTGAAACCAACCTTCAAGCAAAGGGTCTCACCACCCAGATGGCTAAGGACATTAAGGTCAACCGCAAGTCTCTGGCGTCACCCCCTTCAGATCAGCCCCATAAAAGCACTGTCAATGCAAAGGCACGCGAGGCAGCAGTCGTTGAGTTCCTGTGCCTACCGGAAAACTCCACCATGATGCCAGGCAAAGGTGACTCCATCATTGTTAACTTGGATGGTGTCAAGGTCAGAGAACAGAAAAGGAACCTGGTGGAGTTTGTGTATGTCCTCCACAAGCGCTACCTTGACACCAACCCTGCCTGGCCTGTGGAGTCCACCACCTTCTACAACATCAGGAGTAAACATAGTTATCTAATTCCAGTAGAGCTGCAGAATGAGAAAATCTGCCTCTGCCAGAAACATCAAAATTTCGCTCTCATGCTGAAGGCAGCTAACATCAAGACTTCAGTGGACACCCTGGTCCAGAACACCACTGCGGACGTGTTCGAGCAACAGCTGACCCAGTCGGTGAAGATGGACCATGTAGACTACCTGACGTGGAAGTACGTTCCGGTTATCTACGGCAAGCCCGAGGAGAAGAAGATGGTGATGAAGCTCCGGCCCACTTGGGTAACCGATAAATCCAAAAAGGAGTTCATCGCGTTGGTCAAGGACGAGTTCATGTCCATGGCCGACCACGTCGATCGGGCCCGTAGCCAACACCGGATCGTGCGTGAACTGAGGAGTTCCTTGTCAGTGTACGAGACAGTCATCCAGATGGACTTCGCCGAGAATTGGCTTGTCTCGTATCCTGATGGGCCACAGAGTGTCTATTACGCCAAAGACCCGGTTACGCTCCACCCAGCAGTCCTTCACTACCGGCATGGACCAACTGGGGAGATCAGACACCACTCTGTGGCCCTCGTCACCGACGACAGAAAGCATGACACCGGTGCGATCCTGGCATTCATTCAAGTTCTGGCAGCGTTCCTGCAAGAGAACCTGCCCCAGGTCGCGTGGGTGCACTATGCATCGGACTCCCCATCGAGCCAGTATCGGAACATCTCCATCTTTTCCATACTGGTGCGCCACGCAGAACTTGTCAGTGGTCTACAAGCGACATGGACCTACTTCGAGGCGGGACACGGAAAGGGCCCCTGTGACGGCGTTGGAGCTGCAGCAAAACGCAACGCAGACAACCTCGTCAACAGGGGAACGCTAATCCAGAATGCAGAGCGCTTCGCGGCTGAAGGCAACCTACTCGAAGGCCGCGTCAAGTACATCTGCGTTCCGCTTGCGGATATCGCCACCGCCCGTCTCACAGTCGGCAAAGTAGCAGCGGACGAGTCCATCAAGGGCACCCAGAAAGTTCATGCTGCTGTGCCCGCCGAACCCGGGAAGTCCCTCGCTGTACGCCACAAATCATGCTTCAGCGAGTGCTGCTGGGCCGACCTTAGGTCCATTCGTGGGTGTCCAGACTGGATCACACACCCAATGAAATTCAACAACAAGAAGGCTCCTCCCCCACCACGGCAGACGCGACAGAGGACTGTCCCTGCTGAGGTGGACGGCGATGATGATGTACCCCCGCCAAAGCAGACTCGAGGTACTTCGGTACGGAACACTCTCCCCACTCCTGTCGCTAGCACCTCTGCCTGCAAGCGCCAAGGGGGTCCCTCACCCGTCGTGGCTGGCAAGCGCACCCGCAAGAACATGGTTCCTGCCCCAGCCACGGCTAACAAAGAAAATGTGCCTCCGTGTGCCGCACGAAAGCGTGCTGCGGAGCGTGCAGTTGAGGCCCCCGTCACAAAGCACATGCGACAGGACGGACCAAACTCACCTCCCGTTTTTGAGGGCGGATCGACAATGGACATTGAGGATACGGCTGTATTCGTGCAGGATGAGTACCAAGAGGGACAGTTTGTCGCCTGCGCATTCCTGCATGAGTCAGACTCCACCAAGGACGCATGGCACATGGGCAAGGTCTTAGCTGTGGACAGTGAGAGTGACATGTATGAGGTCATGTTCCTCATTCATCCGGCGAAAAACCTCACTTGCCACAAGTTCCCAACCAAGCCCAATGTCCAGTTTATATACCATAATACCATCCTTGGCTATGTGAACAAGAAGCGGTATGGGAACTCCACCGTCTGGGGCCACATCCTCCATGATAACACAGTCAAAATGGCCAACATGAAACTAATAAAGCACCGTAAGGAGGAAGACAACAGACTTGCCAATAGTTGCTAAATGGTTCTGTTTGTTTCACACAAGTGTTACATTTCAGTTGCTGGAGTTTTAGCGAGTTTTTAGGATCAATGGTTAAATGACTGTATATATGTATTATGATCTCATTTACCCTCAGGAAAGAGTATTTAAGGTATATAAGTGTATATTTTTGTACAAGATGGGCCTTATGTATGTTTAAATGACTCTAGATAGGTAGTACAACCTCTCTTGTGATGGTGTATGTGATAACAATGGCATATGATGGTGTAGAGTTGAGCTGTGGCCATTCTTTGATAGGTTAACGACTGGGGTACGTTAATGATCGGTACGAGCAATTTTGACATTAACAAAGTTAAAATTCGATATTGTCAACCTATCACTTGGTCTGGTGTTTCTAACATTTCTATTCAATAGTAGAGGTGTGTGGTTTGTCAAAAAATACTATTTGGTGTATATAAAGATACATTTTAGCACTCCATGACATGCTGATGTTGCGAGAAGTGTAGAAATTTTGTGATTTTTTAATTTTCAAAGCCACAGTGGCCAGACAAGATGGACCTTATGCATGTTTAAATGACTGTAGATAGGTAGTACAATCTCTTTTGTCAATGTGTGTGCAATGCCAATGGCATATGATGGTGTAGAGTTGAGCTGTGGCCATTCTTTGATAGGTTAACGACTGGGGTACGTTAATGATCGGTACGAGCAATTTTGACATTAACAAAGTTAAAATTCTATATTTTCAACCTATCACTTGGTCTGGTATTTCTAACAATTCTATTCAATAGTAGAGGTGTGTGGTTTGTCAAAAAATACTATTTGGTGTATATAAAGATACATTTTAGCACTCCATGACATGCAGATGTTGCGAGAAGTGTAGAAACTTTGTGATATTTAATTCTAAAAGTGATATTGGACACCCAAGATGGGCCTTATGTATGTTTAAATGACTCTAGATAGGTAGTACAACCTCTTTACTCATTATGTGTGTGATGCCAATGGTATATGATAGTGTATAGGTGAGCTGTGGCCATTCTTTGATAGGTTAGCAAATGGGGTACGTTAATGATCGGTAGGAGGATTTTGAGATGGTTAAAGTTCTATTGTTATAGTGCCAGCCTATCATCTTGTATGGTGTTTCTATTATTTGTATTCAATCATAGACATGTTTGGCTTATGAGAAAATACTATTTAGTGTATATAAAGATGCATTTTAGCACCCCATGGCATGCATGCTTTGCGAGAAGTGTAGAAATTTTGTGATTTTTAATTTTCAAAGTGATATTAAACACCCAAGATGGGCCTTATGCAGGGTTAAATGACTCTAGATAGGTAGTACAACCTCTCTTGTGATGGTGTATGTGATAAAAATGGCATATGATGATGTATAGATGAGCTGTGGCCATTCTGTGAGAGGTTAAAGACCAGGGTACGTTAATGACGGTACGAGGATTGAGAGATGAACAAAGTTAAAATTGGATATTGTCAACCTATGACATGGTATGGTGTTTCTAACATTTCTATTCAATAGTAGAGGTGTGTGACTTATCAAAAAATACTATTTGGTGTATATAAAGATACATATTAGCACTCCATGACATGCAGATGTGGCGAGAAGTGTAGAAATTTTGTGATTTTTAATTTCCAAAGTGATATTAAACACCCAAGATGGCCCTTATCAATGGTTAAATGACTGTATATATGTATTATGATCTCATTTACCCTCAGGAAAGAGTATTTAAGGTTTATAAGTGTATATTTTTGTACTTTGCTGCAAGCGAAGGCTGTGAGAAGTGTTGAAAAAGTTGTGATTTTAATTTTCAAAGTGATATTGAACACCCAAGATGGGCCTTATGTATGTTTAAATGACTCTAGATAGGTAGTACAACCTCTTTACTCATTATGTGTGTGATGCCAATGGTATATGATAGTGTATAGGTGAGCTGTGGCCATTCTTTGATAGGTTAGCAAATGGGGTACGTTAATGATCGGTAGGAGGATTTTGAGATGGTTAAAGTTCTATTGTTATAGTGCCAGCCTATCATCTTGTATGGTGTTTCTATTATTTGTATTCAATCATAGACATGTTTGGCTTATGAGAAAATACTATTTGGTGTATATAAAGATGCATTTTAGCACCCCATGGCATGCATGCTTTGCGAGAAGTGAAGAAATTTTGTGATTTTTAATTTTCAAAGTGATATTAAACACCCAAGATGGGCCTTATGCAGGGTTAAATGACTCTAGATAGGTAGTACAACCTCTCTTGTGATGGTGTATGTGATAAAAATGGCATATGATGATGTATAGATGAGCTGTGGCCATTCTGTGAGAGGTTAACAAATAGGGTACGTTAATGATAATATGTGTAATATAATGGCCTCTACGCAAGCACCAAGTATGAAGTATAGGTATGATATATCAGGCCAATTCTTATTATTATGTACAGCAGGTCTACTAGAGACAATGGACAGTTAATATAGTCATTGTATGAAGGATTTTGAATGAGCTAGGCTAAAGTTAAAAAATGGTAAAATAAATTCACAAATTTTCACATTTTCCAATTTATCCACCTATGCGTAACTTCAAGAGTTTTTGGGCCTCACTTTAGCTTTTTGGTATACATAAAGTCATGTATTGTACCAGTCTGGCCACAATATTTGGTGTTTCCAGGCCTCTTATTAGTGGTGTTATTCATGTTTGTTTGATTACAATCATTAACGTACCCCCTTTTTAGAAGGTTTTACGGCATCTGCGATAAAAACTGACCCCCTAGGAGTTGGATCCTTGAATGAAACTTTTTAATAAGCCAAGATATAGGGCTATCAATAAAATATAATGTTATTAAGAAATACTGAGTTTGTAGATTCTTGATCCAGGCCCCCCCTGACCAGTAAAACTTGGAATGACCCATATATATATATATATATATATAAATATATATATATATATATAAATATATATATATATATATAAATATATATATATATATATATATAAATATATATATATATATATATATATATATATATATATATATATATATATATATACTAGGCAAAAACATCAGCCTGGATAATAAACACCTAGTCCAAAAAGAGACTTTTTCCATCTAGTCTCCTGATATATAAATTTCACTAATGTGCTAAGTACAGCTTTTTCTTTATTTCTTCTTACCTATAATATTCTGCTCTCTTCTTCCCTCTCTTCTCCTCCCTCCATCTCTCTCTACACTACCCTCTCTCCTATCCTACTTTGCTTCATGTTTGTATGTACTGTGGAAGGGATGGGTAATCTTTTGATTATCCATCCGTCCCACAGTTATAATCTGTATATAATTGCCCATAAGGCCAATAGTATGACTATCATTGATATGACCCAAGAGCATTACATCAGCTCTTTACCTGCTGTGTAAAAAGAAAGACAGGACCTGGTCCTATCTTTATGCAGGAAAATAAAAGAATTTCAACTCAACTCAACTTATACAGATAATTAAACGTATTAAAGGAAACATTTTCTTTGGAAATTATCTTTTCAGCTAAAGATTGCATCATGATAGCTCAAAGATTCACTCCAGGGGAGCACAACAAAGAAGGGTATATGCTGAAATCTGGAATGGATCCGTTGTGTTTTGGAACCAAACTCTTCAAATATTACAGGTGATAGGCATATGGGAGAAGATCACCTGACTGATTCAAACAGATTATCCACTCGGTTTTCCTATTTCACTCCTGTACCCCTTTTAATGGGTTTGCAGGGATCTCATCAGATATTGATCATCACTAAAATTGTTGTTGAAAGTGGGGAAATGGAAATGTGAGAGGAGCTCTAAAATGGCTTCTACCTGATATTCATTGTCTTCAGATGGGTCAACTATCCTCTGACCCTTTGAGTTTATAACATCAATATTAAGTATTACACTATAAGAGATAATCTAAAGGGCTTACTTGCAAATTCAACTATATATGCACCAGCATTATTGGCATGAAAAACAGGAAGCACTGCCGTATCATATGACCTCCAGCACAGTCATGTTGGACAACTTAGGATATTGCACAACAGACATATACCTGTAAGGAATCTGAAGACATCAAGGATCCTTTAATAGACTCTGCATCTTACACATTGTGATTCCCTACTTCCCATTGGAATCCATTGCTTAATCCTGTTTCATCTTTCCTCTAGGCAATTGATTTGAGGGGAAGTACAAATGAAGTAACTGTCATAAAAGGGCAGTTACTGTACTCCCAGTATAGTTAATTAAACAGCTGATTTCACTAGCTGTCTTAGTCCACTTTCGATACATTTCATAGTTTTATATACAAACCTTTGCTTCAATTTTCGAAATGTGTAATGGTGACTGAGTGCAAATTATAGATCCAAAGGTCATAATTCAAATCATGGCTTAACCTTGTACAGGGAACATTGTAAAATAAATGTTCACAACTTAAATAGGATTTTGAGCTTCATAACATCAGGACATCCTAAATTCATGAACATAAACAACGTGAATACGATATATATGTTTGACACAGCAAAGGGGGGGATTTCCATATTTTGTCCAGTAGGTCTTTCCTCCAGTCCTGTCGTTGTTGACACTTTTCCCCATCATACTGCATCATCAATATCAATGGTTCATCACACTAGGTGTTGTTTATTTGATATAGAATAATAAGGTGACTGCCAACTCTGACCTAACACTGCTATCTCTTTTTATTAGCCTCATCCCATGTAAGCTGCTCTGATTGGAGAGTAGTTGCATAGCTATGCCAATCAACTATGTCAGCCCATTATGGTTAATCGAGTCATTTCCTCCTTTAATCAACTACCATTATCGTTGATGTAGCATATGTGAACATTAGTCAAAGACATCCCTCATTATAGCACCATCTCTGCCAAGATTTAGATTGTATCAAAAAGATGGCAGGTGGCAACATTAAGACCATTCATTTTCCCATCAGACTGAGATATGAGTAACAGAATTGCCCTTCCATTGTGTGCCACAAAATATATGCGACTTATAAATACAATAAAGGGACATACAACCATATAATTAGACACAAGAATATTACAGGCCCTAGCAGCGGAGGAGCATATTTCATCGGTAATCACCCGCTATAGCTACCATGGGAGAAAGTAGAAGCTGGTATTTCAGTCCTGCCTATCTGATATAAAGGCTAATTATTTTGTGGAAAATACAGTTCAACATGTTGTGAATAGTATGGAAATGATATTCTTTATTTTGGGTTACCATAATTATTATTCTAAACACTAGAGGGCCTGAATTAATCCTTTTATTTATGACGCGTCCTCCAGAACATTTACAAAAGGATCTGTACATATTCATAGAAATTGTCTATTCTCTCATGTACTGGTATTAGCTGACTTTCGCATGTAAATACTTAAATATTACTCACACATTATTGTGCCATGTATTCAGTGAATGCTGTATAAGTAAATCTCTGTATTAATGTTGATATCTTAATTGATTTCCTTTCTTACTCTGATATCGATGATAAAGAGGTCAGTGGCTGTCTACGCTTACTTGATACTGTCATATTTTATTTCAACTCTATCCCTTCTTTACTACATCACCAAATGAATCAATTAAACAGACTCTTCGTGTGATACATCTTGTGCTTACAAATTGTTTGTTTTTACCTTTCAATGAGGTTTTTGACCATATATGGATTTGCACGTGAACTTCAGTATGACTGCCACATTGACATCCTCCTTAGTTAAGCTGACACTTATACCCAGCATTCCCTGTCACTGTGTATGATGGACACTAATAGGTGACCACTGTGGCCCCATACTCAACCATTGTATGTCCTGTCTTTTATTTATCATTTGTGACAAAACTTGGGAAAACCTTACATTACGGGGATTTAGTATTATTTATTGCCACCAGGGGGCACAACCAGTGCTGAACATGGAATGTTCTCCCACTTTCCCTTGTCAGAGTTTGATGATCCATATATCAAAATGATCCTTGAGACCTTCTCATCCCAATGAAAACAAGTATGGTTTAATTGGTTCATTTGATATATCTTGGCAACCTGCTTACTCAAACCAGATATTATATACCTGAACACAGAATATCACAATATCTGTCATCCAGCACAGTTATTATCCATGTTTGGCATGATAACATGCTTATCTGTAATGTAAAAGAGGACTATGCCCATTATTTAGGGTCTATGACTGTCCAAATATGTGGGAAGACCCATAGAAAGTATTCCGATAGGTTACAGTAAATATACATTCTTGTTCTTTTTGGCTGCACCACCTAGAAACTCTGAATATCACCAAATCCCCGTAATGTTAGGTTTTCCCACTTCTTGTCACATTTGTTGTACCACGGTTAGTAGACACTGAAAATTAACAGTGAACCGTAACGACTTTGACTAACATTTTAACGGCGTGCATCAATGGCTGGTCGCTCGTCATTTCTCAACATTTGGGCAAGAATTTAAGTCTTCAAAGGGTAAGAAATAAAATTTTGATTTGTAAACTATGGTATAAATGCATTCACCAAGTGCCTAAGAGACCAATACTCTGGCCATCATGAGAACAATGGCAATAAAACCCAATGGATGCACAAGACATGTCTTCTCTTATCCAGCTTCTTTAGTTATAATAAATACCGTACTTTGCTAAAGCATGTGTCCTAGTCAGTAGTCTATGGTAGCAACACAGTGGATATACCCTCCACAGTGGACAGTAGGGGGTGATTTTCTCTTGAAATAGGGTGGTCTTTAGCCTTGGCAGTGTTGCGTTCACGACCATCAAAATGATATAAAATACATTTATTGCCCACTTTAGCATCGTACAGATCAGATATAAGGCCTATCCTTTGCAATATTATTGTGGGTTTGGCTAGATTATTGGTGAGGTTTAGGCCTTGGACCAACCATGGCTCTCTCATTATGTTTAGCTTTTGATAGCTTGTTATGTTATAATTGGTGAGGAGAATTGACATAAAGGTAGCAGTGCACCTTGATTCAGAAAAAAACAGGTTTTCCTACACTATTTGACAGACATTATGTGGCCCAGGACTAATAACTTGCAATGAAAAAAAAAACATGTTCAAGGGTAGGGTACCTATAAGTTGTTCCACCGAGAGTGCTGTATAAAGGTGATGCATACCAGTTGGATTTATAAGAAAGGATTTTCTCCACATTAAACAAAGCAGTGCTATATGATGCAGACTGCACTCCATATGGCCCCAGCCATAGGTGTATGGCCGTGGCCATTTCTAGCCCTGAATGGACAGATCTAAGTTCACTATCTAAGTAACATAATAAAATTATTTTATACCATTTTCTATTACTTTTATGATTTTGGTGATCACACTACATAAAAAGAGGAACATTTATTTAACCAGGAACAGATTTAAAAAATGACCGTATAAAATTATGTGTAGAGTAAATCATGGATCTTGTCACCAAATGACCATAAAAAGTACCTGTATTAGGCATTGAAATACCTCCAGTGTATGAGTGTGCTGCTCATGGAGAGCAGTAGCCGTTAGGATTCTCAATGAAGCTGATAGCTTCTAAGTTGGTTCTTGTACATGCTAAATCTGCTTGTGACCCCTGAATATGTTTTCCACTTTAACTCTTTCCAGCCGGCTCTCTCATTGTTAAAAGTCCCTATAATATGGCACATTAAGGTCCCAGGCCCAGCTATATTGATACAGGGGTCGTAGTGACCATGGGGGAAAGAACCAGTGTTTGAGAAATATATTCAGAGGTCACTGATCTGGAATCTGTATGTAATTTCCTCTCATATGATACCATATTACCTGGTATTATTCACTGGAAATAACTATTGATGGGACCCTGGATAATGCTATTAGATGCTATAAATGCCCTCCTCATAGTGCATTAATGCACTAGCCATACTTTACCTGGTAGTGCATTAATGCACTAGCCTGCTGGAAAGAGTTAAACCATGGTGCTACTCAGATAGCACATGTCATGAAATTTGCACCAATTTTACATAGTATTATGCAGATACCAAGTAAAAGTGATGTAAATTGCATGGTGTGTACTAGCTCTGTATATTGATTTGAACGGAAGCTCATTAGTATACTTTTGAATTTAACTAACCAGGAGATCTATTCCATTAGATGTTCAAAATAGCTACTGACCACCATCGACAATATTATGTGAGATATTATGGTCAATAAACCAATCACCATACCATAACGTAAGTAATGTATCTTGAGAACATACTTTCAGAAATATATTTCCCTAAGGTATAAATGTGTAGCCTATACTGATTGGAACTAGAAACATAAAATCTGAAAGAAATTCAGAAATTTCAGTGCTGACCTCATTGAAGATTTAAGATGGCTGTCACCTAGGTTTTCATAAAATACTGATTTAAATTCGTTTGACCTCATAAATGTACATTTTGAAATTAAAACCATGTTTCTATTATGATTAAGACCAGAGATATATCATTTTCAAGATTATTTACATTTTAATGGCCATCTTGAATAATAAAAAATGATCAACAGCAATATTCACACACTGTTCTGGAAATTTTTGTGGAGACCCTATAGACTAATATAACCCAAGACATGCACAGAGAAAATATTGATACTCACCATGAGCCTGATGTTAGCCTCAGGCAAATGTCGCCAAAATAAGTATATTTTATACTCAGGGTGAGCCTAGGGTTTAGGCATACTCCAGCAATACCTGACACTCTACTCTAGATTGTTTATGGCCTAGTTGTACCCCCTCTACTGCCCTACTCTCACAGTGCAGGAGTCTCTTTAGAGACAGGCTCAGGGTCAACTGGAGTAACATAATAGAAGAGAATAGGACATTGCCTAAGTATCTCTATGAAGAGGGTCAGACAATGCTGGATCCTACCTGAACAGGCTCCAACATTGCAGGAGTCTTTCTTACCAATGGTGTAATGCACTGCCAGAGTATCCCAATACATAGGATCACACTTTGCTGGATTTTACCTTCAGAGTGAGTCCAGCAACACAACCCAGTAGGCACAACCCCACTTAATGAGTTACTAATCAGCACTGCACTGTAGGGCTTACAGACAGTCTAAATTGTAATGGTTATGTAGCCCTGCATTTGTAGCCCTTATTGAACTACTGAGCTGTAGGGTGTATTAAGCCCAACAAAAAAGTGGTTTATTAAACACTGTAAAGAAATGTAGAAATTAAGGTCACCATTTGACAAAAGCACATTATTTCATACACACAAGGTTTTCAGATGATCGAACATTCAACTTCCTAAGGCAGTCTAATTAATAGATGAGTAGTTTGTCCATTACTGGTTTCAGTGTCCTTTTTGCTCCTTGGTGAGATTTGAACCGGGTACCTCCTTATTGTGACTCCTTTGTACTCCTATCTGTGCTAGCTGGGCAGGTGTTGAAAGTGGCACTATCAATATGATATTTCAACCATAGACCTACTATAGTGAGATGTCATTGGTCATATGAGGCCCAGTAATAGGAAACACAGACTGGAGTGAGCATAGTAAGGAAAATTGCCCATAGTAAGGACAAATGTCCAAAATGTCCTCCAACATTGCACAGTCCTACTTATATGCCTATTGCAACCTGGTTCACCAGTTGTAGAGGTGGCACAGTGGTAGGATTCTCGCTTTGCATATGAGGGGTCTAAGGTTCAAGTCTCGGTGGTGCTGAGAAACATTTTACATTTTTTCAGTTTAATAGGAAACATCTCATCTATTGTAACTAATTGAAATAGATACTTGCTTGAAAACTGATAGAATCTTCAACATCTGCCAAGTCAGAAAATAGCAAGAAAATAAATTGTCTGCATAACAAAAAAAATTGGGTTGAAAACTTGCAGTTTTTGAAGAGCATCCCTGTTCTGGAATCGAACTCAGGACCTTCTCATATGAAGGTAAACATGTTACCACTACACCACCCTAACTGTGCTGAAAGATCTCCACTTGGAATCTCATATGATCTGCTCCCTCTGTGTGTTGAAAGCTGGTATTTTACCTTTTTCCTTGGGACCATATGTCACTTTTACATATACTGCAAAGATATGATCATACTCTAAATGTTTTAGTGATTAATTACTATTATATTCCTACATAGATAACATTATATTCTTAGATATCATGGTTACAAGGACTAGAGGATAATAGAAAGGATATTGAGTATGTGCAAGAAGGGGTCAGGGGGGGGGGGCTTAATAGGGAACAATTTTTTCACAAACCCATTATGAATGCATATTCATGCTCACATTGTAGCAATAAGATTGACTTACAGAGATTGACTTTACAAAGATTCTCAATGGGGCTTGAACTTACCACCTTCAGATGCAGAGTTCAGTGCCATATCAACTGAGCTAATGAGGCACATGGTGTGGTTGGTGCTAGGATATGATATAATCTCAGACATCAGTGTATGGGCTAGACCCCTGCTTTGCTAGAGTATTAAGTTAGATTCAGACTGAGTATGGCACCATGCCTGAGCCTTGTGCCATACCCATGCTGATCCTTTTTCCCAATGTGTGGCATTGAAGCAGGCTCAGCATGAGTATGGCATGTCAGGGGAGAGCCTCTAGCAGAGGCTCTCATGTTACTCAGGCAGCGCCAGAGACTAGGTGAAACTCAGGCCGATGCTCTTTTTTCCGTCAGTGTGGGAGCTTTTACACTTTAAACCTTTGTGCTATATTGATTTGAACAGGTGCTCACTAGTCCGTATGTTAGCTACTTTGACATTTGTGACATCTATGTCATTTAATATTCAAGAGGGCTACCAGCCACCACTGATAAGCAGTGTATCATGACCTCTCACTTTTAGAAATATATTTACCTAAGCTGTGAATTGCTGGTTTATACTGATTACAGCTGCAAAAAAAACCCCTGAAATCTGGCGGAAATTCAGACATTTTAGTGCTGACCTCATTAGAAATCCAAGATGGCTGCCACCTAGGTTTTCATAAATGAGATATGTTAAAGTTGTTTTTTTTTGCCTTTTTGGCGGCCATCTTGAATAATTAAAAATTCTCGAGGGTGAGATTGACACACCCTACTGGAAATGGTCATAGAGACCTTGTAGATGAATAAACACGAGAGAAAAAGAATATCAGAGAATGATGGGTCCTCCTAGGATTCTGTTGGACTAGGTCCATTTTGCATTGTACTTCCTGTCATGGAAAGACTAATGAGAAGTGGTTCTAATAATTCTTTCTATATGAGTTGCTCAATTACCCAGAGTATGATTGCGAGCTCTGTTTCAAACAACAGAATCCATATTCAGAACTATCCTATTGAGAGATTTCAGCCTGTGATAGGAGCTGATGCAGTCTAGCTGCCATCTCAATATGTCTCATTACCAGCCCGCCAAGTCTGAATAACATTGATCAATCATGTTCATTGTTGCTTCAAATTTGATTTAACATTCTGCGCCCTGAGTGTATTGACAGTGAGAGTTAGTTGGCTCGCCATGATCAGGTGAATGTGATATTATTCTGATGTAAGGTGGTCACAAATAACCTTTGTCAGACAAGCTGCCAGACAGCAAAGTGTGTAGTTACAGCATTCGGCAGCATTATGTAATCTATCTGATAAGTTTCACTAGAATAAGATGTATACCAACAATGCACCTAGGTATAACTTATGTACTGTTGTCAAGAGCGATGCAGAGTTCATTCTATATGAGGTGGCTATAAATGATTAGAGGCACTAAGATCCTCTTCTTTTCTGGCTGGTTAGTACTGGATATAAAGTATGTAAAAGATCAATAAAATCAAGGAACACATCAACATGAAACCTAATTGTAACGTGTGCAGCAATGTATAGCCTAGCCTCCTGTATCGTCCTAAGCATATTGATGCATTGTGGGAACTCTAGAGAGTTCTAAAGATATTGGTGCTGTATTAGATAGTCGAACTTTTCTAAGGGCAAAAAATGACATGGTTCTTGAAATATCAGGCAAGTGAGGAAACAAAACCAGTTCTTCGGTTTGGTCTTATTAGGATTAAGTATAGAATGAATATATCCCTCTAAGCAAAGTCTAATCATTAAATCAGTCCACTTTGTCAAAGTGGTGAGCTTAGAGTGTTTGTTATCACTTGAAAGACTGAGGGAATCTTATGTCAGCACTCCACTATGGGATTGTCATAGAGAATGACAGCAGTGCTTATTAAATGAGAAAACTGGTAATGATGTATGAGCCTCTGGGAGAGGAAAACGATTGCATTACACTTCTTGTGGAAACTTTAATTATAACTATAGTAGGAGAAGTTTTTCGTTTAAAAAGAAATACCAATATAAACAGTGTCCAGGCCAATTGGGGCCAATATCTTCGATGTTAAAATACTTACACGTGCAACAGAAATTGGTGAAAACTTGCCTGTCATAAATGAAAGCATGAAGCAGACTCCTTGGAAGCTTTCAGACTCAGAAACAGGGAGAGTTTGGGTGTACTGGGAACCATGATTATGGGCGTTTTGAGGTGTAAAGGGCTAGGGTACCACCATTCTGTAACACAACTAGGTAGTGTGGTTTAATTCAAAATGTACCTTTAGCAAGTCCAAAAATGTCTATAGGTTTAACCAATACCATAGCCTTTTAGAACCAGTCTCAAGGGACCAATACAATGCAGCCTCGATCATTATCCTCAGACTTGGTGCACGTTGATTCCTCTAAACACATAAATTGTTCATTCTCTCAGACCTCTGTTGCTCTTTGTTCTCTGCTAAAGTGGATTTGGATAGTTCCTAACCTGGTTAGTGTTTGCTCACAGGAGATTAGTGTGTGCTCACAGGAGCCTTCCCTCGGATTAATGTGCTCCCTGACACTTTACTCCCTGACAAGGGTCAAGGAGCACATTAAGTGGAGCTGTACTATAATATACTGCATGCAGTTCCAGGTTTGTAGTGCAATACAGATCTATATTTAATTCTTAAAAGGAGATGGTTGTGGGTAACCGAAGATGCTTTTTATAAACTATGCTCTTCGCATTCATCTATGGAATATAGGGAGTGAAGGCTACAGGAATATGTTGGGTTCAATAAGAAAATTAAATATTCAAGGACGCAGCAACATTCCATTACATAACCAAATTTGTTGATTAAACAATGTGTTACAATGCTATCAATACATGTATATCGTTTTTATGAAGGTTAGTGTCTTGTTTTTCTACAGAAACAGACGTCACATCATCAAGATGGAATATTCAGAGCTATACATTTTGACCTGTAGATCATGAAAACAACATCTTGCCTCTTTACATCAGATGTGTCCTTATTATCATACAATGAAAATACTTTTATCAATTTTTATTTCGATTGTATTTAATTTTTTTGTCTGAACACAAATTCAATATTTTCTGCCCCTCCTGTTTACAATTAATTATTCAAAGCAAGTGTTTTTGGGGTTCATTTGGTTTTAGCGATATTGCAGGCCTCCACATGTACTACAGAGCTCTGGATAGAACATGCAACAGTTTTTTTTTGTTTATCAACAAACATTATTCATCCGGATACAGGAAGATTTCTGCAGGTACGGGAAGATACCTGCCAATACAGGAAGATTTCTGTATGTACAGGAAGATTTCCACAGGTACAGGAACAATTGTGAACTGAATGTTGAATACTTACATATCATTTCAAGAGCGTCCTTATATAGGTCACTGAAAGAACACCATTGCTGGTCATGCCTCTGTGGTGATAATAAACTTCCAGTGGCTGTCTCAAAGACGATGGTGTAATGCAGCCACTTAGACATATCAACAGAAGCTGACTCACGAAGATGAGCCTAGAGTTGGATGATGGTGGCATTTAGGGGGTGTAGGCTATGCAGCTTTGATAAAGCTTTTGTGGTCTTCCCTTCATTTTTGATGTGGCATGCCTCGTATTTCAAGCAAAATACTTTTTTATTTCAGTCTGTACTGTTCCAAGGAATTCTTACACTCAAAACGGAAACTCATCGACGCCTCATCGCTAGTGATTACTTTATGATTAGTTTGTGATTACTTTTGCCTCATCTTGCACATGATGAGCCAAACTAATCAGTAATGAGCATCCAGACTCATCAAACTGATGAGCAGCGAAACCTATCACAATGAATAGGTTACCAGAGTTGTAACTGGTAACAGGAGGGGTTCAATGGGGGTTCCATATCACCCTTTTCACATAAACAAAACAAAACACATTACAGTCACTCAGCACAAGGATAAAATTGGTATTGAGATGTGTTTTGAACTGGACAGGAGGCATGCAGGTGACGTTCTGTGTTTATGTGTGTAGCCCTATGACCAGTATGTCCAGTATGTGTACATGAGTTGCAGGCAGGCAGTAGGCCACAACTGAAGGGTTGGAATGGGGGCACACAGAGACATTGTGTTCTAGTGTGGGTGCTTTGTGGGGTTAGAGGCAGAGTGAGTCTAGTGTGTGTACATTGCGATATACCAGTAAACTGCGCATTTGAGGTGATATTTATGATGTGGGATGGTGTCTGTTGTATTGATCTATACATCTATAGATCTAGTCATGCTATATGTCATAGCCTAGATGATGTGTTTTTGTGTCACAAATGCTATATTTGATCTTCTATCCTGTGTTATGTGTAAAATTAATATGTTATGTTACCTTGTCATGCTGTTATTATGTTATTTTGTGTGAAGTATTCTTTGTGTTGATGTACTACATTGAAATACATATGTCATGTTATGGTATGCATTAGATGTTGCATACCATATCATGTTGCATTATGTCATATCATATTTTGTGATGTGCTAGATTTGTTGGATCTTGTGTCATGCCATGGGATGTGTAATACTTTATGTATAATGTATCATACCATGTTTTGCATTGTGTCATGTTATCTTTTACTTTGTTGTGCAAAGCTGTGTTATGTTGTGCCTACTTGTGAGATCTCTGAGTATAATGTGTTTTGTATGTCAATGGATTTGAGGTGATACTTGTAATGTGTCATGCTGTGTTGTGTTTCATGTTGTATTATGTGTCATCTGATGGGATCTGGAATTTGTATATATGTCATTTGTGCCGTGTCATAACATTGTACATGTACATGTTACATCATAATTTGTTGCATTTTGACATATATGCCTTGTTGTGAGGCACACTGTATTGGGTGATATGCATTTTGTAAAGATGTTTGACACTGCTATGCACAGATTGTCATGAAATCAGCATAAAAAAAATGTCTTAATCATTCTTCTTTGTACAGGCCACTAATGCAGGGGTGCATCATGCCCTCAGGGCTTTGATTAGTCTATGATAATGTCCTCATCATTCTGATGAGGTGAAACTAATAACCCAGAGTAATTGAAGTGATGAGCTTAGCCTCATCATTTTGATTAGTCTGTGATAAGTCCTCATCATTTTGATGAGGCCAAACTACTGCCGTGGTGCACCATCAAATCGATAAGGCAAAACTCATCACTACTGATTAGTTTTCGATAAGTTTCCGATTAGTTTCCGTTTTCAGTGTAGTATGTATCAAATTAAAAACAAAATAGTCTCCACATCATTATTAAGATGAGGGTTTGATTCAGGTTCAGTTGATGCTGTGAGTTAACTGCTTATAAGAAAATGGTCAACAGCTTTTGAGTTTCTTGATTCCCTTGTAGCCAAGCTAAGCCATTGTATCTAGAATTTCTAAAGACTTCTCACGGTCCTGAGGTTGTGGAGAGAGGCCGGGTATTAGGGAAAAAGTCTCGAGTTAACAGGCACAATTTCCAAACCCTCAATGACTGAAAACTCTTATTCTAAAGCTTTCTCCTGAATGACTCATCTTCCATGGGCAGTTTTCAGGTTCTCTTTTTTTACGGTGGCTTTGTCAAAATGCTTTGAGTAAACTGAATAGCAAAGGAAGAATGGCAAGTAAGGACAGGATGGGTATAAAAATAATGGTGAGGTAAACATCTGAGAGAAAATGGGTTGCTTGCAATTTTACTTTTGGCAATTGAAATGTGAATAATAGATTTTGGATTTCTTTATTAATAGAACAGAGACACAAAAGTATTTCCTATCCTGCTTTCCTCCTCCTTGTGGGTGCCCCCAAGTGGGTCAACCATAGACAAGATACTATATGCTTTGGGGATGACTAAAACCTTTCTACAACAGAACAGTTGCTCCTTTCAAAACGATGATAGTATTAGTGACAGCTCTTTTCTTATTTACATGTGAATGAATCATATTAGTGTTTGTGAAGGAGTGTTTGTGTTGGGTGGGTGGACAAGGTGTGAGGTTTACCTTGTTGACGTATAAATGGGCTCATTTTCCAAAGTCGTGAAGGGTAGAGATGCTTTGTAATCAAATTGAATAGCCCTAGAGTGACGGTCTGAATGAACTAGCTCCTAAGACAACATTTATTCATTCTCAATTCCTACCACCAAAGCATAATGAGCAATTCGGAGAATAAGGGAGGAGTAAGGTGTTGAGGTAAGCTCAGAGGTGCTGGCCGACTTTATTAGTATGACCTGGCAAATTAAGTCAAATCCTCTCTGGAGCAACTGATCCCCCTTGCCAAAAAAGACAAGAAAAAGAAACTAAGTCTATTCACCTGTCTATTCCCTCTTCTTAAAGTCTGATTAATTACTTTGGCAATTTATTATAGATATGGCTGAAACTATAGTACAGAGGAATGACGCAAAGGAGATAGAACCATCTACCAGCTTGTACTGAAAAATAAATGAATCAGCTGACAACTCTTCAGACATTGCTTCAGTGTCATTGAGAAAGCATAATGAGTAACAACAACAAGTGGAAAGGGCAGGGTTACTAATCAAATAAAGTGAGGTGAAAAACAAGCCAAAATGGCCAGTTTTGTACTCTGTCGTTGAAATGTGAACATAGAGATTTCTCTGTTTTGTAATAAAGGAACGCATCAAAAGAGATTAAGATAATGACATTGAAAACCTCTGTCATGTCTCCACCATTGTTTGAAGAGAATCAAAACATGTTCTTAATATGTTGACTGTCATTAAAATGATTATTAGCTGGACTCAAATTGTAAAAAGTCCCTGTGACAGATAATGATTAACAGACATTCAGTAGTTTCAAATTAGAGATTAAACTATCTTTGTCAAAATGCTTTGAGTAAACTGAATAGCAAAGGAAGAATGGCAAGTAAGGACAGGATGGGTATAAAAATAATGGTGAGGTAAACATCTGAGAGAAAATGGGTTGCTTGCAATTTTACTTTTGGCAATTGAAATGTGAATAATAGATTTTGGATTTCTTTATTAATAGAACAGAGACACAAAAGTATTTCCTATCCTGCTTTCCTCCTCCTTGTGGGTGCCCCCAAGTGGGTCAACCATAGACAAGATACTATATGCTTTGGGGATGACTAAAACCTTTCTACAACAGAACAGTTGCTCCTTTCAAAACGATGATAGTATTAGTGACAGCTCTTTTCTTATTTACATGTGAATGAATCATATTAGTGTTTGTGAAGGAGTGTTTGTGTTGGGTGGGTGGACAAGGTGTGAGGTTTACCTTGTTGACGTATAAATGGGCTCATTTTCCAAAGTCGTGAAGGGTAGAGATGCTTTGTAATCAAATTGAATAGCCCTAGAGTGACGGTCTGAATGAACTAGCTCCTAAGACAACATTTATTCATTCTCAATTCCTACCACCAAAGCATAATGAGCAATTCGGAGAATAAGGGAGGAGTAAGGTGTTGAGGTAAGCTCAGAGGTGCTGGCCGACTTTATTAGTATGACCTGGCAAATTAAGTCAAATCCTCTCTGGAGCAACTGATCCCCCTTGCCAAAAAAGACAAGAAAAAGAAACTAAGTCTATTCACCTGTCTATTCCCTCTTCTTAAAGTCTGATTAATTACTTTGGCAATTTATTATAGATATGGCTGAAACTATAGTACAGAGGAATGACGCAAAGGAGATAGAACCATCTACCAGCTTGTACTGAAAAATAAATGAATCAGCTGACAACTCTTCAGACATTGCTTCAGTGTCATTGAGAAAGCATAATGAGTAACAACAACAAGTGGAAAGGGCAGGGTTACTAATCAAATAAAGTGAGGTGAAAAACAAGCCAAAATGGCCAGTTTTGTACTCTGTCGTTGAAATGTGAACATAGAGATTTCTCTGTTTTGTAATAAAGGAACGCATCAAAAGAGATTAAGATAATGACATTGAAAACCTCTGTCATGTCTCCACCATTGTTTGAAGAGAATCAAAACATGTTCTTAATATGTTGACTGTCATTAAAATGATTATTAGCTGGACTCAAATTGTAAAAAGTCCCTGTGACAGATAATGATTAACAGACATTCAGTAGTTTCAAATTAGAGATTAAACTATCATTTAAAAATGCAATGTCATGTTCCTATCCAGTACATAATAGGTTATTCATTTAGCTGCAGTTTAATTCTATATTCCAAATTTTCTTATCCAGCTTCCCATTCATATCTGCAGTAAAGGGCACATTGCAGGTACAGCAGCAGCTTTTGACTAATGAGTGGTCAACCATCAGCTCATCTCTTCTGTCATGATGGCCTTTAATACTTCATTTTACAGTGGCAGGCTTTGAACAGTGTATCGAACAAAGTGGTGGATTAGGAGTTGTATTACCACATTTTGATCATGACTTATTTCTAACCCTATTTTATGTTTAGCAGCTCAATGTGTGCCCGTCTCCTTTAATACTATCTAAATATGGATTCATTATATGGTAAGATCTAAAGATAGATCTGTAGAGGTCTACATAATGATCTTCGACCTTAGATCTTGTGTAGGAAATGTATGGACTTTGGCCATACATTTCCTACACAAAAAGTTGGACTATTGGTCTTACATGGGGTTCACTTCTGACACAATGTGTTTACTGAAGCCTGACTAATTATCAGCAATTTGAATGTCTGGAAATATGCCCCAATGTCTGATATGAGAATCATCCCAAATTAGTCTCTATAAATGGGAAACTTTTTCAGTTTCCACAATGACCCTGCCATAAACTAACAACAGTCTGCTTGTCCCTGACTCACCCACTTTGTATTACGTACACATGCAACTGGCCACCAGCAAAACACTTTGAACACAACTGATACAAGTCTGTCTCTCATTGACTTAATGCTGGCATCCAATCTGCCTTCATGTTAAAGGCATTCTCAGGTATTTTTACCAGATTTCAGCAGCCTGAGTGGCCAGGGCCAAATTGAATTGAGCATGGTGGAAAGTAAGAGCCAGAACTGACACCTTTATTGGCCTGACAAATGACCTTGGGCACAAGTGGGGTGATGGGGCATTGGCTGACAGGAATAATTCCTTCATTATCGGGCACTGCTCGCCACTCAGGGATTTCTCACCCATATAACATTCTGCATCTTTTTGTGAGACTCCTGTAAGGTTAGATCTCACCTTGACTTAAAGGTAAAGTGTGCAGTAAAGTGGCTTCACCCAGGCTTTCTGTATATCTACCCACAGTTGGAACATTTTGAATGAATTATTGATGGATATGCCTTAATGCCCTAAAAGATTTAGTACTCTCATGATCCACATTTGGGGGGTACAATACTTTTTATTTGATAAACCTAAACTTGAGAGCAGCAAAGGGGACTCAACAGAAGGGGTTGGATCCCCTAGTACACACATCCTTTTGGATTTTAAATATTCATTGAGCAGAACAACTTAAGACAGGCAAAACCACTAGTTTTGTCATATAGGGAGATACACATCATCTGGCAGTGCATTTACATTAGGGCATTGTGATTAAACCTATATCACACTGAAAACCTACGGGATCCAGAACTCGTCAATAGTGACGACTTTAGGTCCTTAGGTTGACGATACCCAAAACTACAGCTTTAGGTCGTCAGGGGGTGGTCATAGGGGACAACTTAAGGTCATCAGTGACGAGTGACGAACTAAAGTCGTCACTATGGCTGTTCTTTATAGCTATATAATCCTGTGTAGAAACTACATATATATATATATATATATATATATATATATATATATATATATATATATATATGTAGAAATAAATAGAGATGAGTATTGCATCTGAAATGGGATATTGCCACAGGTTTACATGGTGTATCAATACAGGAATGTATCTTGACAGCAAATGTAAGTTTATTGGAAATTCGTAAGCTTGGACACCTTGGATTGATCCATACTTAATGAAGACTATGTTCTCAGAACAGTCGCTTCATATTCTTTATTAAAATGACAAAAGTACTTAAAACTAAGTATTGTGGTTATGCATGTCATCAAAAATATACCCAGATAATATAGTCAGCGGATTCTATTTCAATCAACCCTTCACAAAAACATTATACTCTGAAAACTGCCCCAATGATTGCATTTTCTTTTGCAATTAGAACTTCCTATTTTTTGCAGAGTTTAAATTGCACATCGTTTGTTTGCATTGACTTTGACGAGTGGAACTGAGAGGTAACAATGGTATACACGTATTATAGACATTCCGTATTTCATCACTTTGCTTTAGTAAGGATAGACATGTAGCAAAGGTCTTTGCAAAAATACCTATTTTGCAATTACTGTCTTGCTTATTCCTGCCTCAGATCTCTTCAGATTAAATCCCTGGCCAACCTCCCATCTGTAGCCCTCTCCTGAAAATCCTGTTACATTCTGAACTTAATTGAGTGAAACAGCCTGATTGACTATCTATATCTAAATAGGCAGCCCAGGGCCTCATGGGATTAGACTGGAGAGTGAAACCACAGTTGTTTGAAAGGACTAAAATGTGATGTGACCATGCTTTGATCATTTCTTCATAATTTCTATACAAATACCCCAGTGGTGTTGACATTTATCCATTAGGACATTCAAGAAGTTTTAACCAAAGGATCCCTATCTTTATGTTGAGGTATACAGCAGAGCTATTGGCATGTATATGCAAGGACTGGGGATTTAACCTTGCTGGTAGCCATCCTTTCAGGTTTGAATTGCCTACACGTCCAACAGGAACCAATGAAAACACGTTTGCCCCAAGTGATAAAAGCCTACACCTGATTGGCCCACACCATCATCTAACCTATGGCCTTCTTTTATTTTAACAATGTCCCCAGTGGTTCATATCAAATGTGTGTATCCCCTTAAAGTGCATCACTTGTCTTTCTGTGGCATACTGTGAATAATGGTATTCTAAATAAAAGACCATAGTTATGGTCTATGGGATGTACTTATGATATTTGTCTTTGCAGATCGTAATAAGGTCTAACACTGAAGCCATGCAACCTATGCTTCTTTTGACACACAGTCATTACTGTTGGTATTCTGTCATAAGGTGGGGTAGAGTCGAATAGGGTTGTCCATAATTTCTATTCATCAATATTTTAGGTCTATCTTAGAATGAGTAGAAAAGGCACACATTCAGAACCTGTCACCCCCATTACTATTTCACTAAGAAAACCCATTATCTTCTAGGATTGCCGACACCAGCCATTTTTTCAACAGAGACAAGGTAGCAAGCAAGCCCCTTTTACAGTATACTGGCTCATTACGATTCCTTTTCTTTTTCTGAATAACACATTTGCCTTATGTATGTCCTACTTGAGTTCAGAAAAGCAGCCAGATCAGTGGGATTAAAACCCCCTTAATAAAGATATATGACTTTCCAGTGTATATTTTGTGTTTCATTGCTACTTTAAAAGACATACATAGCATTGAGATAAGTACGATTTACTACTAGCTATCAATCAAGTAAAACCTATTCTGATTAAGCCAGCTATGTGTGGCTAATCCAGATGTCACTTTTAAATGGTAAGAAGAATTATTTTAGGATCACAAGGATTTTCTCCCCATCTCTATCTTCCCGTTGCCGTTGTGCCTGAAGGAAAATTAACATATATTCCTGCAATCAAGCAGGAGTTTATTCTCCCTTCGTTGGTTATTTCAACTTAATTTGAATTATCTATGAGTTGCCAGAACACTCACTCAATAGTATGTATATAGTAAAAGGGCCCCTACGTTGCTGCATCCCGACTAGAAGTTAATGTTGTTAAATGCTACATCAATCTGAGACCATTGCTTAGTAACACAATGGTGACATTTACTGAGTCACAGTGACCAGATGTTTTTTTCGAAGTATTTTTTTTTGGGTGAAAAGTAAACGATTACAAAGTAAAAGTAATCGTATCCTAGCAGCTACTCGTTGTAGTGCCACGGCTAGGGCACATACATTTGTCCCTTCAGTAAACATGAAGGTTATTGCTGTGTATGACAGTCATATATCTGAAACAATCATTGGATGCTTTGACGATGTTACATATGCATTTTTGTATCACAGATTCTAGGTATATGAAGTGAGATATGATGAATTAGTTGTTGAATCCCCTCTGTTGTCATGGTAGGATGTTCCTCTAATTTAACGTTATAAGTCATTCTGAGTGCTTTATTTTGTATGTACTGTATCTCTCTATTTTCTTTAGCATACTCTCTGTCCCAAATAGTAGTCTAGGATTGGTAATATCATTGACTTGAAGACACTTAGAGCAGCCAATATATCAATATATGTCGATCAACACGGTAAAAGGTACGCCCGCGTACCCCCTCGCGGGCGTACCTTTTACTGTGTTGATCCACATATTTCCTAATCTGTCCAAATTGGACAATCTTGTTTCTTACTTTCTTCATTGTAATAGCTCTATGTTCTATAAATTTAAGTTCAGTATCCATTGTGAGACCAAGATATCGAAAATTGTAGACTTTCTTAAGTGGTATATTATTAATTTTGAAAACGTACATATTTTTCGTTTTATCATTAAAAAGCATCCACTGGGTCTTTTTCTCATTAATGGTTAAGCTATTGTTGGCACACCCTATAGTAATTGACTTCAGACAAGCATCTTTATGTCATGGCTGATACGAACGTCACTATAGATTAGTACTACAACTGCTATATTCAATAGGGGGCATTGAATACAATGTGTCTGTATTCAATGGGAGTATTATAGTTTATGTCATGGCTGATACGAACGTCACTATAGATTAGTACTAGAATCGCCGTATTCAATGGGGGCATTGAATACAATGTGTCCGTATTCAATGGGTGTCCGCCATCTTGGATTTTGAACAGATCTGAGCTGCTTTTCTTTATTTAAAAGCAAAATAACCCCCTAGGCCATGACATAAATGCAAATGTCCACTCCAGTGATTAATTTTACAACTCAGCCGTATAACGGCTTCGTTGAATACGGGCAGCCCCACCTTGGTGAATACGCTGTAAAATTATTCACTGGTCGTGGACATTTGCTTATGTATCGGAACGGGTCTAAAGCTAACTACAGGATAATACTCACCCAAGATGCAGCCAATCAGAGGCTTCCCTTTTGGGGGGAAATTCAAATGGGGGGTCAAGTGACCTAGACCCCCCCATGGTGTGGCGCCAAAATGGACCAATCAGAACCTTCCCTTTTGGCGGGAAATTCAAAATGGTCACATGACGCCTTACCCCTGTGGTTTGCCACCAAAATGGTGCCCTCTGATTGGCTGGCTGTTTAGGTCATGCGGCCTCTATTATGCAAATATGGTCACATGACCCTAATTTGAATGGTCCAATCAGAGGTTGGCATTTTGGTGGGAAATTTGAAATTTGGTGACTTGACTTTATTTATTTCAAATTTTCTACCAAAATGGAGACCTCTAATTGGTTAGCTGTCCATCCACATGTCACACCATCAGCTGTATGCAGTAAGTAGTAGTAGTAGTAGTAGTAGTAGTAGTAGTAGTAGTAGTAGAAGTAGTTATGCGATCTTATTAGCATAAAGAGGTGTGGTGGTTTATTATGTAGATGAGAGTGTGACTTATATATAGTGAGATATTTTTTTATGAATAAAAGTGGCAAGGTGAGGGAAAACATGTCTCCTGGGGGGAAATTGCTTTTTAAGGTTTATGTCATGGGCTTTAAAATGAGATATCTTGAGCTAAAATATCCCCAGTAGTTTTGCTGTAATTGCTTGTCAAACATAGGTTGGTGTGTACAACTGAAAATGGGAAATGAGCTCTAAATGCATTATATCCTAACATAAACACTAATAATGCAAAAAATACAGTTTTGTGAAAAAATAACCAAAGGAATGTGATATTTTTGTCATAAAATTGGTTCTAGAGGGAATTTTTTAGCTCTGTTTTCGGTTCTAAGTTCCTGAGGGATTGTCAAAAAAAAATTGGGGCAAAAATTCCTAATTGGAATAAGGGAGTGGTTTCCATGGCAACCTTATCTACCAATTTCCTATGTTTCCATGGCAACCAACATTCCAAAAATGGAACATTTTCAGTGGAGATGGAATGATTTTAAGCATACTACTGGATTCCTTATAAAAAATTGGTCTAAAGCTATTTTTAGCATATTTGTCAGTGTTTTACCCATATACTACCCCCTGGTGGCCAAAACCAGTACTAAAAATCCCCCCCAGAGGCATGTTCTCTCCCGTTGGGCCACAAAAGCTGAAAGCTTGCCAAAAAGAATTTGGGGAAAAACCCTTGGGTTGGGGGGCCCTTTGGGGTGGGGGGCCTTGGGGGCCCTTTTTTAGGTGTGTTTTTTTTAGGGGGTTAACTCATTTAATCAAAGACCTGCCCCCTTGGGGTAGGGGTGGGTCTTTTGGAAAAAATAAAACTTACATAATAAGGTAAGAAATACAATAGAAACCGCATCACACCTTTCCACTTTTTATTTGTTATAAATGTCATATTTATATTTACACATCTTTAAATACAATTCCACATCATAGACAGTGAATACAAACTTATATACAATTTTCAATGAAACGTGATACATTGTGAGAGGACCTTGTCCCTGGTGTGTAAATATATATATATATATATATATATATATATATATATATATATATATGTGTGTGTATCTATCTATCTATATATATATATATATTTTGTTCCTCATATTATTTATCTACTGTGTCCTCTATTTCTCCATCCGTCACTATTTGTCCACCAAGAGGATGAGGAAAGAGTCTTTTTTGCAGTCCTTGCTTCCTTTTGAGAAACTGCAACTCATAGTCCATATTCTTTATTTTCTTCAGGATTTCCGTCAGCAATTTTTTGCCCAATGAAGTTAGGTTCATAGCTTCCAAGGCCAACAGGCAGTTCAAAGAATGTCTGAAATGTTCTACGGTGACGTCATCATCTTCTAACCACATGTGTATAATGACTCCACATTGGTAGCATTGAACAGCATCCTTACCTCCGATTACTATGCTGTTGCTGTTGCTAGGAAACTACACCACTTAGCAACAAAACAAAAGCAGCACTGTGTTCTACTAAGCTGATTTATAGGGGCTAGGATTCACCAGATACTTCTAGACTGCACATTTATGTAATTCAAAGTGACATCTGAATCTATTGTCGGCCATTTTGAATTTCAGCCATATACAGCCTCACCATTAAATTTTATGAAGTAGAAACATGCATATTCTTAATCAACACTCTTTTTAGCATAAGAATCAGGAGAATTGATAAAGATTTAGCATGGAAAATCATCCATTTACATAAAGAGGGAGTTTATTGAAATGGAACAGCATCGCATTGGCTTAAGATAGTGTCTTTGCGTCCAAGGCAATAACATGTGTCACAGTGATCAAAGAATTCTAAAAAATGTCTCATATTATTCAGAAAGGTTTGGCCTACATAAATCATATTAGATATTGTGCTTAGATGGGGATAAGGGCAAGTTTTATACATGTATCTGGAGCGCATTTAAGATTTTCAGTAAAAAAAGGAACTTTGTAATTTCAATCTTCTGTCTTCCCGACTGTCTGGTACACTCAAATCTAAACTTAAGAACATGTATTAGGGTTTAATGAAAAGCTTATTATTTCTTCTTTCCAACAAGACCAATAGTTTCAGGATCCAGACAAGGTAAAATAGTCTTACACCTTGGGGACTGAGCATACCCCTTGAATAACATGTTACCAAAATTGACACAAAAGTGGTCTGAACTCGCACATGAGCAATGAGCCAAAACCGGTAGTGCATCCCAAGATAATCAATGTTAACATCTTGAATCTTGTTCAGGGGACCCTAAGGATCGAAAAAATACCCATCATGTTGGGATGTGGGGGGGGGGGGTGCATGGTGGGCCCTATCAGCCCCTGGCTACATGGCAGTGGAAGATTCCTAGTATATGCAGGATATCTATAATTAGTAAGACTAGGCTGTTTTACATTGAGAGTAACACAACACTTCTACAGGACAGGAACCTAGGTCTTCCATCAGCCTGATATTGCCATTGCCCATATCCACCTTTCAAATAATTCATCATAGGATCCTAGAACATATTACATTTTCCAACAGAAAACAATGTGTTGTCTCACATAAGGATAGGCCAACAGACATGCTGACAGGAACATCCCCTCACTGGAATGAAATCAATGTACCACATGACTCAATAATGCTATTGATTCATAAGCAGAATGGTAAACCAAGCAAAGTTTAAACATTAAAACCCTCTCGGTGTTATTTTACCAGATATCACAGTAAATTACCTCCTTACGTGGTGAAACCACAAGGTAAAAGGTATGGTGGCCCATGAGGGCCACCAAAAAAAAAAGTCAATCTAAAAATAAATCTGTCGGAAAGATTTTTTGTCTCAGAAAGGATTGTCTTTATTTTGTCACTGTCAACCAAGAAAGAAATCATGCTGTCACTGTCAACTAAGAAAGAAAGTTTTAACTGAAAAAAAACAACAAAAAGCTAACTGTCACTGTCAACTGTCAATCTGGTCTGCACTGACCTGAAACAGGTATCTTTTTGCATAGGGAACACTTGACTATCGAGTGGTTGGGGGTAAGGTAGGGGGCAGGGGTTGGGTGGGGCTAGGGTGGGGCAGGGGGTAGGGCAGATGACCCAACTGACCCACATGACCAGACTGACTCCAATGACCCAACTGACCCAAATAAACCACCTGGTCACGTGACCCAACTGACCCATATGACCCAACTGACCCCAATGACTCAACTGACCCTAATGACCCATGTGACCCTACTGACACACATGACCCACATGGTCCAACTTACCCACATGACCCACATGGTCCAACTGACCCACATGACCCACGTGACCCATGTGACCCAACTGACTCACATGGGTCACTTGTGTCATGATTGCTAGGGTTTCCATTTCCTGAACACTGAATCTATCCAAATGAAACTAAATGGATGCTAATGGCAATGCTTCTTCTCATGACCCACCATTTAGTACTAATATATATCTTACTTCGTTATAGAATGCGTGCTTGTAAGTATCAATTAATATCGAAGCAACACAGTGCAAAAACACCCCACCAAGAGTGACCTGCAGGGGTATGACTTTCTCTTGAGATATTGTGGTCTTGACCTCAGCCTTATTGTGTTCACGACCATGAAAATGTCATAAAGCACTGCCAACTTCAGCATCATGTAGACCACATATATAAAGCCCATCCCATGCTCAGTTATTGTGGGCATTGTTGGTTTATTGGTGTGGTTTATGCCCTGGCCCAATCACAACTTTCTCGTTACACTTAGTTTATAAGAGCTTAATGTTCTATTATTGGTGATAAACAAGGAGCAACTACAGTTCTTAACTATCTTGTTTACAATCCTATTGTTCAATACTTGCTGATTACTGCATAAAATGATGAGACATGTCATAAATTAAAACTTTAAATTAGAAAACAAATCGACAATACTCCTGTTCCGAGCGTCGAAAAGGAGAAACAAAAGATTATATTCTAAGTGTGAACATAATTTAATTACTTGAATAAACCATAATCCCCTTGTATGGGATGGGATTGTATTGGAAAGCAAAACATGGAAAAAAATCACAAAAAGATTATTTTTGTCTTTTTTTTTTTTTCTTTTCCTGTGCATTGGTTTAAGGCAGAATGCGAATTTGGTTACCCATAAGTCCTTTGTTAGACAACAATCAAACAATTGTCCCCAGCAAATTGTTGTGACTCCTCGTCAACCTGTGTGAAGTGGCTCACACATGTCGCTAGATGGAACACGACGTCGCTATAGCACAAGTTCACCAGGAATAGCAATGGTGGTGATCACATGGTCTGACCTCAGATGGCGAGGATGGTGATCACTCAGACTCACCAGGGATGGCGACGCGGGTGATCACTCACCTCGCTAGATGAAACACGCACCTCGTCATAGCACATGTTCACCAAGGATGGCGAGGATCGTGATCACTCATCCTCACCAGGGATGGCGACATGAGTGATCACTCATCCTCACCAGGGATGACGACATGAGTGATCACTCACTTCGCTAGATGAGACGCACACCACGTCATAATACACATTCACCACAGATGGCAAGGATTGTGATCAGTCACCTCGCTAGATAAAACGCGTACCTTGTGATAGCACAGGTTCACCACAGAGGGTGAGGATCTTGATCACCCACACTCACCAGGGATGGCGACACGAGTGATCACTCACCTCGCTAGATGAAACGCGCACCACATCATAGCGCAGGTTCACCATGGATGGCGAGAGTGGTGATCACTCAGACTCACCAGTGATGGCGATGCTGGTGATCACTCACCTTGTTAGATGAAAAGCTCATGATCATGGACATTGGTAATCATGCAGCCTCACATCTGCCAGATCAAAGTATGTTTTGCCAGAGAAGGTATTGCCATATGTATCTTCCCTCTAACCACAGACAAGGTGTTCATGTTGATATTTCCCTATGTATTTTTCCTGTAACTAGAGAAAAGGTGTTTATGGATAGTTGCTTTCATTTTGAAGATACCTCTATCTAAATTCAATTGATATTCTGTCTATATAATCTTGTTTGATTCAACTCTGAAGTATTACATGGAAATCAGTGTGAAACAAAGCACATTTGATACGTATGGGACTTATACTTCATGCCCACACTTCCTAGATAGGCTACATGTTGAACAGTGGTGCTGTCTCAACAACTTTGGCAATGGTGGTGATAAGTTGCCACTGTGAGTGAGAGTGAGTGACAGATGATACAATCCTCAGAGAGCATTGACCTGGAGTGACACAAATTCACGTATTGAGTGAGACCAATGTTGGCAATGGTGGTGATAAGTCGCCATTTTGAGAGAAGATTAACTAGGAGTGATACACACTCACGCAGTGAGTGAGAGCAATGTGGCAATGCAGGTGAAAAGTTGCCATTCTGACTGAGAGTTGACAGGCAGTGGCACATACTCACGCAGTGATTTAGATCCATGTTGGCGATGGTTGATAAGTCACCATGCTTTGTGAGGGATGACAAGGGGTGGCACATACTCACGCAGTGAGTGAGATCATGTTGTCGACTGTTGTGATAAATCGCCATGCCATGTGAGACTGACACACAGTGGCGAAAGATGACGCAGTGAGTTATCACTCAGAAAGGAGTCACCATTGATGACCAATCATGGCGACAGATAACAACAATTTGCTGGGTCTTATCTGCTATCACTCATTACTGGGAAAAAGAGTATATAAGAAGCAAGTCCCTCTCCTTCAGCCATGGGCTACTCTAAACTTATTTTAATGCCTCCCTTACCGGTTTTCCGGGGATCTAATCAGGCCATTATCCCTAAAAACTTCTGAAGGTAGGGTAACTGGAAATGGGAGAGGAGCCTCTTTAACAGTTTTTCTCTCACGTTCCATCACATTAAATGATTCAGCACTTTGACCTTGATAACACATTTCCATCGTTTCTGGTAGAAGGAGATATTGACTCAAGATTAATGAACCACAGTCCATATTCCCTCTGTAATGATGCTTCCCATATTCTGTAAGGGAGCCACATGTTTCATTTAGTAAACATATTATGCTTTATCTATTCTCCATAAACTAATATGGTACTGATACAGCCTCATAAGATTGTGGTAAATACACTTTGTCAGACAGCCTACAAGGTAAGATAATGCTGATTCAGACATTAATGAATAGTGTATAGCTGCACCGTCTGATGATATTCCTTATCCAATAGACACATCTTTTTATGACGGTGTATAGGGCAGCGACCAGCAACACAACTTCATTTCCTCACTCGCTTGTAGTGTTTTACAGTCAGTATTCGGCACCCTGCTCTTGAGGTCATTAGCAAGAGGCTCGAGGAAGATAAAACTATGTATGCACAATGAGAAGACAATTGACTGATCAGCCTGGTTTTTAATTGACGGTCATCATATTTTTATCAGTAGGGGTAATGTTGAAATAATGAAAATTGCCAGCTACTCTGGTGATGGCTTAAGGTCACTAAGCTGATACGGACAAATGACATTCTAACTTTTTCCACCCTATCCTGAATTATTTTATAATGGGTTCTCTGAGTTTCCTTAAGATAGGAATTATTCCTCAATTTGTGCCAAGAAATAACATTATTTGACCTGAGATGGGACCCTGTGAATGGCTTCCACCTCACCTTCACACCTTCCTTTCTTCTCATATCAGATGGTCCGGGAAAGAATTTCTGAACATGGTATGACTGAAGGCAGAGACAGTGATTTGAAACCCTCAAAGTTAGACTGGATGTTTATCGGTAATGCACTGCAACTACTGTGTATGATACAAATTACGTAGCGTTGGTACGGATGTTCAGGAATCATTATTGACCATCAGACGCAGGGCAGTATAAAGCATGGATTCCACTGAAGCCGATAGTTGTCAGATTTTGTCATCGGGTTGCATCGGGGACGCATCGGGCAGCATCGGGAACTATCGGCCAGCTATCGGGCACTGTCGGGCTTCTGTCGGGCAAGAATCGGGCTTAAATCGTCTTTGGTGGAAGACCTATTTTTTTTTCATCGGGAACCATCGGAGATGCATCTCCGACGGTCCCTGACAGTGCCCGACAGTACCCGATTTTTTCTAACTGATTAGAAAAAATCGGGTACCTGTCGGGCTACTTCGCTTTTCTATCACATTCGACCGCTGTCGGGCTGCTTGTCACGTGCAAGTCATGTGACCTTCGCTTTGGTCGAAAACAAACAAGATGTCGGGTAGAGCAGGTTTGAGGCATCGGGGAAGGGGAGGAAACAAGGGTTTCAAACCCCCTAGAAGTAAAAAGACAGTTCAGACGTAGTCATAGAGACGCAGGAAGAAACCAAGGCTCCTGCGAAACGTTTCACTGCAAGAGGTAAGGCCCGATTGCCCGAGTTGACACAAGATGAGTTGGGAGAAGCTCGCACGGCCATGTCTAAAAATACCGGTACTACTACCAAAAACCTGCCTGTCGTGGAGGATGATTCCGATGAAATTGACATTACAGAGGACGCTGCACTAGACCTAAGTGTACAGGAACCTTTATCTTCGACTCCTGTGTCTCGTGACAAGTTGGAGGAGTTCACCTGTGCCCGTACTTCAGGTCCTCTGCCTCGTCTCCTTAAAAAGAAGGGTACCAAGCGTAACCTGCTGCCCGACATGGAAAAGGGGGAGGGGTCAGTCAGCCCTCCACCTTCTCCTTGTTCTCCGACGCCACCTCCTCCAAAGAAGCAGAAAAAGGTCGTACAAGAAAAAATCCAAGACAGTTCCTGTTCATCAGGACCTCCTGCAAAGAAGGCCTGTATTAAATCCCCTCCATACACCCTTTCTGGTAGGAGCGAGCAGGTCCAAGACGACAGTGAAGATGAAGGTCAAGGTCAGGGAGACGATGGTGAGGAGGGTGAAGAAGCAGACATCCCCGACAGTCAGGCTGTAGTCACCCCTAAAAAAACTATAGGTGAACTTAAGAAGAAACCTTCCGGAGGAGCTGGCAGCGGGAGGCAGTACTTCAAGGATCCAGAAGTTCTGGAACGATTGTGTGAGCTGTGGCAGCAGTGCAACCACCTTTATGACAAGAGTCACTCCTTGTATAAGGACCCCACTGCAAAGTGGACAGCTCTAGCTAAGATCTTGGATAAACTCAACATTCCAGGTAAAAATAATTTTATTATTTACTTCTGTTGTCTTTGCTACCTGAGTATAATATAGAAGTTAAAATATTTATTCTATCGTATCATGTTTTTAGTAACAGACTGTTATGAATGTTTTTTTTTTTTTTATACAGTCTTTTTATCTTTTGTTACTGATCTTAAAAAAAACCCTTTTCTTTCAGCTTACTTCATAAACATGCGTATGACGTCTTTGAGATCGGACTACCAGAAAATCGTGTCTGGAAAAATTAAATCGGGGTCATCTGCTGAAGAAGGGAAGCTCCCCTACATGAAAGCCCTCATAAAACGGCTGTGTGGGTTCTTAGATCCATAATGTAAGAAATTGGAGAGTGACACCAATTATCCACAGAAAAAGGTAATCATTAAATATTTCTGTCTGTCTAAAAAGTTGACCCAGATTCCATCCCGATTTGTATGTAACTATAATTTTAAATTGACCGATTCTGCTCCTAATTTTACCTAATATTTAAAAATACACCTGGCTGAAAATTTCTTTCTGTTTTATTAAACACTCAACCATTTATTTCACTGCAGGAGGTCGTACGGCCCAAACCCCTGGAGGAACCATCTGAGGAGGCCGATGAGATGGTCATCGAGGTGAACGACGACGAGGAAGACGACACTATCAAGGACGTGGACTACAATCCTGAAGCAGAGTCTGGAGATGAGACCCTAGACGATTCCATCGCCAGTAGGACAAGATTTTCTCCCCACAGAAAGAACACTTCTGCAGGTGGGTCTGCAAAATCAGATGCAGCTCCTCCGACTTCTGTTGATGAGGGCAAGGGGTCTGGTAAAACTTCTAAGAAAGGTGCTGTTCCTTCTACCAGTGGTGAAAAACGTAAGACTATTAACTACAATATTCAAAAGAAAAATGTGGTTACTGAAGCTGCCAAAGCAGAGTACCTGGAGAAGAGAGAGCCACAACACCTTAAAGCTGGAGAAAAGAAACAGAAGACAGTCTCAGAGATACTCCAGTCTAGAGAAAAGTCATACGGTGATTCGTTGAACGATCTTGTGACCTTAGTGGGCAACAGAAACCAGGCTCAGGCCCGACCTCCCCCCCTGAGAAGGAGGTTTCTCCTGACATACAGTGGTGCAAGATGTTAGAGGTGGAGATGGCACGCATGACCCAAAAGGTCAAGGACAAATTTAAGGTCCATGTTTATCTGACAGCCGTGCAGGCTGTAAACGGGGAATGGGATGGAAAGTAAGGTCACCTAGTGCTAGAGAGATTTCATGCTTGTTCTGATCATAAAACTGTCGGAGACGCGGCCTATAATTATTTATTTGTGTTTTCTAGTATGTCTTCATATGATAAAAACTTTCTGGTTGGATTAAAGAAGAAATAAATTAATTTTTTTTTAAACAAGAAAGTTAAGATATTTTATTTGCAAGACATCGTGCTTCTGTCGTGTTGCCATAGCAGCAGAGACAATTGTCGTAACATGATCTCATATATCAACATGGACATGTAAAGATCTCATGATTTCATATATCAACATGGACCTGTAAAGATCTCAATACTGTCAAGTACTCCAGGATATATCTACATGCTGACATGACACATATCAGGTGTTTTTATATTTACTTTCATATAAAGATAGGTATGTATACTCAAGGTAAAAAACTTGCCTCATCCGATGCATCACTTCTCAGGTATCATAAATGGTAAAATCCTGCCTTATCGGATACAATTTATATGTACATTTATAAGTTATCTGACATGTCGTAATCATATATAGATACCAAGAAAATATAAGTTCTTGTTGTTTGAAGTCTTGAATAAAAAAAAATTTGAACTGACATCTCTGCTTTCTATTCCTGAGTAGATTATATATAGAGACAAGCAATCCTAGACATGGAAAACGTCCACCTGTCGTCCAAGACGTCGGGTACCTCACTCACTGTCTTCGTCGGGGATAATGTCTTGGGCAGGAACACCTGCTGCCTCACGGTCGAAGAGGTACCCATAACCACGGCTTCTGAGGTATTTGTCCTGCCACGGGACCCGACCGTGTCGTGATGAAAACCACTGGCACAGATTCTGCCTCATGCTTTTGGCATCCTGTGGCATATTCCTTGCAGCTCCAGCTCTGTCCAGGCCTTCCAGCTCCCCGTCCTCCCTCCACTCTCCAGGGTGAAGCTCATGGTCCTTGTCTTCGTAGTCCACAGCCCCATGGGGTATGTAGTCCGACGGTGACCTTGTCCTGAGGAAGTTGTGAAGAGCTAGGGATGCCATGACTAATTTCTTCACCCCCTTGGGCTCAATGTCCTGCTGTCGGAGGAACAGCCTAAATCGGTTCACCCATATCCCGAACGAGTTCTCCACACACCTCCTCCCCCTAGACATCCGGTAGTTGTATGCCACTTCCTTAGCCCCCTGATCCTTGACTGCAAAGGGCTTCATGAGATTTGAGGCCAGGCCGAAGGCATCGTCTCCGACAATGTAGTAGGGCAGAAGGTCTCTCATACCTTTGATACCTGAAGCAGGAGGAATCTGCAGTGGGTTGTCAGGATCTGCCATGTCCCTGTACATAGGTCCTTCTTTCCATATACGGGAGTCCCCTGCCTTTCCCTCCGATCCTACATCCACGTACAGAAATCTGTATCGGGCATCTACCACCGCCATCAGAACAACACTGTAGAATTTCTTGTAATTGAAGAAAGTGGCTCCACTTTTCTTTGGCCTCCTGATCTTGATGTGTTTGCCGTCCACTGCCCCGATGCAGTGTGGAAGCTGCCAGTCGTTAGCATACTGCTCTGCAACGGCCAACCACTCCTCTGTGGTGCTAGGTAACTACAGAACAATAAATAAAAAAAAAAGTGTCATGTACAACTCATTGGGGATGAACATGTATTGAAATTGTATATTAATTCCTACGTGTGTGAAGAAAATGACCTCAGTCATATATTTTTTTTCTGGAGAAATCGGCCTAAGAAAATCATGCCTCATATATATATTGTATTATTATATATAAAAAAGTTATTGAACAATTAAACAAAATTGTACCTTTAAATAATCGTCTCTCAAGACGGCGGTCAGTGCTACACAGGTGTCTCGGATGATGGGAAAAATGGTGGACGACCCAACTAGATGACCATGGTGGAGAGTCTGGCTGCTGTCCCCTGTGAAAAAGAAATACAAATATCAATATAGACTAAAAAAAATAAATTATTCTCTCTTTTAAGAAGAACCATTGGGAAATTTCATTGTTAAGTTGTAGCGCCTTGAAATATGACATTCATAATTTACCTAGAGCAAGGTATCGTAGGGTTATGTCCAACCTCTCATCTGGTTTTATAGCCGGGCGAAAGTTGGTGTCTCGACGATATATAAGGGGGGTCACCACTTTTTGCAGCAGTTCATGGTATAAGTCAGGCCCCATTCTCAGTGTGTGTTTAAACTCAGCATCCTCTCCCATCTGAAGCAAAGAACAATTTCGGTGAAGTTATGCATAGGAGGGGGGGAGGGGAAATCGGACAAGATACATTATACATGAGCTACATTTGCCAGCTGCCCTACATAAACGCATCAGGTACCCCCCCACCCCCCCCCCCCATGTTAATGCTTACAGATATCAGGTCTCGGTGGAGCTTGGTGAAAGTGTTCCTCTGCGTCTTGTCAGTCCTGTCTTTCAGGTATGGGGCGGCATGATACCTGTGCCTCCTTCTTGTCCCCTCTATTATCTCTATTTCCTCCTGTTCTAGAGCCAAAATACCTACTGTCGCCTGCACGAGCAGAACCACCTCCTCGGCCTCCATTGTGAGAAACTAGGTCATCGGCAATCACGTGACCGGTGTAACTGCTCTCTGAGACATCGGGGAGGACTGTCGGACACAGTATCCAACAGAGTGAGAGCTTGGTGGAAGAACTGAAATTGGCCAGGTCTGAGTAACCCGACAGTGGTATTCTCGGCTGTCGGCCAGACAATTTTGTCGGACCGACAACAACCCGACGACACTTTTTGACCCTGATCGGGCCTCTGTCAGCCTGCCTAAATATCGGCTTCAGTGGAATCAATGCTTAACGGCACTAAAGATTTGAATAGGTCTTGTCATAGCATCTTAATAAATGCCCTACAGTACCCCATTTTATTCTGAGATTATTTTGTGTAAGAAAAGGCGTCAAATGATATACAGTTTTTCATAATATTCCTGACTATTTGACAAATTAGATTGTAACTGTAAGTTATGCAATCAGAGTATGTCAGTGTTTCCATTTTGAAAGAGACGACCTGCTGCCAAGGATTCAAGCAGCCTTTTCAGCCTTAATCATTATGTTTAGTTGAGGTTATCATTAAATATAAAGATTCGTTTCCATCATATTAAATGTCATTCGTATATTCTGCAAATGAGACAAACAAGGGGAAAATCAACGAGAATAAGATATCAGACCAGCTTGAGAATCAGTTTTTATACTGATTTCTCATTTTCTATGCTGTCAGATTGTGGGCAGGAATTCTATAGAATACCTTCCAGAAGAGCCAATTATATCGTTTCTGCTGACAGGACATGTCATTGTGAAAGGAAGTCATGTCTCGATATCAGGAAGGAAGCTTACATGGGTAATAAGAATACCTCCTGCCAGTGAGGGGAACAGCGAAAGTCGGCAATCTGTTTTGTATTAGCTGTATGGGAAGACTGTTTCTATTAGGTAGAAAGGTATACTGAGCAAATTGTATTTCAATAGACCAGCAGAAGATCTGCTAGGTCTGTTCCAAAGCACCAAACAAATCCATATTCAGATCTATGCTATTGAGAAATTTCTCATTCTGTCGTTGCCTAGCTCCAGGAGGCCTGCACTTTTTAGTTGTAAGCATTATTCATGGGTGATTACAAACTCTGTGATTTCCTTGGTAGTATACACACCTGTAAGTCTGTTGCAGCAGTCCCCAGTCTTTCATTCCTTTACAGAAAGGTTGGTCAAAATAGGAAAAGCACAATAATATTCTGTTCCTGGCAAGCAATCAAGCTTATTTTAATCAGGTGGGGACCAGCGACGAACCAATGCCTTTTTATATATAGGGTAAACACATCAATGTGGGACCATGGGACTAACATTGAGCATAGACTTGGTCCAGGTGTCATACTAGTGATTGGCACGATCAAGTTGTCATATGAGAAATATCATAAGACTAGTGGTATATAGTGTAATTATCTCAAGGCTCTTATAAATAGTGTTATTTCCAGTTGTCACTGGTTTATTCAGCTTTAGGCAACATGTAAGAAATATCAATCATACAGTAGTTAGTATGTAGGTAGTTTGCACATACAGTAAACATACAGTAATTTATAAAGTACAATGTTCAGTTCCACTCCACCTGTGAGGTATTAATAATACAGTGTCCAGCATACTTCTAGGTGGGTTCCCACACCTAGCTCCTGACCTGCTGCTTAGAGGAATAATGTAATAATGGATAACTTTACCCTCTGGTGGAAGTCTTGAAGAAGATAGCCTCTGGCCACTAATGGTAAGAAACCAATGCCTGTCTAGCATAGTTTCACCATAGTGCAGTGGTATAGCAGGTAGCAGGAGATGACTGGAGATGTTACCTCTAGAGCGGTTCTTGGTGATGTGTCTTTCCTGGAGGTGCAGACAGGCTATTTGTAGCAAATCTTGGAAAAGCACCTCCAGACTGACTGGAGCCAGCAGCATCTGCCTAACTCTACAATTGTTTGAGGGGACCCTTTCAAGTGTCACAGGGGGACAAAGGACCCCCATGGACGCCGCTATGGCCCCCATCGTCTTGGTCGGTTCTGCATCTTCAAACCCTCATAACTCGGTCGTTTATGCTTGTAAAACCACCATTTTGGGCATGCGCGGAGCTGAATGTGCCAAGATTATAATGGCCGCTGGATAGGCGCGTAACTCCCGCCGGTTTGTCTGTAGCTCACTCGGAGGTTGATTCAGTCTCCATGGCGTAACTTCCTTAATACTGGGAGTTCCGCCTTGATCTTGGGCTCATTCTGACCGTCTAATTATGGGCTTTCCATAGAATTTTTGATATTTGACCTAGGTCGCTCAGGAGCGACGCTAGAGCGACCGGAAGGTTATGGCGTCGTGCTTATGTAACCCATTGTTCAGTCCTTAGAGTGCTCAGACACTCATGACGGCGTCAGCGGTGCTCAGGCACCCGTGACGGCCGGTTGCATTCACTTACAAGTTATTAATTTGTGCATTGAACCATGAGGTCGCACACTGAGACCCTCATTTTTATTATATTGTGCAGTGAACCATTAGGTCGGACCCTTTGATGTCAGAGAGAGTGTTTGTAACTGACCTGGCTGGTGTGCAGTGGGGCATGAACGCTCTTATACAAAGTTTGAGCGCTCTTATAGCTCTTAGAACCAACCTATGTATTAATCTCATAGATATTCTTTGATTAATACAAAATATGTCAGAATTTATGGAATAATAAAATGGTATATCATAGAATACTCCCTCTCCCCCGAAAGAATGCGAAACTCCGTCATTTCGCCGAGGGAATGTACAATTTATACAATTTTTACCTTATTTTGGAGTTATATACTGTTTTGTAAGAGGATTTGAAGTAATGGGGAGTGCTTCAAATGCAATTTTTGTGGTAGAGCTTTGTCAGTATAAACAATTTTCTCCTGGGTATAAGTACATTTCCGAGTTTCTATATCTTACCATACCATAGCTTATTTGCTTATGTAACATCAATTTTGGGTACAATTTTCCATTTTTATGTACAACATACAATTTGGCAAATAGTGTGCAATTTTGGCATTTAATGTTCAATTTAGCGTGCAAATTGAACATAAATGACAATTTTAGTGTGCAAATTTACAATTTCGCGTGTAATTGCGTTCAATTGACAATTTCAGTATGCAAATATATAATTTTTGCGTACATTTGGCAATTTGAGTGTGCAAATATATAATTTTCGCGTATATTTGGCAATTTTAGTGTGCAAATATATAATTTTTGCGTACATTTGGCAATTTGAGTGTGCAAATATATAATTTTCGCGTATATTTGGCAATTCTAGTGTGCAAATATATAATTTTTGCGTACATTCGGCAATTTGAGTGTGCAAATATATAATTTTCGCGTATATTTGGCAATTTTAGTGTGCAAATATATAATTTCGCGTGCATTTTGGCAATTTTAGTATGCCAATGTATAATTTTGCGTTCAATTGATAGTTTCTGTATGTACAAATATAATTTTGCGTACAGCTTGGATACACATAGAAATGTTGATTTTCTAAAAATCTGACTTCAGTGTATGAATTGGGTACAGACATACAGTATAATGTGCAACATATAATTCAAATGTAAATTGGATACAACTTACAATCTAGTGTGCAAACATACAATTTTAGTGTGCAAATTGGGTACAAGCGTACAATCTGGTGTGCAAATATACAATTTTTAGTGTGCAAATTGGGTACGAGCGTACAATCTGGTGTGCAAACATACAATTTTAGTGTGCAAATTGGGTACAAACGTACAATCTAGATTACACTATTCAATTTATGGGATTTGAGACAAATTTTTCCGAGGGCCGGAAAAACAAAGTACTTCATGTACAATAGGCTTGTTTGTCTCTGAGTTACTCATTGATTTTGCTATATGGGTGTATTAATTGGCAATTTCGGCAGTGGGCCGCTGCTTAATTGACTATTCCCCTAGCCTTTTGAGTATGTGTCCCTGAAAGAGATTTATTTGGTGAGTATCTTAAGTAAACATGTTTTATGTCAACAATTTTCTCAACAATTTTTTTTTTTTTTTTTTTTTTTTTCATTTTTCCAACAATTTTCTTGGATACCTAAAGTGTGTTACTTTAAGTAAACCTTGGCATAGTATACAAGTGCTAGTGGGTACAAAAACTGTCTTAGTTATCTACCTGCATTCATGTATATTAACGTTAGATTTGTACAATTTTACAATTTGTAATTTGCAATTTCGCAATTTTGCGCGTATGTGTGCGCATTAATCATTGATTTTTGTGAGAATACCATAGATTTTCATATTATACATCAACAAGTGGCTGTGTATATAATTTTTTTTTTTCTAATACTTTGATAATTTCATTGACAGTGGAGGTGTGTCAGGAGTGAGATGTGAGTCTCCTCCCTGGTGTGCTCATGCAGTGGTGGCACTTGAGGTGTTAGGTGCCAGATTTTGGCATGTGTCTGTGGCAGTGCCTAGCTTGGTGTCAGTGGACAGTTCAGGGTGGGGGGGGGGGGGTGTGTGTGTGTCCATTTAAGGAGTGTGTGGCTGGTATTGGAGCATCAGTTCCTCTCTGGAAGTCACTGCTGTAGTACCATGGCCCACCTACAAGCTCTCTTTGCTCTGCCTGTCCCCCAGGTGATGGAGGTGGGGAGTCCAGCTAGGGCCCTGGTTGAGTCTAACCAGACCATCCATTATGGGTACATAGTGAGTAATTTCAAAGAGATCATTGAGCATGGTGATGTGATGGTCTGTAATTACTCCTGCCATTATTTCCTGGGCTCAGCCTTGCGTCGGGGGGCCACTGTGGCCCTTCTGACTAGGGCCTTGGGCAGTATGGGTTTCTGGCCCATGGATTATAACCTGGGGCCGCGGGAGCGAGTGCTATGGGATTATTTGTTGGCGGCATCCCTCCTCGATCTTGCGGCATCCGGGAATCCATCCACGGCTGCCGAGTATGGACTGGGGATGCTGGAGGCCCGGCTCGCTGAGTGGGAGCAGGATCACGGCCATATGTATGGCTCGGACTCGGCCCCGGACTCTCCCATTGATGTTGAACCCGAGGATCTGTGGTAGGATCCCGACTGACTGAAACCTAGGGTGTAAAAACCCGCCATCCCAAAGGCCCTTTTCAGGGCCGGCAAATTGTCCGAAAAGTTCTGAATACTGTCTCTGATGTGTTGTCTCCTGGTGGTGGACTGGGGGCAGCCTAGGCTGTGGGCAGTCTAGGCTGTTTCCACAGTCACCGGGGAGGGCTGGTGGTTTAGAAAATTAGCAATAGTCTGCATGTTTGACCTTGCGGTCTCCTCCTGTTGTTCGTCAATAATTATATCTGTTGTATTTTCCAGTGCTGTCATGGTCACCGGGCTGGTGCCACAATCATTCTGGAGAAGCATGGAGTAGTACAGTCCTTTGTTTTTAAGGGCTGGTATAGTGCTGAACCTAGTGCGCCAAGGTAGGTGTATCACCTGAGGGAGGTGATAAGCAAATTCTCCTCTCTGTGTTGTTATAACTGCTGGTCCATTCCAGGTAAATATAGCCTTAGGTAGTGGGAAGGTTTTAACCACTATATCCTTATAGGTAGGGGCAGCTGCTGACTTAATCTCATCAAATTCATGTGGTATTGGCCTCAAGGGTAGCGCGAAGTTTGAGTCTCCACAATATATTTTAAAATATATTGTGGGGTTTGTGCGCTTGGCCACATTTTTCTTGCCACAGTGTGTCTGTGCAAATTTCTTAAGGTACTTCATTATTCTGTAGGCTGAGTAGATGGTCAGGGTGAATAATATAGCAATTATCAGGGTGTGGGTTTCCTGAATTGTGAGGAAAGGGGTGTGGGTTTCCTCTGTAGGGGTTAGTTTGGTAGGATTCTTCTCTGGGAGCAATTTGTGTAGGGGCAGCTCGGTGACTAGTCTGAATGCTTTGGCTGTAGGCAGGTAGGCTACAGTTCCTCCTAGTCTGTATAATTTGAGTAGTATGTATACTATAAAAATGTGAGCTGATATCCCTAGGATGAGTGCTAAGCTTTGGAAGATTGGATGCTCTGTAACTCGACGTAGGTATGATTCCTCGTAGCGCGTTTCCATTTCCTTATTAAGGTTGGAGGCATCTTTTAATACTGTTTTGGCAAAGGGCTCTAAATTTAGTTGAGTAATATCATCCATGATTGGATTTTCCTGTAGTTTTTCTAAGGTTCTAGAAAGGTTTACTACTGGGAAATTTGGAAGATTCTCTCTTTCATCTGGTTTGGTTTCAGAAATTTTGTTAAGTGCTGCCATGAATGGTAAATTAATTGTCTTGAGAATGTAATGAAATGATAAGGTTGAGTTACAGGGCAACCTTGTGTTTGGAAGAGAAAATTCTCCTACACTGATCGTGCACCCACAGGGTACACCAATGATTGAGTAGGACTGGGCCTTCCGAGTTTCAGACGTTTTACCATGGCAGTTGATAAAGTAATGGGGTTCATTAGTAGTGACCAGATACTCATCTTCAGAAATGGAAATAGCATGGGTGGTAGGTGCTTGCAGTGGTGAAACTGTAAACTTGCAATGTTCCTTAATCTGTTGAGCCTGGTTAGTAAAAATGGCTACAGGGCATGTAGGCCTGTGTTTATAGATTCTACCATTTACATCTCTGCATACCTTTACTGTAGTACCTTCACATGCCTGCATATCTGCTGAGTCCAATTCGATAAATAATGATTCATCGTAAGATACTGCTAGAAACTCAGTTGTGGTTTGTAGTTTGGTGACTCCTCTGGTGGGGGTCTCCTGTGTGTCTATAGGCATGGGTGATGTAATCATTTGGTACAGTTTGAAGGTTGAGGTGGTAGATTGAATTATAATGTCCAGATGAATATATATATGGTGAGCTGAGTAAGTGTATGAGGTCAGCTTCTGTGAATAATAGAAATCTAAGTCATTAATTGCGACTTGTGCTCCAGGGTGTGTAATCCTAAGTTTGTTATTAATGTCAACTAGGTATCTAGCGAGGTCTGAGGGTGGTACTATATCAGGGGTTAGGATCCCTGATGATAGCATCCTCAGGGCTGCATTTGTCCTTTGCAGTGATTGAACTGTATTCATTCTTGCTGCTATGATAATTAATGCATCATTTAATACTTGCATTTTCTCCCTTTGAGTTTTCTCGTGCCTTGAATATGAGTCGAGTGACCTGGACATGTTAGCGGCCCACAGGTTGACGGTGTCACCTATGGTGTTGATTGTGCTGTCCAGTACCTTCTTATCTTGGATGTATGCTTTGACAAACTTATCTTGTCTGTCTGTGATCTTTTCAATGAGATTAGCTGCTTCCTGATCCTGTTTAGCAAATTTTCTTAGTATTTCATCTATGTTCTTGAGCTGTCCCATTACTTGGTTTACATCCTCTACTGTGGCTAGACCTAGCACACCGCGAAACAGGGGTGCTAGAAAACCCAGTATGGCCTCTCTTTTGGCCTTTTCCAATGTGTTTATGGGGTTGGATAAGAACAATTTGATGGAGGCTAGTGTTTCGTTTATCTCCTTGTCTGCAATTTCCAGCAAGGTGTCTAGCTCCTTAGCTTGTTGGATAATTTGGCCAGAGGTATGATCTTGTAGAGTAGGAGTGGTCAAATGGAGTATTCTATCCCTTATGGATCCTTGGGTAACGGGTGCCCGAGGTATCTTGTAGGGAATAGCTAACAACAGTGTTGTGGTTGTATGTCCATTGACCAATGGTTGAGGGCTAGGTTTGAATACTACTCCTATGTTTTGTCTCACCACAGGTGTATAGCCTGCAGTAAGTGGTTTTATAGTATATAATAACAGCATAGTTAGCAGTATGGGTGAAACTCTCAGTCTCCCCATGGTGCTTGTGTAAAGCAAGTTTGCTGTTTAAAGTCTTGTCAAATTTGTAGTGATTTGGTGCTGGTAAAGTCTAAGTGTATGGTGTAACACTTTAAATGAAGTGGTTCAAACTGTACCTTTGCAAGATTGAGCTGTCTTGGCAATATGTCCGGTGAGTCTATAGAGGTTGACCAGTAAATGGTAAGGTCAGGTTGAAGGTGAAGTAGGTGTGTTCTTTATCCTAGTGCAGTCTCTCCTAATGGAGAAGTGGGCTGGCTAATTCCCAAGTGGGGTCCTGTAGACTTGTGTTCCAGACTGCAGCTGGATGAAGACTGATGGTGGGCTATGGTCCACAGTGCTTCTTATGTAGCCTACCCTACCCACATCCATTGTGGGCCTGGTATTGTTTCTCTGGAGACAATGCATTAATCTCCAGTGTCTGCTAACTGTGGGGTCTATTGTGTAGTCTGTGTACTGGTAATTAGCTCCTCCTGTCATCCAGGACAGCCATTCATGACCGTCTAGACGGTTGTCTGAGGGTAGCTTATAAGGTCAATTGATCTCTATAGACTGCTGTGTTGGCATAGCGCGCTCTTTCATGTGGGGATTAGGCTTTAGACACTCCATTGTGTTACCCTTACTCTTCTTAGACTTCATGTCTGCTTTACTTGGGGGGTCCCAGTCTTTGACCCTTTCAGAGGCAATAACCTACTGATATATTTACAAATTTGATTGGCTTTATATACATAGTAATTCATTATCAGTCACACATGTCTTATGTGTGGATGAAGAGAATTTGTAATACATTTTGAAAATCTTATGACTTTTGGTATCTCAATCTTGTTTCTAATTTCTTGAAACTGCACCACACCTAGATGTCTTTCTTAGTATGTGGTGTGCAGGCCTAGGCTTGATAGGGCCTATGCCTGTGGTTTCTCTTGTAAGGGTGATATCATTTTTGTTCCTTACAATTTTGCTGTAGTATTTGGCCTCATGTGGAATAAGCCTGTGTGCAAATTCATTGTTTCTGACAGCCACAACCTTTTTCAGTCTGTCTATGTGCACTGGTCTGGCCACCAATAGATTGGTGTCCAAGTTTTTGAGTTTGGCACTTGTCAAACTAGGTCTATCTACTACAACATATGGTCCCATAAAAAGGGGTTGAAGTTTCTTACACTCTGTGTTGGTCAGGATTCTTGGTATGTTAAGGTACACCATGTCGGTGACCTTGATTTCCTGTGGTGTAAGTTTCTTATCATATCTATCCTTCCTTTCCTTTTGTAGCTTGGCGACCCTTTCTATAGCTTTCCTCCTAGAGGTATCTTGATTTGTTATCATGTTAGCTACATGGTCTGCTACTGTGGATATGTCTTCCTGTATTCCCAGCCCTAAGTCCATTGGGGTGGCTGGGTTTCTCCCATGGAGTAGGAAGAAAGGGGTGAATCCTGTGGTTTGGGATTCAGTGTTGTTTAATGCAAAGGTTATGGGTTCAATAAATGAATCCCAATTGTTTTGGTGCTTTGAGCAGAATGCTCTGAGTGCTGTGCCTATGCTAGCATTGAATCTCTCTACAAGCCCATTTGATTGTGGCCTGTATGGTGAGGAGAATTTATGTTTGATCTTGAGGTGTTTAGTTAACTTTGTGAACTTTGCACCTGTATAACATGTTCCATTGTCTGTTTGAAGAGTGGCTGGTGTTCCATGATGACAAATTATATTCTTGTAGAACTCTGCTGCTGTTGTCTCAGCTTTTAAGTCAGTAGTAGCCCAAGCTGTTGCATATCTGGTAGCATAATCTATGCAGACTTGTATATGTTTGTTTCCCCTGGCAGTTGTGGGAAGTGGTCCCACCGCGTCTAGGTTTAGGAACTTCATTGGTGAAGTCATGTACTCTCTCACTGTCATTGGTGTTTTGTGTGAGTGTACTTGCCTTTTTGCTGTGAGGCATGTGTGGCAGGTGGAAACATATTTTGTTGTGTCTGCTAGCATAGACTTCCAATATACCCTAGGTCGGAGTGCTGACAGCATCCTACTTGAACCAAGATGGCCGCCGGTAGGTGAGTCATGGAAATACTGTAGTGTACTTGTTACCCATTGCTGTGGTATAACAATTTGAAGTGGTACAGTATTGGTCTTTCTCCAATTTATGGGGCATATATGGACTAATGTACCATTTACCAAGGTGTATGTCTGGCCTTGGTTGATGATTCTATTTCCTTGTGCTTTTGGTGCAGGCAAGGTCCCATCCTCAAGATATTGTATGAGGGGCAATAGGTCCTTGTCTTTCCTTTGTTCCAAGCCAAGGTTTGTACCTGAGATGGATGTGTCGGGAATCTGATCCAGTAGTTGATTTATATCTAGCACATGTTGTTTTATTCTGTCTCTTTCTTTATCTTTTTCATCGACTATTGGCCTATCTTGTGCCTTTTGTTGGGGTGTGTCACTCTTGTTTTGGTGTGTAGGCTCCTTTGGAGGGCCTATTCTCGCCTTGATGGGAGTGGCAACCTTTTTCTTTAAGGGCACAATTTGCTTTTTGTCATTCTTCTTTGTCTCAGAGTTCTTTGATTTAGTAGATGCAGTGTCTTTTGTGACATTTTTCCTGGCAGGTGGGGTTTTGATAGGTTTGTTTCCTGTGACCTTTTTCTCATTTAGAATAGTTTGTGATTGTGTGGGGGGTTTTGGTGTGCCCTCCTGAATCATTTCTCTAGTCTTTGAGCGTGTGGTCATAGGACACAAATGGTTTGATGTTTCCTCTCCCTGCATTGGTTCAAAGAATCTGACTGATTTAGAAGTTGTTTGAGTAATAGCATATATTGTGTCTTCTGGATCTTCATCATCTGAGTCAGGTGGGGTGAAGGGTGGCTCCTTAGGAGTTACCTTCACTATCTGATTGAGTGATGAGAATTCAATAGGCTCGAAGTCATTATCTGGAAAGAGTTGTGAGTATTCTCTCTCACAGTGGCAAAACACATAGTGTGTAGATTGCTTCAAGATACCCCTAATGGGTGTCTCTGGCCTTTCAATGGTGTTGGGTGGATCATCCCTTTTGAATGGTACTTTCTTTGTTACTTTTGCAAACTTGGTTCTACTGGCTGCTCTAACTCTCCTTGGTGGGGGTGGAGGGTTAGTCATGGGTCCAGAATCTGGGTATTCTCTTCTAGACATAGCATCTGGTGGCGTGTTATCATCACCTTTCACATGTTGGATGGTGAATGAAAATTGTTGTATGTCTAGAGCCCATCTGGCCCATCTTTGTGTGAGTCCTGTATTGGTTAGTAGTGGGATTAGGGCTGCATGGTCTGTGTATAATTGGAAGTGTCTAGTCTCTAGATAGTGTCTGAAGTGTAATACTCCATACACTACTCCCAGTAGTTCTCTCTCTGTGGTATTGTAATTTCTCTCATGTTTTGAGAGGGTTCTACCTGCAAAGGCTACTGGTCTGAGCACTCCTTCATTATCTCTCTGTGAGAGTACAGCTCCTAAACTCACATTGGAAGCATCAGTTGCCAAACTGAACTCTTTCTCATAGTTTGGATATCTGAGAAGAGCATTGGTACAGAGGGCATGCTTTAATGTTTTGAAAGCATTATCTGCCTCTTCTGTCCAGACAAATGCTTTGAGATGTGTCTGTAGATCATATAATGGTCTAGCAATTTGGGCATAACCTTTGATAAACTTTTTGAAGTATTGGCATAGGCCTGTGAAGGATCTGACATTTTTGACTGATTTTGGTGTTGGGAAGGTTTTGATTGACTCCACCTTTGTGGGAGATGGTTGCAGTCCCATGGGTGTGACTCTCATTCCCAAGAAGTCTATTCTGTCTATGAAGTATTCACATTTTGATTTCTTCAGTTTGAGTTTACCAACTCTTAGGCTGTTGAACACGTCTTCCAGGTCATGGAAGTGTTGTTCGATTGATGGTGATAATACCAATATGTCATCTAGGTATGGTAGGGCACATTTGTACTTGAGTTTGTTCAGAATTAATGTGACTAGATGGCAGAATCCCGCCGGTGCCGTCGCTAAACCCATCGGCATCCTTTCATAAACATATTTTTTGTCATTTGCTATGAATGCGGTTTTATGTTGATCCTCCTGTCTTATAGGAATTTGAAAAAATCCCTGTTGGGCATCTAGCTTACTGAATACTCTTGGTCTGAGTGACCCTATCATGTCTAGAGTGTCATCGGCCCGGGGCGTAGATAAGGCTTGATTTATCGTGTTCTGGTTCAAATAACGAAAATCTGTGACGAGCCGATGGCCTCCCGATGATTTTTGTACTAAAAAGGATCTGGAGGCCCAGGGGCCCTCGGCACATTCTCTCAGAATGCCCTGTTGTACTAGCCTTTCACACTCTTCCCCTATTGCGGCCTGTTTTTCTGGTGTTTGTCTATATGGTAGGAAATGACATGGTACTGTCTCAGGTTTTACATGTATTGAGTGTGTATACAGGTGTGTGGCACCAATGTCTCCATCTTTTCCTACGAATACATCATCATACTTGGTCAGCAGTGACTTTAATCTATCATGCTGATCTTTGGATGTGAGCACAGATTTTGGTGGAACATTCTCTTCCAATTCTGGCTCGAGGTCATGTGCCTCACTATGTATAGCAGCTATTTTAGAGAGTCTGATTGAGTTGGGTTCAGGGTCAGCATATGTGGACTCACAGTCTGAGTCTGTGTCACTGAATTGAGTTACGTCCTCAGGCCGTATGGCTGAGATGGATTGATCAGTGTGTGGGGTAGTGTCTGACACCTGTTGAGGTTTTTCTAAATCAGATTCCTTGACTTCCTGAAATAGAGCTATGATGGCACCCTTTTTGATTTTATGTGGGCGCCTGCTGGTGTTGAGTAACACTAGGGGATGTTTGTTATTTTCCCTGGGGGTTACTGCTGCCCTTTGAACTAGATATGGGGCATTGTTGTTTCTTTGGAGGTTATCTACTACTCCAGTTTTGCCTTGCAGTGATTGAGTAGATGTGACCTTACCCAATACTGCAAGTTCAGAGAATGGAGGGATGGTAAAATCCCTCACTGCCCTAATGGGTTTGAGAATTTGTTCAGGATCAATATTAAATTCAATTTGAGATTTTGTAGTGCTTAAGAAATCTGTGCCGAGTACAATGGGCTGTGTGAGGTTGGGTATTACAGCAAATTGGTATTGGTATCTGACACCTTGGATTCTAAAGTTCAGCATAGCTGAATGTCTAACATGACACACCGATCCATCTGCCAAGTGGATGTTGATTTTAGATTTCCTCAGTTGGATATGGAATCTCTTTTGGAGATCCATGAGGAATGATTGTCTGACACAGGTGATAGTAGCACCTGTATCAACCAAACATTGTACATCTGAAACATCATATAGATTTGCATTGATACAGCCATTTTGAAGAAGTACAATAGAAAGCTTGGTACTCTCACCTGTATCCTTTGATGATGAATCTGGTGGGGTGATGTGTATCACTGATGGACGTCTCTGTCTGTTAGATGGTAGATTGGCACTAGCAATTGTCTCTGGTTGGATCTTTGTTAATCCTGATTGATTGTTTGTATTTGGGGTGTCACAGTGCACTGGCCCATCGGCACTGTGACATCCTAGTTTTCCTGGTTCTGTGGGGTGGTTGAGATGCTTGCCACCAGGAGTTTGGAGATTTGATCCATCACATGAGGTGGTATTTGGGGGTTACTTTGTTGGTTCCCCTGGTAACCTCTTGTGTCAGGTTTGTAATCCTCCTGGCGTGGGTTGGAACCCTGGTTATATTGACCAGAGTTGCTGTATTGACCGGAGTTGTTGGATCTCTGATTGTTGTAGGCGCCATTGTTGTTGTTGGATCCACTGTTGTAGTTCCTATGTGGACTCTGGCCCCTACTGTTGGATCCTTGACTATAGGATCCAGAGTTGTTTGAACCCTGGCTGTTGTTGTAGGATCCAGAGTTGTTGTAGGATCCAGAGTTGTAGTTCCTATGTGGACTCTGGCTCCTACTGTTGGATCCTTGATTATTATAGGATCTGCCATTACTTGGGGTTCTGTCTCTCCTATCACTGTATGAAGAGTTACCATTGTTGGAGTTGGAAGAGCTGTTGTCTTTCCTACTGTTGTGACCCCCCCGGTTGTTGTTGTTGCCCCCTCTACCTCTACCTCTATTGCATTGGTAGTTGGGGTCATAGTTATTTCCTCTGTATCTACCGGTGGGGTCTCTTGATGCAACCTTAGCTTCCTGTTGCCTTACATGGGCACTAGACATTAGGTTAACATCTTCATCTGAACTAGTGCTGATTTCCTGGACCTTTTTCTTAGTAGGCTGTGGGTTGGTTTCTGCATCCCTTACCTTCCTAGATCTCTCTTGGGTCTCAACCTCTAGGGCTAGGTCTAGGGCTTGGTCAAAAGAGTCTATTTTCTTGTTCTCAAGAGCTATAGAGATCCAGGGCCTCATGCCTTGGGTAAATGCCTTGCTTAGGGTTTCATCATTCTGGCGTTGGGCATTACACACTTTCCTGAGATGGCATGCATAGTCTAGAACAGGTTCATCTATCTTTTGTGCACGGAGTGCAGTCCTTGAGATTATATTGTCTCGAGTAGCAAAATACTCTTTTAATTTATTCACTACATTGGTCCATGTCAACATATCAGGTGTGGCACTCTCCCTGAAGGATTCAAACCAAGCTAGTGCTTGTCCTTCGAGGTACTTGGGTAAATATGTTACCATGGTGTCACTGTCTGTCACTTTGTACTTATCCTTCAGATATTCTGGGAATTTGTGATCAATGAATAATGCTGTTGACATGAGTGGTGATGGGTGTGAAAAGGTTTTGGGTTTTGTTACCTCATGTATCCTGATCTTTCTGTCGTCCTGCTGTTTATTGTCTATGAGCTTGGTCATGTTGGACACCATGGAGATTATGATGTCATCTTTGGATCCAGAGGCAGATGGTGTGACAACAGGTGTGATGGCAGGTGTGTGAGGTTGTGGGGTCTGGGATGATACCATCTTCATGAGATCTGCTATCTGTTGTTGTTGTCTCTCTAGGGACTTCCGCTGATCTTCCATGGCCTTCTGTTGAGCATCTATTGCTGCATTCCTCTCTGCCAGTTGTTGGTTGAGGATCCTCTCCCTTTCCTCCTGCTGGGACTTGTTGGTCTCTAGGGCAGTAACTGCATCTTGGATGGCCTTCTCATAGGCCCTTATCTTCTCAGCTGTCTGATTAGGTTGGGGGCCTTCATCGGTGTCCATGATGGAGGGTGTGGGGGAGGTGTCTCTGGAGGAGTGGCTGTCAAAGGCTGGAGCTGGGGTGGAGGATCTAGATGAGGGTGTGGATCCACCCCCTGAGGCAGATCCTTCTTCCCCTGAGGTAGATAGCGTGAGTTGAGCGTCCTGTAGAGATCCCTGGGAAATGTTGGATCCCTGAGAACTGGTTGTTCCCTGAGTAGACAGGGTGGGAGGTGTGGGGTCTACTGAGTGTGGGACTGTTGTATTGGAGGCTGGTTTGCCTCCTGTGGGCCTCCTAGATCTAGGTGGGAGGGAGACCTCTTCAACAGGCCCCTGACTACGTAAGGTCTTTGTGTGTTGTTCTGCCAGCTTGACTGATAAGACCTTGATGTGTGGGGTGGACCTCACTGACGTGTGGGAGACCTCACTGACGTGTGGGAGACCTCACTGACGTGTGGGAGACCTCACCGATGTGTGGGAGATCTCACTGGTGTGTGGGAGATCTCATTGATGTGTGGGAGATCTCACTGGTGTGTGGGAGATCTCACTGATGTGTGGGAGATCTCACTGATGTGTGGGAGATCTCACTGGTGACCTTGGTGGGTATGGTGTCAAGGTCAAGGTCACTGGGTGGGTGGAGTGGGTCTTACTGTGTGTATGAGGTACCAGCTTTAATTTACTGTGTGCATGATTGTTCTTAGTTGCGGTACCAGCTTTAACTTACTGTGTGCATGATTGTTCTTAGTTGTGTTACCAGCTTTAATTTTTATGAGCCTGTGAGAGATGGGATCTTAGTAGGATGTTCTCCACCACTTTGTCATACTAGTGATTGGCACGATCAAGTTGTCATATGAGAAATATCATAAGACTAGTGGTATATAGTGTAATTATCTCAAGGCTCTTATAAATAGTGTTATTTCCAGTTGTCACTGGTTTATTCAGCTTTAGGCAACATGTAAGAAATATCAATCATACAGTAGTTAGTATGTAGGTAGTTTGCACATACAGTAAACATACAGTAATTTATAAAGTACAATGTTCAGTTCCACTCCACCTGTGAGGTATTAATAATACAGTGTCCAGCATACTTCTAGGTGGGTTCCCACACCTAGCTCCTGACCTGCTGCTTAGAGGAATAATGTAATAATGGATAACTTTACCCTCTGGTGGAAGTCTTGAAGAAGATAGCCTCTGGCCACTAATGGTAAGAAACCAATGCCTGTCTAGCATAGTTTCACCATAGTGCAGTGGTATAGCAGGTAGCAGGAGATGACTGGAGATGTTACCTCTAGAGCGGTTCTTGGTGATGTGTCTTTCCTGGAGGTGCAGACAGGCTATTTGTAGCAAATCTTGGAAAAGCACCTCCAGACTGACTGGAGCCAGCAGCATCTGCCTAACTCTACAATTGTTTGAGGGGACCCTTTCAAGTGTCACAGGGGGACAAAGGACCCCCATGGACGCCGCTATGGCCCCCATTGTCTTGGTCGGTTCTGCATCTTCAAACCCTCATAACTCAGTCGTTTATGCTTGTATAACCGCCATTTTGGGCATGCACGGAGCTGAATGTGCCAAGATTATAATGCCCGCTGGATAGGCGCGTAACTCCCGCCGGTTTGTCTGTAGCTCACTCAAAGGTTGATTCAGTCTCCATAGCGTAACTTCCTTAATACTGGGAGTTCCGCCTTGATCTTGGGCTCATTCTGACCGTCTAATTATGGGCTTTCCATAGAATTTTTGATATTTGACCTAGGTCGCTCAGGAGCGACGCTAGAGCGACCGGAAGGTTATGGCGTCGTGCTTATGTAACCCATTGTTCAGTCCTTAGAGTGCTCAGACACTCATGACGGCGTCAGCGGTGCTCAGGCACCCGTGACGGCCGGTTGCATTCACTTACAAGTTATTAATTTGTGCATTGAACCATGAGGTCGCACACTGAGACCCTCATTTTTATTATATTGTGCAGTGAACCATTAGGTCTGACCCTTTGATGTCAGAGAGAGTGTTTGTAACTGACCTGGCTGGTGTGCAGTGGGGCATGAACGCTCTTATACAAAGTTTGAGCGCTCTTATAGCTCTTAGAACCAACCTATGTATTAATCTCATAGATATTCTTTGATTAATACAAAATATGTCAGAATTTATGGAATAATAAAATGGTATATCATACAGGCATAAGGATGCCTGTATGGGTCCCAAGGTATATTAACTCTGTCAATCTTTACTGGGGGGGGGGGCAGGGAGATAGTCCATATGGGCCACTCCATGGTATCATGTTTATGTTTAGCTTGTGTTTTTCATGCCAAGCAATAGTGTCCCGAATAAGGGTGGGTGTGTGAGAGTATTGGAGGGGCTGGCGGCAGTTTTGAAAGGATGTGAAGATATTTTTGCAGAAAACCGCCGCCAGCCACTAAAGCTGGGCGCTAATGCACTCAAGACCTAATTGGGTATTGAAAGTATGAGGGCCAAAAGCGAGCCTGACTGGTTAAACATTCACCAAAAAAAATACCAGAAAAAAACCCAACTAGCTTCCCCATCAAAAATTGATCTAGAGCACCTTATGGTATAAATTACAGTGTTTTACTAATATTTTGCCCCCCCCCGGGGGCCAAAAGCAGAACTAAAACAGATGGGTCACATATCTTGCCTGATGTAACTATGCCAGATTAGGGCTGCAAACCATTGTATACTAGAGTTGTATACACTCAAGAATAAGGCCTTATTATAGAACAAAAAAAAAGAATGTGGTGTTATCCGTTCTAGGTGAAAAAGGAAAATGAAAAGAAAGAGGGTGAATTGAAAGTGAGAGATAATATTGACTGGAACATCCTATTAACAGAAACCACCACACTTGGTAACATCATCGCTTTAAGGCCAGAAATACTAGACATCCATGAAACATGAAACCCTCATCATCACTTTGTGTCATGGTGTCAAATATTACAGGAAATTACCCACTGGAGTGCTGACACCACAAGGTAATGGTGATTTGCGAAAAGATCACCTAACTGATTCAGATAGATTACCCACTCAGTTATCCCATTTCACTCCTTGGCTACTTTTAATGGTTTTCCAGGGATCTCATGTGACATTAATCATCCCTAAAATTGTGGCTGAAGGTGGGATAAATGGAAGTGGGAGAGGGGTTCTTTAATGGCTTCCACCTCACCTTCCTTCAACTCAGATGGCTCAGCACTCCTCTCCCCCTTTCAGCATTGCAATAGTTATAAAAAGGAACCTGGCACATGAATGAGAAATCTCGATATCCTTATGCAAGGCCTTGAACGCGCGGTCACATGACGTGACTTAGTCTCCCTATTGTACAAATGAATAACTGTAATAGGGCTAAGGGCATCAAAGATACTTCAATGGACTGCACATCTGCAGACCTAATGTCCTACTTCCCACCAGAATTCACTGCTAAATTCCTGTTTCATGTTACTTCACTTCTTTGTAACAGTTATGTGTAAGGCAGATCAAAGTGGAGAAGTGTTTAAGTAGACATAGGAAAACCTCACATTGGCGTTCCATATTTATACACAAAAGGATGTATGTATGTAGCTGCATCCTTTGAAATATCACCCACATCCCCTTTATTTCATACACATCATGCTTACGTTTTGATTGCTGAGTAAGAATACAATCTTTTGATAAGGAAGTGATTTGCTACACTGGCAGCCCGACCCAAGGGTTTTACAGTAGCGTGCTTCTCATTCTTAAATACAGTGGTAGTTGCTCTAGGTACAAACCGATGAACTGATTTGGATCCTGATGTGTACACTACAGCGGTATTTATAGTCCATTTACAATTGCAACTGAGAGTGTAAGGTGCTGTGGCCATCCAGTCAGCCACAGGAATATAACTTGCAAATGTGCTATTTCCATAGGAATTGGACATGGAAACGTTCAGAACATTGAACTGCACTGAATCTTTATGTTGATATCAGTACATTTTCCTAAACTAACAGCCTGTCTCTCTCTGACATCCTATTCACTGCAGACCTGAAAATGTTCACACTCCCCAGCCATGAGGACACAGCTATAGTAAAAGATCAGCTGTACATAATGTTTTGACATTGCAGTTACCTGAATTAGTGTATACAGCCCTCCGACTCCTCCACAAAGTTCCATGTGTATTTCTACATAGGGGCCTGTGCTAAGGAGAATTGTCTGACAAGTACATGCCCTGCCAGAAAAAAGAATAAGCAAAATCCTAAGTGAACTTAAGAAGTGCATGAAAGGGCTCTAGGTGATCGATATGAACGGCTATTTGATCTTTACTATAGCTTAAATTACTTCATTTTTGCAAAAGTAAAGAGTTGATAGAAAAAGACAAGCCTCTACATCGCTGTGTCGGGATGTCAAATGTAACAGTATATTACTCCATGAAGTGATGAAACCAGAAGGTAAAAGGTATCATGAGAGAAGATAGCCTAACTGATTCTGACAAATTACACCCTCTCTCATCCTATTTCAGTCTTGGACTACTTTTTAATGGCTATCCTCAGAACCCCATCAGACACTAATCATCTCTAAAATTGTGGCTGAAAACCAGGTACCTGGAAATAGGAGAAGAGCTCTTTAATGGCTTCTCAAGTACCTTCCCTCGCCCTGAGTGGCTTAATACCCCTCTAGACCTTTTAGTGCATCTCAATTCCTTATAAGAAATAGGAAATTGATAGGGAATCGACAAATCTTCTGATGCAAAAGCAATCTAAAATTAACATAAATTCCATTCATTGAAATATTTATTTATGCTAGTGCTGTGGTTGACAGCATTTAGCGTTATTCACTATTTTTCATCTCATGTCATCTTGGCCTTGAACTCGATTCTACTTGGTTCAAATATTCGCCTCCTGTACAGGATGGAAATACAATACTCATGTATGCGTCCTTGCAATTGCTTGTTCAGAACTATGTAAGCATGCTCCATAATTAATAGGCAATGGCTATGAAGACAGCAGACATCATAAAAAGTGATTGGTATCAGGAAAGGAACACGGATAGAAATACACATGTATACAACATCCAATAGTTTGATCATTGGCATTCCCTTGTATATGCTGCCACAGACCAGTTAGTGATATTACATATGTGACATGTACTGGGAAAGGGGGTCTTATTGCCCCCTGCACTAAGACCCCTTCTCGCCGATCGTGTCACATATGCATTTTTGACTTTGACTTGAAAAATGGCTCATATTTGTTCATGTCCAATGAAGGAAGTTGATTTCACTTTCCAAGATTCTCGCCTATTCCAGCTCCATTTTTTCAATGAATACACATGTTACAGCTTGCCTGGTTCATTACTCAAAAGGTTTGTCACATTTTTAACCTTTGTTACCAGCTTTCGTCAGTGACTGTGTTTTCTCAGTGATTATATTGATAAAATATGGTGTGCCTGATATAGTATTGCCTATCATGGATAATAGTGTCATTTTGCTCTATGGGTCCGGGATCTACGATTAAGTGCTAATGCAGTCAATACCCACATTAACCAAACACCTGCCTGATGGTAAGATTAGGTTTATATTTTATGTGTATAGGGCACATCAAAAAGGGCAGTAGAAAAAAGGGATGACATGAAAGAAAGTGTGTGTTTACTGAGAGGGGATGACAGAGGCAATATGGCTAATACATTATAAATACCTTTGTGGTTTGGTAACCCATCCTTTTGGGTGGTGAAAGAGGTGAGGTAATTCTGGGAGTTAGCAAACACATCAAGAATGTTTCATGAGTGAAACTGTAAAAAGGATTATAATCACAGTCAGTGGTAATTTACCCTCATAAATCTACCAATTTTATAGTAGAATATGAATCATACAATCTTGAACTCTCCTACCATTGTGCCCACTGTGTAATAGGTTAGCCATCTTATGTGTCTTTTATTTTATTTGCTGCTAGACACATTGGACAGAATTGTAAAATTCTGATGTAGTGGTTGGGACTGACCTGGCGTGAAAAGACACTACCGCCCCCTGGATTACATATCTAACATTAAAGGATGCCTCCATCCTAGCGTTCCTTTCATCTCTCGCCACCATGACACTGCCCGGACTTAAAATTCTTTGGCTTTTATTCCAAATTATACAGTACAATTCAGTAATTCAACCACCTAAACGGGTACACAAGGTAGCTAAAGAGGACAAACAGCCACTCGTCCTAAATCCAAAAAAGCCGCGGTAGTGACAGTTCTTGACGATGTCGTCTCTCAGTCAACCCTTGACATTAGACTCAACAGCCTGGAAAGCAGACTCGGTACCCTTGGATCTACTCCTTGACACATTAAGAGTCCTGATCCCTGATTTAGTTAAAGTAACACAATCTACCTCCCAGGAAGACATGGATCCGGCACTTCAGCCTTGCACCTCGCCCCTGAAGGCCCCACGTGTCACTGTCAACACAGCTGTCAGATAGGCTCCATATCAGATCCCGTAGCGTCAACAACCTGCCCAACAGACAGATGCTGCCCAGCCTTAGCTTGTGAACACCTCACAGGTAGGCTTAATGGTCCAGTCTCAACTCTTGACTCAGTCTCAAGTGCCGCACCTGTCCTCGGTGAGTCAAGTTCAAGCCATTCTCTCACAACCAGTCCCGAGAATAACAACAGCTCAGCCCCAGCCTGTGGCTACAGCCTCAGGCCCCGGCTGTGCCTTATCAGATTCAGCCTGCCCCGGCTCAACTTCCACCTCAGCCGGCTGTGACCTCTCACCAAAATGAGGTCCTATCTCTACTTGCCTCTCACATCGTCTCAGGCATAGGCAAAGGAGTGGCTACTTTTAATGGTTTTCCAGGGATCTCATGTGACATTAATCATCCCTAAAATTGTGGCTGAAGGTGGGATAAATGGAAGTGGGAGAGGGGTTCTTTAATGGCTTCCACCTCACCTTCCTTCAACTCAGATGGCTCAGCACTCCTCTGCCCCTTTCAGCATTGCAATAGTTATAAAAAGGAACCTGGCACATGAATGAGAAATCTCGATATCCTTATGCAAGGCCTTGAACGCGCGGTCACATGACGTGACTTAGTCTCCCTATTGTACAATTGAATAACTGTCATAGGGCTAAGGGCATCAAAGATACTTCAATGGACTGCACATCTGCAGACCTAATGTCCTACTTCCCACCAGAATTCACTGCTAAATTCCTGTTTCATGTTACTTCACTTCTTTGTAACAGTTATGTGTAAGGCAGATCAAAGTGGAGAAGTGTTTAAGTAGACATAGGAAAACCTCACATTGGCGTTCCATATTTATACACAAAGGGATGTATGTATGTAGCTGCATCCTTTGAAATATCACCCACATCCCCTTTATTTCATACACATCATGCTTACGTTTTGATTGCTAAGTAAGAATACAATCTTTTGATAAGGAAGTGATTTGCTACACTGGCAGCCCGACCCAAGGGTTTTACAGTAGCGTGCTTCTCATTCTTAAATACAGTGGTAGTTGCTGTAGGCAGGTTCTGTAAAACCCCAAAAATGATCCTGGGTGAAAAATGACCCAGGGTGAAAAATGACCCTGCTCTGTCTGCTATGGAAAAAGCAATTTTAATTTGCTTTTTGGGGCCATTTTTCTTTATCTATCCATCATAAAACCATCATATATGAAAAGAGGAGGATTGATAATGGTAGTCTAGAATACCAAACTACTTTTTAGACATCTTATTTTGCATTCTGTTTTAATTATTGCAGTGGGTATAAGGGAAAATAGCTCTCTGGGCTCACAATAATGCAAATGATATGTTTGTATCACATTTGAGATTGATCAGTCATACACCACTAGAAAGAACAATATGTATCCTAGTTAAATCTAAAATAACTTTTGGATATGAACTATAGCAGTCGAGAAAACACAATTTGAAACTTAATCTGCTGCCCATTCATAACTGAAAGTCAGTATAGGGGGGAGGCCACTAATTTAGGTCAACTGATAAGGCAGAGAGAGGGGGAATGGGAGGGGTGGGGGTGACTCTGGGTCAAAAATGACCCAGGGTCAAAAATGACTCTGGGGTAAGTAGGGTAAGTGGGGGGATGGTGGGGGGGCAGGGGGCAGGGTCAAAAATGACTCCGGGTGAAAAATCACCCAGGGTCATTTCTATACTTTAGCTTAGACCTAGTAGGTACAAACCAATGAACTGATTTGGATCCTGATGTGTACACTACAGCGGTATTTATAGTCCATTTACAATCGCAACTGAGAGTGTAAGGTTCTGTGGCCATCCAGTCAGCCACAGGAATATGACTTGCAAATGTGCTATTTCCATAGGAATTGGACATGGAAACGTTCAGAACATTCCATGTGTATTTCTACATAGGGGCCTGTGCTAAGGAGAATTGTCTGACAAGTACATGCCCTCCCAGAAAAAAGAATAGGCAAAATCCTAAGTGAACTTAAGAAGTGCATGAAAGGGCTCTAGGTGATGGATATGAACGGCTATTTGATCTTTACTATTGCTTAAATTACTTCATTATTGCAAAAGTAAAGAGTTGATAGAAAAAGACAAGCCTCTACATCGCTGTGTCGGGATGTCAAATGTAACAGTATATTACTCCATGAAGTGATGAAACCAGAAGGTAAAAGGTATCATGAGAGAAGATAGCCTAACTGATTCTGACAAATTACACCCTCTCTCATCCTATTTCAGTCTTGGACTACTTTTTAATGGCTATCCTCAGAACCCCATCAGACACTAATCATCTCTAAAATTGCGGCTGAAAATCAGGTACCTGGAAATAGGAGAAGAGCTCTTTAATGGCTTCTCAAGTACTTTCCCTCGCCCTGAGTGGCTTAATACCCCTCTAGACCTTTTAGTGCATCTCAATACCTTATAAGAAATAGGAAATTGATAGGGAATCGACAAATCTTCTGATGCAAAAGCAATCTAAAATTAACATAAATTCCATTCATTGAAATATTTATTTATGCTAGTGCTGTGGTTGACAGCATTTAGCGTTATTCACTATTATTTATCTCATGTCATCTTGGCCTTGAACTCGATTCTACTTGGTTCAAATATTCGCCTCCTGTACAGGATGGAAATACAATACTCATGTATGCGTCCTTGCAATTGCTTGTTCAGAACTATGTAAGCATGCTCCATAATTAATAGGCAATGGCTATGAAGACAGCAGACATCATAAAAAGTGATTGGTATCAGGAAAGGAACACGGATAGAAATACACATGTATACAACATCCAATAGTTTGATCATTGGCATTCCCTTGTATATGCTGCCACAGACCAGTTAGTGATATTACATATGCATTTTTGACTTTGACTTGAAAAATGGCTCTTATTTGTTCATGTCCAATAAAGGAAGTTGATTTCACTTTCCAAGATTCTTGCCCATCCCAGCTCCATTTTTTTCAATGAATACACATGTTACAGCTTGCCTGGTTCATTACTCAAAAGGTTTGTCACATTTTTAACCTTTGTTACCAGCTTTCGTCAGTGACTGTGTTTTCTCGGTGATTATATTGATAAAATATGGTGTGCCTTGCCTATCATGGATAATAGTGTCATTTCACTCTATGGGTCCGGGATCTACGATTAAGTGGTAATGCAGTCAATACCCACATTAACCAAACACCTGCCTGATGGTAAGATTAGGTTTATATTTTATGTGTATAGGGCATATCAATAAGGGCAGTAGAAAAAAAGGATGACATGAAAGAAAGTGTGTGTTTACTGAGAGGGGATGACAGAGGCAATATGGCTAATACATTATAAATACCTTTGTGATTTGGTAACCCATCCTTTTGGGTGGTGTAAGAGGTGAGGTAATTATGGGAGTTAGCAAACACATCAAAAATGTTTCATGAGTGAAACTGTAAAAAGGATTATAATCACAGTCAGTGGTAATTTACCCTCATTTACCTACCAATTTTATAACAAGCAGAATATGAATCATACAATCTTGAACTCTCCTACCATTTGCTTTCGGATTGCTCTATTTTTTTTTACAATCTGCCATGTAGATGACGGAAGTAGACATGCAAAATATTGTGATACACCCTTGGAAATTCAGAATTTAATTCATCTACTCCCGAAAAGCATCCTTAGGTATGGATCAAGTGTTATTCTAGTCACCTGTATGTGAGCTTGATGCTTTCAGTGGGACATTCCACCTTATCAACATCTTCCTTGAGCTGACACTTACTTATCCTTAACACCTCCTCCGCTACTAAATATGATGGACACAAATAGGTGCCCACTGTGTAATAGGTTAGCCATCTTATGTGTCTTTTATTTTATTTGCTGCTAGACACATTGGACAGAATTGTAAAATTCTGATGTAGTGGTTGGGACTGACCTGGCCCGAAAAGACACTACCGCCCCCTGGATTACATATCTGACATTAAAGGATGCCTTCATCCTAGCGTCCCTTTCATCTCTCGCCGCCATGACATTGCCCAGACACTAAAATTCTTTGGCTTTTATTTCAAATTATACAGTACAATTCAATAATTCAACCTTCAAATTATGCCACCTAAACGGGTACACAAGGTAGCTAAAGAGGACAAACAGCCACTCGTGCCAAAGCCAAAAAAGCCACGGTAGTGACAGTTCTTGACGATGCCGTCTCTCAGTCAACCCTTGACATAAGAGTCGCCAGCCTGGAAAGCAGACTCGGTACCCTCGAGTTGGGACAGGATCTACTCCTTGACACATTAAGAGTCCTGATCCCTGATTTAGGTATAGTAACACAATCTACCTCCCAGGAAGACACAGATTCGGCACTTCAGCCTTGCACCTCGCCCCTGAAGGCCCCCCGTGTCACTGTGAACACCTCACAGGTAGGCTCAACGGTCCAGTCTCAACTCTTGACTCAGTCTCAAGTGCCGCACCTGTCCTCGGTGAGTCAAGTTCAAGCCATTCTCTCACAACCAGTCCCGAGAATAACAACAGCTCAGCCCCAGCCTGTGGCTACAGCCTCAGGCCCTGGCTGTGCCTTATCAGATTCAGCCTGCCCCGGCCGAACTTCGACCTCAGCCGGCTATGACCTCTCACCAAAATGAGGTCCTATCTCTACTTGCCTCTCACATCGTTTCAGGCTGTAGGCGACGTGTTGGCCGGCACTTCTCACCAATACGGCTACTTACCTCTAAGTGTTAAAGGGTAAGAAAACCCATTCCCATGATTCCATCACCAGAAGCCTGTCATGTAATAAAACAGCCTTAAATTCCCTCAGTGTTGCTGAATACCTGTATGGAATTCTGAGGTACATGTCTGATGCCCAAACACCAGCTGACGTCAAGCCTAAGATAGTAGCACATCTATATCAAGTCATTGAGGATGCTGCAGAGTATGACTGGCCCCCGGTGAGGCGCTGGTCAGAACGGGTATTCACTGCCATTGCCAACAGGCGTATTTCTAGGTTCTCAGATAGTGATATTCATGATCTTCGCCAGTCTGTTGCTCACTTTGGTACTGGCAGGCTCTATGAGGACCTCAAGCCAGACCCTGATAAAAGTCTAAGTCTCAAGATAAACCTGTGGAGAAGCAAGACAAGCAGCTCGAGAGGCGTCACAGATCAGCAGCTATTAGAATGGATGTCCCATGCCCAGCCTATAACATCATGGCAAGCTGCACAATACAAGATGGCCACCCTGAAGGTGGAGTTACTCAAGGTCATAACTGCAAATTTTGCAGAAAACACTACAATGCTGTGAACTTCCACCCAAAATCTGGCTGCAGAAACAGGGGATATGCTGCTTTCCAACAGGCCAATGCTTACACATCCTTTTGGAACCAGGCCAGGTCTGACTGGCCAGAAAGTTTAATGTGTAAGTAGTATGCTCTCCAACAAAGTGCCCTCTGCATCAGGCACTTTTATTCATTCGCCGCCTTCCTTTACAAGTAGTATAGACTTCTCGAAAGTGACCCCCTCTCAGGCGATATTAACCAAAAAACTGTCAGTAGTATACGCAACCTCAAAGTGCCCCCTGACTCAGGCACACTCCTCGCTCAACCCTCAAAGGGCTCTATGTGGGCTCACATAGCGCTAGAGGCCCACCCATCAACTCGGGTCCCCTCAGCCATTGTGAGCGCATCAGTCCTGTCAGTCAATGCCAACGAGTTTCAGCCCCAGAGTAATGCACAACTGTTGCCTGCCCAGAACTTACAAGGTGACAGCCCCGAGCTTGATACTCCCCCTGATCGCCACATGTTGGATAACTTCACATGCTACATACCAGATGATGTGAATGCACAAATAGGCACTTGAGCACAGATATTGGAAACCTCTACTTCACTCCTAGACACATTTACTCCAGTCCTCACAGGCCCTACACCACTGGAGTTTGCCCCTACAAAGCATGACTTCTGGCCAACTTTAGACTTGTCTCAGTGGGTGAACTTGATGGAGTATGCAGCGGTGAGGGCTACCTCCCTCCCTAACCGCCTCTCAGCAAGAGTTCCAGTCCCATCTGCTCTTAACATTCCAGCTTGGAAGAAGGCTCTAGCAGATTTTCATGACAAAGAGCTCTGCCAGTATCTAGAGTTTGGCTGGCCAGTTCGATACACAAAGTCGACCCTGCCAGTCTCTACATAGAAGAATCATACTTATCCAGACCAGCTATGTGCATTTGTTTAAAAGGAACTATCCCTTGATGGCCCATTCCCAGCTCCCCCATTTGTTCCCTGGACTGGTGTCACACCCCTTATGACACAGCCCAAGAGGAACTCACTGGACAGACGTATTATACTCGACCTCTCCTATCCAGAAGGCCAGGGCGTTAACAGTGGTATCACTAAAAACTGTGTTGAAGGCCCTTACATCCTCCCCTCAGTTCCGGACCTTGTGACATTGGTCAGCCTCCATGGTACTACTTCACACCTCTGGAAGGCGGATTTATCTAGAGCCTATCATCAACTGAGGGTAGATCCAGGGGATCTTCCCCTCTTCTCCTTCAAAGTGGGAAATAAGTTCTACATAGAGACTTCTCCCTCCTTTGGATCTCATGAGAAAGGCTGGTTACACAGCGCTGGTCTGCCTGGATGACTTTGTAGGCATTGAGCCTAACCTACATGCAGCATGGCAAGCCTATGCTCATTTTCTAGCCTTGACCTCTACCCTGGGCCTCCAGCTCGCTCTAGCAAAGTGTTTCCCTCCTACCAAAGCCCTTGACTGGTTGTGCTTCTTCATTAACACTGACTTGGTGGTTCTGTCAATTCCAGTACACAAGTTGGCAGAAATCCTCCAGGAGTGCACTTACTGGCTTAAAACGTCCCAGGCTACTAAGAAGGAGGTCCAGTCACTGTGTGGCAAGCTTGTCTATGTTGCCAAGTGTATCCCTCATGCATGCCGCTTCATCTGCAGAATCAGGGACACATTAAGACAGGCAACACTATCTGTCTCCTTCAGGGCGGATGTAAAATGGTTCCAGAAGTATGCAGAACTTGCAAATGGAGTACACCTCATACACCCTGACCGAGAGGAGTTCGAAATAGAATGTGACTCATCACCCAAGGCCGGGGGTGGTAATTCGGATACCCACTTTTACACCCTCCGCATCTCTGCTCCCCATTGCAGCCGCTACACAAACATCACACAGCTGGAAGCGGTCAATCTTGTAACAGCTTACCACACTCTTAAGCCTGGGTCAACCACTGGCCTTAATGTGGTAATCTACACTGACATCCTGGCATCAGCTCATTCCCTACAATCAGGCAGAACAAAGGACCCAGCTCTGGCGGCTTGCTCAAGGCAGCTCTGGCTGGAGGCTGCTGTAGGGGATCATGACTTCTTCATAAGGCATAAAAAAGGTGCTGATATCCCTCTCGCTGATGCCGTCTCTTCCCCACCCCTTCTTCACTAATATCTAAAATGTGTTTCCAATTTGTTAGGGATACCCCGCTAGGGGTTCAAGCACTTTCCCCCTATACAGCTGCATTCTCAAAAGAGACACACAAAAACAGACTTACGCATGCAGCCCACTACCTAACCTTTGCTATACACTATGGCGTAGATGTGCTACATACCACAATGTTGGACTCATGCCTTTACCAACAGTATTTGGTGAATTCTTTATGCAGCCCAGTCTCTAGAAAGTGCTTTACTCATGGGGCTCGTCATTGGATACAGGAGAGGGGTGGTGACCCTGCTCACCTGAATTTTAAGGAAGCTCAGGCAGTGGCAAAAGGTGCTGAAAGAATCTTTCCCCACACACCTACGCCGCCACCATACCTTACCCCCTTTGACCTTATACAAGTTTGCACATACTCAGGTGACACCTCTGCTGCACTCCCAATCAAAGCTGCAGTGTGTATCGGGTGTTTGGTTTCCTCCGGGCATCCAACGTCCTCTCTCCCTCAGGCCTTCTCTGGTCTGGTCCGGTCCTCAAACACTCTTAAGGAATGACATTCACTCGAGACTGGAAGGTTTACTTATTCTCTCAGGTCCTCAAAAGCTATAACGCTAGGCGCCCCTCTAACTGTACTTGAACTTCCACGTATTAAGGACTGTGTCCCTTGCCCAGCCACTGTCTGGGATGACTACATCAAGCATTACCCAGGCGCTTCAATGGATCCTGCCTTCACAATCTATAATGGCACAGCCCTCACTCCAGTACAGACAGTCTCTGTTATGAAGGCTGTCTCAGCAGCCTGCCCCAATGCTGACAAGATCCGCTCTCACTCCCTCAGGAGGGGCGGAGCCCAAGCTGCTCACCTGGGAGGCTCCGCAAGGGAAGATATAGCTATCCATGGTACTTGGAGGTCTCAGGGAGGTCTTAGGTCATACATACCTTCACAGTCCTCACACAAGGTTGCAGCTTCACTTGCAACTCTATTTGCACCACACGCCAAGAAATGATTTTTTTATGTTATGTATTACAATTTGTATTTATTTTCAAAGGTACTTGTTCTTACGTGTTATTATATAAAGGTAGCTGTTCTACCTCTTGTTCACATGTAACTGTTCTGACATGTTCTTCACAGGATAAAACCTCCACTGTATCAAATCAATGTGTCTGTTCATTCATCATTGTGGGCATATAGGCCTGTGCAGTGCATGTTTCTGTCTATTTCCTCTAAGAACTGCTACATATTGCAGAATATTATGTCCTTTGAACATTTAGCTGGCTCTATAAAAAAGTGCACAATGCTGTAGTTCAACCTAATAGGTGTAAAACCTTGTGATGGTAATGGAGGGTAGAGTCGCTTCAAACTCAGACTTGGAAGTGTGTTAGTGGAGCAGTGATTGTCATTCATGTCAGGACCAATTGAAGGCTTCTACGAAAAGGCCAAGATTAGTAAGTCGATTTTGATTTGGCTTCATTAGAAATTTGAAATATTTCACAAAAATGCATAAGCAAATCTCAATGACCATGGAATATTTTTGCATCGTATTCCTCGAGGTGTGGCTGGTGTATTCCACGAAGCCATTATATGGCCCACAGGATAATTTGCTTTTATATTATAAAGAAAAACTCCCCAGAGCTGTTTGCTACAGCAGGTCATGTGACCATCAGCCATTGATTGTGCATTGTATTCAATCCCCCCCCCCATTGAATACGGAGTGTCCAGTACTGTTCTATAGGAACGATCGTATCAGCCATGACATAATCTACAATTTCCGTCAAAATACAATATCAACAGTGCAACGGCATCCATGGGGATGATAAGATATGAGAAGAGGGAGATATCTAAGCAGGATGGTGTATGTATAGTAGGTGATCACACATTCTGACGTTTTCTAGGACAAAAATGAAATACTTATAATCTGACAGTAGGACAAATGGAACGAAAAATCCGGTGTGCTGCCGATATGTCAGCATTTGAACTATGTACTTTGTAGTCAAAATTCAGTGCTTCATCATGGGTAACACCAGCCTCGATCTTCCAGGCCCATGGTGGGACTGAACTCACGAGCCCTGCGATTGAATACCTCTGCTCTGCCGACTGTACTAACCAGGCAATCAATTTACCAGCAGACTAGTAAGCTAATAGATCATGGATGTTGGAGCCCTAGGGGAGTCTATGCTGGATATCCAGCATAGACTCCCCGTGGGTTTATACCACGATTTCCTCCATTTTGTATTAATTTCTTACCTGATATCCAAAGATTATAGCCAGGAGAATACATTTTGTAAAAGCAAGCGATACGGCCCGGGTCCGCTCTGCGCGAAGCCATTGTTTTTGTTCCTTGCCGGGAGAGGTACCGCTGTGTATACAGTCACTTTTCGTATGGAATCCAACCATGACAAGTCTTCAAAATAAAACATACATATCCTTAGATAGTCTAGATGATCCCTCCATACGTATTATGTCCAATATATTCAAAATAAAGGAGAATCCATTGATTTTCCCAACGTACGCGAGTCGCGGTCCGGCCATTCCCACCCACCTCCTTGTCCGGCGAAAGTGTGTCAGTGGCCCGGATGTAGATTTGGTCATCCGCTCGCCTAACGAGGAAGACGCCGAAAATTTCGGACCGTTTTGGAAAATCAATGGATTCTTATTTATTTCGAATATATCGGACATATCAAGCATGGAGTACTCATCTAGAATGTCTAAGGATATGTATGTATTAATTTAAAGACGTGTCATGGTTGGATTCAATACGAAAAGTGAGTGTGAACACGGCGGTACCTCTCCCGGCAAGGAACAAAAACAATGGCTTCGCGCAGAGCGGCCACGGGCGTACGATGGAAAAATCAATGGATTCTTATTTATATCGAAGAAAATGGAGAAAATTAGCACGCATTCCTCGTCTATGGATCGAATACTTCTTGGGATTTTAATATTATAACATTACAAGCTTGGAATCAAGACGAAAACTGAATGAAAGCATAGGACTAGGACCTCAGGTTAGAACTTATTTATTTTCGCATTGATTTTCATCACCGTTCAGTGTGGCGCTATGGCTAAGGCCTTCGCCTACCACCACTGCGGCCGGGGTTCAATCCTCATATGAGTTGGGACAATTTTTCACCTTGAAACAATGGCGAGGCTAAATTTCTATGTCCGCCAACGTCTCCCAAAATATTCTAAGTCTAACTTGACCTCGAAAAAGTATATACCAAAAATTCTCAAAACGCACAAGTGTGGTCTATGCAGAATATACCACGTATATATCGCATATAAAACCACTGGAAGTGCCAGAATAGTGGTATAAGGAATGATATATTCTCTTGGTTGTAGGTATAAGATACCCTGTAATGAAAATGAGATGGTGGCCTTTTAACAGACTAATCTACACCAGATTCTGTAGTACAGTGGTAGTACATTAAGGTACGACCTTTGTGATAACTGCATTGGGATATCCAACAGAACAAAGAAAAACATACTCGGTAGTCCTATATTTGGAAACAGCAACATGACAAGGGCTAGTCGGAAAAAGGCCTTTTACAATAACACCCACAATTATATATGGCTACAGTGGAGATCAACACAATGGAGAGGTGGAATTTCAAGCAATGCCCGTCAAATTGGACTGCACTTGTGAAGTTATGTTATATCTTGAATGTTATAAATAGATTAACATGCGTTGTCATGACACTAAAATATGTGGATCAACGAGGTAAAAGGGACTTCCTTGAGGGGCTTCGCAGAGGTCCTTGATCAACAGCTCGTTGATCAATAATGCTTTGATTTCAGTGCTCCACTACAGTTTCCATGAGCTTCTGGAGTAAAAAGACAGTATATCTGCCATAGCATATTATAGTCAGGTCATATCACCAATATAATACACTGCGCACCCTTAGGAGTATGAGGTCCTTTTGAAATAGTGCAGTCTGTGGCCTCAGCCACACTGTGTTAACGGCCATCAAAATAACATAAAAGACATTTACTGGTCACATACGCACAATATAGACTATGATAGAGGCAACAGAAAAAGCAACCCCCTTGCAGGTTTATTACAGGGGCAGATAGATAATTCGTTGGGAGTCATGCCTTTGCCAAACCATGAATTTCTCTTTACATTCATGTTATAAATTGTTCTATGATTGTTGATAATCAAGTCAAGAGACACTGACCACAAAATAATTACTTATGGTGCTGCAGACTCCATTCTATTATTGACCATAGATCTATATTGTAGAACTTCTGCAACGTAGGAATACAAAAAGCAGGGAAACAGAATTTGTATGAGAGACAATGTTTGTATGTGAGTTAGAAAACTACGATGTACGTGTTGCAGCAAATGTGTCATAATCATAGCATTTTCCTTACCAATTATTTAAAACAGCCAGACCGGTTTCTTTATGTATTTCTCTACTATGGGACTAGAGCTACTTCTATCCAAAAGGTGAGAAATATTAACACTTCTTGCTCTATTGAGTTGGATCTAGGCATTTGGTTTACTCATTCTCAAATTATCCAAACCAACTATAGAAAGGCCCTTTGTATAGTGGGAAGCAATACTAAGCTATTAATGTATTGATATTCGAGGACGAGGTGAGGTTTGCTTGAAATATTTGCCTGACTGCAAAGCGGGAGGGTGAATATTTCAAGCTAACCTCACTTATTCATCCATTATGTATGAATTTCTTACCTTATAACCCTGTATTTAAGGTAGGAGAAGGCATTTTGTAAATCCAAGAGACAAACTTTAGCTTCTTCCTCGTAGCGCCATATTGTCCTGCTTATTTACATACCAGCCTCGTTTTGGTTGCCTGATGCACGCAAAGGGAGCATTTATTTTTTCAAACCAGAATTACCAGGTTTCCCACCTATACTATTCTATAGTGATACATCGTTATATATAAGAACAAGGAGGACAACTCATTGCAAAACTCAGCATTTTTAGTTAAATATATGAAAATAACATGAAAAATCAGAGAATTGTAGTAACAGAATGCTACAGGTGGTTCAAGTGTCTCCACCTATACATCACCGTCCTTCTATTTATTTCATATGCACATTAACATTGCAGTTAGAAAATTGGACATTTGAGAACAAAGAAGTGTGAGGTTGTACATTTTTCAGATTGATTTCCTGGTTGGTACAGGTAGTAGTAGCAGTGGGTATTTCACCTTCAGCACCTGCCAACATCATAGCCATCTTATGTCTCACATCATTGCTTGCTTTGGATTTGTGTCCTGTGACACTTTTGATATCATGGGCAACAATGCCCTTATTACAAAGGGTTGTCACCCTGGTTGCCCTTATACAGTGATTGGTATAGATTTTGGAAAGTTTGGCATATTTACTTATGTTGGGCATGACTTTGCCAATGGTATTAATCCCCATGGGACTTTTCGTGTACCAGGTTGTGCTCAGATGATAATTGGTCTTCTTGGATGTTTGGAAGAAATTTGGATCTGCTGGATTTAATTTTGACAGGTACATTTTGATAAATTTCATAGGACAGTCTGCTTGGTCTGTTCGAGACATCCTTTGTTCATGCTCTGCTACATTTTGAGATAGTCCCTGATGATTTTTTTCTGCAACATAATATTTCAGGGTACAAAATTCTACACCATTTTGATCCTTTTTGAACACAAAATCATCCTTAGTTAATTGATGGAGTCCTTCTCTAGCTCGACTCATCTTATAGAAGACCTTTCTCTGCCGGGAAGTGGAATTTTCATTGCTTAGAACTCTAGTAGAATACATCTTAGCTATATCTGCTGGACTGATTGAGTCGTAGTGTGTAGAATTGTCTAGCCCTGCTTTTTTGTTAATTTTGATGTGACCTTTCAAAATGTTATTTGCTTGAGAAAATCTTCCATCTGTGATTATGTTGAAGGGAACATTATTGGGGGTAGTAGAAAGAAATCTGTGTATGGCTGCTCTGACACACATCAAGGAATGTTTTGAATATTCATGTCCCTCTTTATTTCTCACTTCTGCATAGAATTTTCATAGAACTGTAGCCAGAGCTTCTGCAGAGAAATTTTCAAAGTCTTCATGCTCGTTATTTTGCACTAACCATGCTGAAAATTGAAAAAAAAACAATTATAAATACACCTTATCTAATAACTGCTCCCTGCGTTCTCAAATTTCATATACATGGTACTAGGCACAGCCGCCGTGCGTGGCCCTTAACGTGTATATACCGTCTTCTCGCTACACAAATCCAAGTTTAATATTAAAGTAACTGACCTTTTAACATTTTAAGGCCCAACTTGTCTGCTTGTGTGTAGCATTTGCTTTGGCAGCTTTTTCCATGTCAGCTTTGGCTTCAGGTTCCATCTGTACGAATCTATTGGCTTTGTCTTTTTGACAGTGGCTTTGTTTACATTTTGAACAGCCGGCTGTGTGTCAGGCGCAGGAACTTCATCCGGGCCAGTTTCATCCCCAAATGTCACATTGGATATTCTCATGTTTCTCTTAACTTCTGTTATTTCTGAGCCGTCTGAGGTCAGTTGTATCTTGTAGTAGAAGCATCCACTCAAAATAACCTTGGTTATAATACCCAGAACCAATCCTTCTTCTTTTTTTACCTCCACCAATTCGCCAACTTTGTAACGAGACAACCAAGTATTCGAAGCCATTTTGGAAATCTGCACTGAAGGAGAATAGACGTATCGCTATGGAAAATCAATGGATTCTTATTTATTTCGAACAAAATGGAGAAATTAGGCATGCCATGTTCATAAAGGATACCTAAGAATAACTCCAGCTGGCACTGTTGGATTCTATGCTAACGAGGTCTGTAAACATCAGGTATGTCGGAAAACTTTTTCAAATCCTCCATGGGCTTGGATTTCTAGCACCAGTCAGCATGGTATAGTGGACAGTGAGCTCGTCTCCTGCCACAGCGGCCGGGGATCGATTCCCCGTTGAACCTAAATGGTTTTAATAGGAAATCAATGGCGTAGTTGACTTTGTATGCTTCGCCAATTTATTAACATGTCCAGGTTCTAACCAGCACCGTCTTAGAAAAAAAAAGAACTCTGAGAGTGCGGTTAAACCCCGATAACGGAATGGGGTTATGACCAAAAAGGCACTGTGGAGGCCAGAATCGTGACATAACCTTGAGTATGGGTCATTCTCATGAACTGTTGGCAAATGGCCTGAGGGTGACCTAAAAAGGGCTAAGTTTTAGATCTATGAGCAGATAAAAATCCTTTTGTCTATGGGTCTTGTCCTACTCATATGTGACCCATCCTTACAAAATGGTACAGAAGTCGCACATACAAAATGTTTAGTTATTGGCATATTCATTAACAGCTCATCAAGAGCTTTCATTTGGTATATAACACATGGTGGGTGGGTCTTGGACCTTTTGTACTCTAAATACCTGTGAATTAGCTATAAAGATGGGGTTCATAAATGCTTTAGTCAATGCTTCATAGACTATACAAGAGCAGAATTTACCTTATTTTCAGAAGTAGGTGAGCTATTCTTTTGCTTATTATTCAATTTTTTTTTCCAATTCAGTATCTTTGTAATTATTCAAAAGTGCTGACTTTAGATTGTATGAGGGACTTAGTTTTAAGTTAGGAGTGCCTTTGATATGCAATCTATTTCAATGATGATTATCACTATTACAGTGGTGATATTTCAAATATATCGATATTCAAAAAAGATTGAAATCATAGGACAAAAAAGAAAGGACTGGTAGATAGATTATAATTCCATTCCGACTCCTCAACTCCTATATGAGTACTAGTGACAACTGATCCTCATCCTAGGCCACTTTTCAGACCTGAGGTATTTTCAGCCACCAGGGAGTTGACTCATGAATATTCCATATTATCAATGGACATGGATTCCAAAATTGTATTTGGCCATAATTCTGGTTCTATTTGGGATAATTTTAATATTCTTTGACGATTTAAAAGAGCTTGTGCTTGTGATAGAGGCTCATATCATATGTTATCAATGTAATGCCTTTGTCAATGCGATAATCATGAGTCCAGAAATGCTGATACATCAATTCTATTGGTATCAATGACACTCCTATTTTCAGTACCGGTATACACTCAATATTTTCGCTGAAAGGAAAGTAGGAAACAAGTATCTTGATTGCACTATCAATATGGATATCAAACACTCATAAGCAGTATAATTTAGCTGTTGGTTAACATCACCCTTTGTACCATGACCATTTTACTTGAAAAACTGTGTACAGCAGACTTATCTTTTATTTGTTATTTTCCTGATGATGTGGCAATTCATGCATCAAAAAATTACCACAACATTACAGCTGTAAGCTAACCTCATGTATAGACGGACTTTGACTTTGAAGGGAATACATTGACCTACCTAAACACAATTTAGATGTATTTTTTTCTCTATATAAGGTAATACTTAAAAAGCCTGACCTATAGCCCAATTGTGAGCATGTGGTAAACAATTGACTTCAATGATAAATAGACAACAAAATCTCCAAAAAGAAATTGTATGTAGTTGAGGGTTTAAGGTATGTAGATATATACAGAGCACTGGAACTGTGTAGCTGTACATAACTTTATTGCGTTAGTCAACGCTTCAGAGAGATTAAAGTGTCTGTCAATATAACACACCATGCTGCATGGATTTATGCCAACCATTATATGGAGGAACTCTCTTGTTTAAGTATTTTGTTCTATTCATTGAAAGAGATTATTTATGTGCAAAATAATGATGTAATTGCACCCAGCATGGGTGCTGTGTACATATTTCTTCTTTTTTATGCGTTAGTCAACGCCTCAAGAATTTTGCTGTTAGTCAACATTACATGCAATGTACCTTGGATCTATTACCTTATGTATGTATAGCAAATCTCTCTTGTTTCAATATGTTATTTACATTATTACAAAGAATATTTATGTGTAAAATGAAAAATTAAATATGCTTAACATGGGGGATGTAGAGAAATATAATTTTGTTTCTGGGTTAGTCAACGCTTCGGGAATATTACACAAATATTCCATGAAAATGTTTGATTGTCTAAAGAGGCAAGTGTTTTCCATATTTTCCCAATTCCTTTTTAATACATATATGTGTATAGGTAGAAAGTGTTACATAGTAACCTCTAGATGACATTTATTGTAATTTTGGCAAAAACTATAGGTTTTTTTTTTTATCCATTTATGCGTTAGTCAACGATTAAAAAAACTACACAATCTCATTTTAATGCCCACTACCTGTATTTTAGGAACTAATGAGAGGTTTAAAGCACTCCAGCATTTCATTCATTGTTAATCTATGTGAAAATAATTTGCTGTATTTTCTTTCCTGAAAATTTTTTTTTGTGCCATAATCTGTTTGTTGTCTATGATCTCTAAATAATAGAATTGTAATAATAACACCGTAATATGATAACATGGTAATGTGAAATTACACAAACAACATAATTTGGGCTTAGCAGACCAAACTATGGCCGCCTGTTTATTAACAATAATACCAATAACAAAAAAAAAAGAAATCCAATTTACACGCTGACGTCTGACGGAGTGAGTAATATTTTCAAATATGGCGGGGTTGAAATGAAGAAGACCGAAGTATATTTGGAGCATGCGCAGTAACACACCGGATAACATTGTTTTCCCGCCACTACATATTATATCCATAAAAAGTTACTTTTTATGATACATACATCATTCTCCTACTAAGGAAAAATACCTGAAAGTATGCCATTTCCACCTGTTTTTTGTTTCTCATGCAGTTAATATTGTCCATAGACAGGCAAAACTATATACCCAAACATGTTGTGGACCTGATAGAATCAGTCAAAATCAATTCAAAGCAATCCTCTCAGATTTATAACATAACAAGGCTAAAATGCTGATCTGCTAACAGTTCATGAGAATGACCCGTATTCTGGTTGTCAGTCTGCAGCAAAAGTGAGTTTAGTACCATCTAAACATTGGCTACTATAGGAGCTGTATACTGGCCACTAAAACAAACATGGATTCTTCTCAGATAATAGTCTTTTCTAAAATTGTGCCAGGACATAATGTCACTTGAAATGCGATAAGACCCTGTAAATGGTTTAAATCTCACTTTCACACCTTCCCACATTTTCAGCTCAGGTACCAGAGTGCTCCTCTGGATTTGGAAATTTCAATTGTCAGAATAAAATGGAAACTACCAGTAAATGATAATAGAAAGGTCTTTGCTAAGGTTTTACTTATTTCTCCTAATTTTTAATCCCTCAATATCTGATAAGTTTTTTCTGTCTGCATATATTCGCATTGGTATTCTACAATGGCTCATCAAGCTCTCTATCCCATTCGGTAAGTACAGCTATTTGTAAACTAACGTACAGAGACCTGAAGACTTTTTACAGGTTTGTACAGAGCAAAGGTTTAAATAATGTTAATAGATCTTACAACCAAGGAAAACAAACGCTCTTCCAACAATTACAAGCTTCATGTGACTGGGGTGATCAGTTTTGAAAATAGTAGTTATGTCTTAACATCATTCTGTTAAAGATTCTTTTCACAAATTTCTAATCAACTACAATCATATCATTTGTAAAATCTGCTAATAAACATTCTACGTGGAAAAGTCACCTTACTGCAAGCTCTCTTCAGTATCAAGCCAGTTTGACACTTTTGTCCTTAAATCACATATCCTGTGCTGTCAGATTATGGATAGGAATTCTAGAGCTACCTTCCTGAATATTAGAGCCAATTATATTGTTTCTGCTGGCAGGACCTGTCACTGAAAGGAAGTAATATCCTAATATGAGAAGGGAAGCTTGCATGGTTAATAATGATACATCCTGTCAGCACAGGGAACAGGGAAAGTCAGATAGCCAACAGTTCCATGTTGGATTAGCTGCCATATGAAGACTAATGAGAAGTGAATCTGATAAATAGAATGGCTATTCTGAAGAAAGATGTATTTCGCATAACACGCTACCACAATAAGGCGGTTATGTGACCATGACCATTTCTATGTAACATAGCAATTGAATAATTGCTATGTTACATAGGACTGTTTACTAGTAGAATACACTATGTTACATCCAGATAGATGATGAGCAATTATATAATAGATATATCTTTCTTTAATTATTTGAGCAAACAAAAGGCATAACTCAAATTAAAGCATGAATATTTATTGACATGAATAGTCCATTCACAACATATTATCCAACATGAATGTAATGCATGAGGGTTGGTCACCCAGTGTTACCGCTGAAGACCATGAAGTTGAAGTGAGTAATAAAAATGTTGAAAATGGAATTGAATTGAATTGAAAGAGTATCACAATTAACCATGGCAAAAGATGCTAGGTCTCTCTTAAAACCATGAGTAGAGATCCTGCTCAGACTGAATGAATTTCTGCCTGTTCTCTTTCCCTCCAGAAAGCTGTGGTATTGTAAATAATCTTACTCCAGAGAGACTACAAACTTTGTGATGCATAATATTTATGGCAGCCCTCTTGCATTCTCTCTTAGAAGCCATCACCTGTTTCTGACATGAGGAACACTCTGCCTAACTCCTTCTTTAATGAACATTTTTATGGAGCTGTCACACCTCTATAAATGCTATCACAATCAGTCTCATTACCAGCCTCTTTGTCCGTAAAGTGAGTTGGCTCCCCATCATCTGGCGGTGATATGATATTACGCCAAGGTGTGGTATTTACAAATAACCTTTGTCAGAAAAGCTGCCGGGCTGCAAGGCACGTATGATTTCACATACATAATTTACATCTATAAGAAACTCACAAATTCCCTGGCGTTTGCATTACTTGCATTTTTAGCAGTGCATGTGTCCTATGTAGATACTCCAATCTTGCAAAGTTTCATCTTATCATGTAGAGACTCTGTCAAGGTACTAGATACTGCAGAAATCATTGTCTTCAAACATCTCAGGTGCTATTAGAAATCCACTTGGTTATCTGTCAGGCCCATTTACAAATTATGTCAGAGGGACTTAATTGTGGTATTGTAATTTCATTGAGGCTCTGTAATTGTCTCATCCTTGGCCTATTTCAGTCCTTGCTGTTTAGGAACTCTAACAAGGTATAACATCCTTGGCAAAGCATGAGATAGAGGCTGTGCCAGAGGGGCGGCTTAAGGTTTACCAGAGGTCCTACAAAGGTATGGCACAACACTGAACATTTTTAAATTATATAACAGAGTGTATAAGTAGTAAGTGTTGAAGAAATGCAAAGTTTACCAAATAATTTGCAGACGTTCCTTTATTGCATCTTCACTAGAATTTAAGAGATCCTTTGTAGTCCTATTCTGGAATCATAATGACCTTTTCATACTTTTGTGTAGACTGACTGATTCTGCCAATGAATCTTCCCTCCCTCCCTGCATGTCTGCATTAGCATAAACAACCCTCTTCCCCTAAAATATTGTATCCCTAATCACATACTTAAGCATGAACTTATAAATGATCAATCAACAAATGTCACCAGGGAGTCATGTCTCTTCAATTGTCTCCATAAATAGTTATCATAGGGTAATCCATTTACAAAAATTAATGCAGCAAACTTTCCTCATTCTATAGTATGACATCATAGTTGACCAATGATGCCCATTTGGGTAACCATAGGCCATCCTTTTCAGGATTATTTACTAATATAGTAGAGACCAGAGTACACTGCATCAACCATTGTCCAGAACTAAATCATACATACCAACCTCCATCATTTCGACTATTGCTTCAGGTTATAGCCTTTTTGCCAACCATAGCTCTGTTATTACATGATAATTATTGATGTAGGAGCTAGAAATGGCCAGAGGCAGAAGGGTCCAGTCATGTTCTCTTTTTCCGCACAATTAGTACTGTATAAAAGCAATGTGAAAAATTACTACAAAAAAAAACATCACCAGACAATAGAGCTGTTAAAATAGACCTCCTCGTAACTTGTATGCAATGAATAGCCTGTTCTGCAGCATCAGTCAAGAAGTTATCCTTTGAAGGCAGCCTTGTGTATTGTATTATGGGAACCCTGCCAAAGCTAATACATTATCAGTGGGTTGCAGAAGAGTTGATCTATCCGCACTTCATTTGTGCAAATATTGACCCTTATATAATGGCTCATTCCAAGAAATACTGCACATGGGGGGGCCTGGATCATGAATTGCCAAACTCAGCATTTCTTAACATTACATTTTATTGATAGCCCTATATCTTGGCATATTAAAAAGGTTCATTCAAGGATCCAACTCCTAAGATGTCGGTTTTATCACAGATGCCGTAAAACCTTCTAAAAAAGGGGAACGTTACTGATCGTAATCAATCAAACATGAATAACACCACTAATAAGACTACTAAAAACTCTTAAAGTTATGTATTGGCAGAAAAGTTAGAAACTCTGAAGATTTGGGAATTTATTCTCTCATTTCTTAACTTTAGCCTAGCTCATTCAAAATCGTTCATACAATGACTATATTAACTGTCCATTGTTTCTTGTAGAATTACTGTACAGAATAATTACAATTAGCCTGATATATAATACTTGTACTGCATAGGCCATATTGCATGCACCATCAGTAATGTTCCCTATGCATTAACCTCTCAAAGAATGGCAACAGCTAATCTATAATTCATATTCCATTGGCATCACATAAACAATGAAAGAAGAGTTTGTACTGCATATCTAGAGTCATTTAAACATGCATAAGGCCCATCTTTGGTGTCTAATATCACATTGAAAATTAAAAATCACAACTTTTTGTACATTTGTCACTACTCGCACATCCCATAGTATGGAAAGATATATTTTAGCACAATATTATTGTGCTAAAATATATCTTTCCATACGCCAAACATGTCTACAATACAAATGATAGAAACACCATACAAGATTATAGGTTGGCACTATAAAAGTTGAACTCTAATCATCTCAAAAATGCTTGTAGCCATCAGTAACGTTCCCTATTCATATGTTGTGCTAAAATGTATCTTTACATACACCAAGGACTCTTTTCACATAAGCCATACACATCTACAATTGAGAAGAAATGCTACAAACACTATACAAGGTAGGTTGATACTATGAAAATATAACTTTGACCATCCAGTAATATCTGTAACAAACAGTAACGTCCCTGGAATGTTACTGATCGCGGTGTGCATTAAAAATCACTTATATGTACCTGGCATGGGTAAATCCTGGAGTACATAAAAAAATTTTTTATGGAAGACCCCCCAGGGTACCTCTGATTGCATATAATAAGAAGACTGGTGATATTCCCTAACCAGGTTAGATGGACTCTATCAGTGTTCATGTCCCATTCATGAAAATTCATAATTAAATGCATATAAAAAATAAATTATGCCCCAAGACTCACCCAAACCATATAGAAATCTTAGCTATGACCCCCCCCCTCCACTAAGGAATAAAAATATTATTGGTGGTGTCGAAGTGTTTCCCTTGCTATTATATGCCCAAGGAACCACATGTGCAGTAAATCTTGGAATGACCCACATGTATATATATATATATATATATATATATATATATAAATTATATATATATATATATATCTGTAATATATATATAATGGGCAATTATCATTTTAGGTGTCTCAACTTTCACTGCATATGTCACACTGTTATAGAAAAATCCCTCATGTCAAATTAATCAATTCAGAAGTAATAGGTGTACAGTAGACATCGAGATCTACAAGTGCTTTTTTAATTTACAGATTTGGATGATTTTTAGTGGTTTTATCCTTAAAAAATCACTAAAATTCGGACTTTTCACTATGTCACACACCAAAATTTCACATTTGATCTATCTTGAATCAATACACACTCAAGTTTAGACCCCAGTACTTGTTTTAGTTAATCATATTATGCTGTTAGATGACACAGACAACATATATGAAATGGGACTGAAAGCATTTATTTAGATTTTTGATGATTATCACATGTATCTATAAATTTAGGGCAATGTAAGATCCAGCAACATGGCTATAATTCCTTCGATATGAGTGTAAATTCCTTGTAAAATGACCAGTAATTCAATATTCATGGACACTTTGTCCATTTTAATTTTCAAAGAGCTATCCCTATTACCTTGCTTTGTATGGTGCAATACATAGCTCAAAAAATACTGTGGACAATGGACTTGCTGGATCTTACACCTTAAAGACCTTCAGTAAATGTCTCACAGAAAAAATTATGATGTAACCTATGTATTAGATCATATGGTTCATGTCATTTCCAGGTTATATTCAGCCATTATGCAAAAATCGATTAATCTAGCTAAGATACTTTTGTTATGATGAGGGAACAAAAAGAGGTTGTTTTTACACTATTTTGATGCATCTGATGTGCCTGAAAACTGAGACCCCTAAAATGAGAATTGCCCATATATATATATATATATATATATATATATATATATATATATATATATATAAGTTAATTATGTTCGTTGGGGATCAATGATAATAATAAACATTATAATAATATTATAATAATATCACAAGTGGAATAAGGAAGGAGACAATGGGTTTGGTGAGAATTGACTTGGTCAATATCAATCCTGTACATGCCTTTATTAAGACAATATTTTGATAATACAATACATAAATACGATATAACAATATAATACAATATATACAATAATAGATACAATACAACAATGTAAATACAATATATACAAGATAATATTAAAAGTTAAAATTTTCCGGCACCACCCAGCGTGGTGTGTGCCGACCTGAGGAAACTCGCCAACTGACGGTTAATTTGGATCCCGCAGTTTATATAGGCGCTGGATGTTTACGGTGACGTCACACATACCAATGCGCGCCCTGGAGGAAAAGTAGATCCAACCACTGCACATATTAATTATATATATATACACGGGTGTATATAGTCCCATAAGTTAATTATGTTCGTTGGGGATCAATGATAATAATAAACATTATAATAATATTATAATAATATCACAAGTGGAATAAGGAAGGAGACAATGGGTTTGGTGAGAATTGACTTGGTCAATATCAATCCTGTACATGCCAAAAAACCGCCAAACACAATGGAACCCCATTCCACACTATAACATCACATCTAAGGCTAATAAGTCCTGTTTAGAATCATGTAAATAATTATATACCACATTAGACCTCCAATTTGCTCTCTTTTTAATATCATCAACCTTTAACCCAGAATTCTTCAAAAGAGTAGCTCCACCATGTCGGAGTGAATGAGTCGAAACTTTGTGGAAAATATTACATTCTATAGCAATAGCCTTCAACCTGGTATTAACATAGTTATAAGTTAAAGGCTTGTTACATATAGTGAACAATAATTTGTTTTTTGAAAACTTACAAATCTTCAAGTACCTAGCTGGACAAAGACCAGAATTATCATTACGTTTTAAATATACCACGTAGGGTTTTCTACCATATTGGTCAGTTTTAGAAGATCTAACATCAATGCGAATACAGTCAACAGAAAGCGACACATCTTTTGATTTAAGATTATGAGGGGAATCCACTACATGACCCACCCTGAACACACCTCGGTAACACAATAAGATAGCTGACCAGAAGACTACATCCTCATACACAGACAAATCCAGCTTGGATTTGATCTTTAACATATCACTGGGAGTTAAAGGATATGTTTTAATATAAGAACATTTATAATTACGTTCGATACCATCCAGTGTCTTTTTAACAATGAAACTACTACTATAATCAGAATAACCTTTTAATTTCTGATAATACCACACTGCGGATAAGTAATTCCTAACAGATACAGGTTTCATTTTATCTGATAAATATACACTATACAACGAAGCTTGAGAGGGAGAACAAGGTAGGGGATTGAAATTAAATTTTTTACAAAATTTTTTATACCTACTAAATTGCTGCCTGCGAACTTTACGTGTGGACTCAGCCACGCCCCTATACAAAAACCCTCTCCTTCTCCGCTCTAACTCCCTCAGGTCTGGAATCATAGCAACACATATTATATTCAGCCAGGGTATTTTTACATTTCTTAGGAACACCTTTATACATTAGCCTTGACAAATGATCAGCTAAAATATTCTCCTCTGACCTTATATATGTCGAATAAATTTCAACATTATGAATGAAACATAGCCAAAAAATCTCACGTAGCCATTCCATACATAACTTATTCCTTGAACGACCCGTATTTAACATGGCCAGTACCTGCATGTTATCGGTTATACAATGAACCCGGGTGTTCTTAAAATTTTTTAACCAACGTTTAAGGCCCACCATAACTGGATACAACTCATATACATTAATATTTCTATGGTGAACTCTCAATATATCCAAATTTGGAGATTTTACAAAATGACCACAAAGATCATCCAAGGGGTCCGTATCTGACCAAGTACCATATAGATAATCTGTACCATACCAGGCACCAAAACCTTGAATTGAAGAGTCAGAATACATAGGGGTACACTCGTTATCATTCAAAATGATATTTTTACAATTGAAAACATTGCAGAAATCCTTCCACCATTTCAGGTCCTTGTGTATCTCCTCATTAAGTTTAACAACACCCCTGTTCCTGGCCCTAGCACACAAATCGAAGACACGACGACTGAAAGTCCTGCCTCCCCTAACTACTTGGGAGCAAAAAGACATTAGACCACCAATTCTTTGCAAAGATTTTTTAGATACATACGCCCTACCTATACAATCATCTATGGCAAGTTTCATTTTTTCTACCTTACTCTGGGGGAGTGACAACTCCATAACAGTAGAGTCAATGCTTATACCAAGAAAAACACATTTTTGACTAGGCTCAGTTACTTTTTCTGTGGATATTTTGAACCCCATAAATTCCATACACTCTATGAGAATATTCCTTTGACGTCTGCATTCTTCCTCAGAATTAGCAATAATTATGAAGTCATCTAGATAATTTACAATCCTTTCAACACCATAGAATTTTGCAACTGAGACAATAAAATCCGATATCCTGTTAAAAATGTATGGAGCACATTTTAACCCAAAGGTCAGGCGGTTACTTTCATAAAATTCTGCACCATTACCAAAATCCCAGCGAAAACCCTGGTACTTGATGTGTGGGCCGTAAACTCCTATAGACCGGTAAGCTGATTTCAAATCAACCACACTCATAAAGTCGTCTCTATCTAACTGAGCTGTAACCGTGTTAATAGAATTGTATGAAAATGGACTAGAAGTAGTACTCATATAGTTATTTATAGAGACTTTATCAGGCATACTGCAGTCAGTAATCGGACGAAGTTTACCATTAGATTTCTCCACACCCCCTAGAAGGTGAATACATTTGGGTTTAAACTCAGTTTTAGTAACTAGACCTTGGTTCAACTCCTCCTCGATAATACTACACATCTCGTTATAAAATCTATCCTCTAAAATAGACTTATAATTTTTACAATCATATGTTGTATCACACCCTGGGTCAACTATTTTGAAACCCTCGGTAAAGCCACACCATAGAAAATCAGACTCAATCTGACTGATATTAATAAGGTCGGACTGTCTAAGAAAACTAGCAAGTCGACACGGGAGTATCTGAGCCCTCCTACCATAAATGAAGTGCTCACACATACATACACCATTAATACAACTATCATAGACCCTGATGCTGGGTCTATTTAAACATTCCACCGTAAAAAGTGGTTCAACCTCACCCTGTACTGGGCAACTATAAGAATTAAATAAATTCTTTGACAATTCACAAGAATCATACATATTTACACCATCATTATTGACATTTTCACCCGGAATGATAAAAACGGGAGGCTCAGGAAGGTCTACCATACATACTACACTAGAATCAGGCATCAAACTATCAGAACCCAATGCAGGACCTTGCCCAAGTGAATTTTCCTAGTCTTTCTTGTTCTTTTGACATTTGTCTTTACCATGGTTTGACATACTACAAATCTCACAAATATGACGATACCTGCACGGGTCCTCCCTGCAACCCTCGGCCCTGTTGAAAGCATAACAGGTTCGGTTGGATTGTTTTGATTTGAAAGACTTAGGCTTAGACCCACCCGCCTTCTGCGCTTGCACCGTTCCGTCATAAGACAGGTGCCTCAGAATATCCTCACTTTTAACATCGCCAAACGATCCAACACCTTCAAAATTAGCCCTATTCTTGACCGCTGAGTCGTATGCTACGAGAGCCTTCAACGTGTATATTTTAGTAGAGGATTTTTCTACCAGAACTTCAATATGCTTAACCACATCGAACATATCTTCACCCTCCTCTAACAACTGCTTAACCATTCTGACGTTAACGATCAGTAGTTTCTCGATACTGTCCATTTTTTCACCTTTTTTCAAGAAATTTTTCTGGTCAAACGTACCTCTAGACTTTGTAGCATGTCGACGGTTACTCCTTGAGGCATTAGATCCAATAGAAACCGATGAATCCGTGGAAACACTACGGTACGAAGACGATCTACTCGAAGATCCAAGATGGCGACGACCTGCCCTGTCGCCGTGGAGACCCCGGTAGTCAGGCGAGCGCTGTCGGCCATGCCCCCGTTGCTTGGTTACCATGTTGACTGTGGAATGTTTATCAACACCACCACGTGCACGACCCGTCTCAGCCTCGCCAGTCGCTGCTGAAGTACTTGTTCGATTAACCGCCTGGTTCTCCAATAAGGACCGGATATCTTCGAGCTGCTGCTCCATACGAGTAGTACGTTCCTCCAGCTCCCCGATATACGTCTGGTCAACAGGCAAATCCAATGAACCCCCAGTAGCAGTTGGGGAAGATATCCATGACCACCCCCATTGGAATCTACACTGCTCGAAATCCTAGAGTTGGCACCCTTCCTCAGTTTTTTAGGCGACTTCTTGGTCTTAGGCCTTTGTGTGCCGCTAGTTGTTCCTTTCCTACCCATAATGATAGGTTAAATACCGTATTAACTTGGAAAAACGGATAAAACCGTTAAAATTTTCCGGCACCACCCAGCGTGGTGTGTGCCGACCTGAGGAAACTCGCCAACTGACGGTTAATTTGGATCCCGCAGTTTATATAGGCGCTGGATGTTTACGGTGACGTCACACATACCAATGCGCGCCCTGGAGGAAAAGTAGATCCAACCACTGCACATAATAATTATATATATATACACGGGTGTATATAGTCCCATATATATATATATATATATATATATTTATTTATATATAAATAAATCAATGCTGCCTTCGAATTGGTCCAATTGCACCTCAACACTGAATGATTATATCAATAGTCCACTAGGCCTTAGTCGCAGAAATTTATATAGGAAATGCATTGCTCAATTGTGCGACAGAGGCAAAGTGGACTATGGATCTTATCTTTCTTATTATTTCTAATGTGAAAAGTCATACAAGGTTTCCAAAGTTTGCTTGAAGTGAAGTGCTTGACTTGAAAAATGGTTTCACAGGCAAAGGTCACTGAATAAGTATTCTTATAAAGTGAAAGGTGAGTGTATTTCTATAGTTCTGAAGAAAAAGAGAGTGAACGTGAGCGTGTGCACATGGTATGATATTCGTTTTACTTTGGGTTACATTTTGAGATCTCAGTGGAAATTGCTGAATATGGTACTGATACATGAATGTAATAGGGATGTCAGTGAAAACCACCAAGCTGATTCAGACAAATGACCCCTTTTCAGTCATTCCAGTGCTTTTCCAGGGTTTTCATCAAAGTTTATTCTTTCCTGAATGTGAGCCCAAATCTGATACTTCCCCTAATAGGATAAGAGCTCTTAAATGGTATCAATCCCACCTCCACTCACCTCAAACATTTTTCTGCAAATGTTTACTCAGGTGATAAGGGTAAACAGACGTCCAATGCAGCCTCGTACAAAACTTTTATTATTTTCTGACTTTTGTCGGGCCTAACGACAATCACAATTATTATGGTCCATACTTTCTCACACTATAAAATGACACCTGTTTTTTTTTCTAATGACCCTTATTTTATTATCACCTACCTATCCTGCAAAAAGCCATAAGGTTATGAGAGAAGCAAAAACATAGGGTTGCAGAGCCTTCATAATGACGACATGCAGCTGATAACTTCTGAGCTGCTTCATTGAATTCACTAACTGTCATCAGTTTAACAAGAAGCCTTTGCCTGCTTCTGATATGAGAGATCCTATAGCCATCACCTGCCGTATTCAGTCTGTGATTTAGACTGACACATCTCTATAGCTGCTATAACAATCAGTCTCATTATGGGCCTTATGACAGTGTAATATGATTAGCTTAGTGCGATCAGGTGATGATATTGTATTTCATATTCATAGTAAATAACCTTCAAATGGTTGATAGGATACATGTTCAATTGTATGGGAAATGTGGGATTACACCACAGGGCAGCATCTGGTAAGAACCCCATTCTTTGGCATCTGGATATCTGGATAAAAAGAGGTACAATGTAGCCTCATGCAAAACTTATCCTCTTTAATTAATGTCTGATATCTCTTAGGCCTACCACCAATCAAATGGTCCATTCTTTCTCACACTATAATATGACAGGGCAGCATCTGCTATCTGATAAGAATCCCATTCTCCGGCATCTGGATTTTCCATCTTCTCACAAGTATGACATGTGTGTTTTACCAGGTTCCACAAGTTTCCCCTTCACTGCAGCTACATTTGTGAGAAAAAGTTGAACAGATTATTGAGTGTAGTTTTGTTGCTATTTCAAATGAAAAGGACCATCTGAATATGTCACAGCATCAAATTGAGGAGGCTAACTGGATATCACCAGCTGAAATCAAACTAGATTTCACTTTATGAAAGAAAGATGGTGAAAGAACCCCCAGATATCTTATTCATCTAATGGATCACATCATATCAAGAGTTCTCAATCTGGACACAGAGACACTAGACAGTAATAGGATCTGACAGAAGATTACGAAACTGATACAGACAAATGACTTTCTCATTTCAACTTCAACTAGGCTTAATGACTGTGCAGGGCTCGCCTCAAGGACAAATTGTTCCTGAAAGTGTTCTGAAGGGGGAATAAGAGAGTAGGGATTCAACATCTTCCATCTCATTGAAAGGAAAACGTGAATAACTATTGTTATAAGGGGCATGGATGCACTAAAATCATCTACTTTTCCTCTACCAAAGTATTTTAGAGCAAATTTAGGGTTTTAGCTTGTGGCATAAGCTCCCAAAAACCATTGGAATCTTCTAAATATTCCAATTATCAGAGAAATGGTGATGGGTTAAGTTAGGCTAGTTGATTAGAAAGAGCAATACCCATGTTTCCTCTATATAGTAGAGTTACTGAGATTAATGTATCAAAACACACTGAAAATGTCGATGTCATGTTATTGAGCATAAAAAATGTATTAAGTCAATTTTCACCAAAAAAATAATATTTTTATGATTTCTAGCTTAAAATATTGCTTAAATATATGGAGTATTTTCATGGGCATCTAAGATTTTATCCCTATGTTGTCACTAGTCTTTATGAAAAGAAGGATTAAAGTCTTAAACAGTACTCTTCCCGCTTTAGCCAGCACTTGCAAGATAATGGTTAAAGAAATGGGCTAATTCATGATTTTATCATAAAAATCATCCTGACTGAATCATAGATATTTCAGACAAAAACCTGCAGAAATCTATAAGAAGTATTTGTATATCCTGAGAATCCCGCCTTTCATTTTCCTTGATAAACTAAACCCAAGCCCTTGACACTCTAAGGATAAAAAGAGAGGAGTTCTAGTAGCAAAATCAGTCAGACCAGAAAGCGTGATTAATGAGTAGCAACCATAATTTAAGCTACTGATTAATGTCTAGAATAACATTATCAAGAATAATGAACAGTGCCATATTGAATATTCCAGATAACCTTGATTAATTTTGTCACCATGACAACACCATCCCTCTCCAATCAGTGTAGGGATGTGAGTAGAATGCAGTCTGTGAATGCCTGGTTCAGGCAATCAACCACATCATTATTGCACATGTGATAGAGAGTTCCCTCTGACAAATGCTATTGTTACCTCTTCAGAGCATCAGGCCCAGTGTTATCTATCCTTACATATCTCTGAGTATTAGATTCTGGTTCAACTTCTCTCATAGCAGTGTGATCCCAACAGCTGGGGGTTATGCTGCTGGACACTTCTGAGAAGGCATGTTGATCTGTTATAGTTCATTATCCCCAAAACATGGTGTAGTGAATTACTAGTTGACCCTGATAATACTACTGAAGGCCATTGGCACACAGACCTAGAGGTCGTTACACAATGAAAGAGGACTCGTTATGATGCTTCCTCGTACATGGGCGAGAAAAGATACGAGCATTTTTCACACCCGTTACACAATACCTTCTGCCTTTCCCGAGCGAGTCTCGTAGCCGAAACGAGACGAGGAAAGTAATCCTCGTTCCGATTTCCTCGTAAGAGCAACGAGGGTTCAGCACAGCGAGAAAAAAGGGCGGGACACCAGCGAAACTTGACCTATATACTGCTGAACGTCACTTCCGGGTAGTCCACTGCCGCCAAAACAAAGAACGGTGGAGAGTTACTTGACTGCGGCTTGCACCATGTATTTCGACGAAACACAGGTAATTAAAGTTTACTGATGAAAGCAATCTTGTTTCATCTATTCCGATCTTCAGTATAACAGTGGTATTCAAAGTTGTTCTGTCTTTTCTTTTCTGTTATCTCCATTTCTCCACCAGCCGGCATGAGCGATAATAGAGTAAAAGCACACGCCCTTCTCTCTTGTGTCTATATGGCTGTCTCTCTCTTCCTCCCTGTAGGACTGGCTAGTTTCCTTGTGCCTATAGAGCATTTTTCTTCTTCTTTTACCTATCCTCCCCTGACTTCTTTTAAAAGAAGATTCCAAATTTGTGTCTTAAAGTTTAATTATGACAGAAAATGTCCCCCCCCCCTCTGCTTCCTGTCGTTTCCTCCAGAAGTAATATAATATTAGTGTAATTTTTTTTTTATTTATCAGTACCAAAAAGGTTACGACTTGAGCTCCACTGACGAGGACGACAGTTATATGGAAGTTCGTCCAGGAGAGGAGGAATCGGAGCATCACCAAAGTTTTGAGCTGCCTGAGATACTGACCATGTCTAAAGTTAAGCAGGAATATGTGGTGGAAGACTCAAGTGAAATCAGCGACGAGGAAAACACAGAACACGTACCTGGCCCTGTCACTCCTCGAAAAACCACACGAGGAACTATAAGCAAGAAGGAGTCTGTTTGGAACGACAGGGAACACAGGGCTCTGTTTTACTCGTGCTATAACCAAAAGCACTTGTTGAAAGCTCGAGGTAAAAACTCTGCTCAATTGAGGAAGGAAGGCTGGGACACTGTCCTAGGTGAGTCTTTTTTTTGTCTTCATTTTTTACTTTGGTTTATGTCTAATGTGTCCTTAAATAAATAGAGGTCTTCCCTTTAATATTTTTTATATTTATCTCTTCATTCCTTGCCTTTTTTTTTTAAACAAGATAAACCAAGCATAGACATAGAAATTTTTTTTTCTTCCATATTAAAGAAGCTTTTCTTTAAATTTTTCAGCCACTGTGAACAGTGTGAAGAACGAGGACCGCAACATAGACAAGATGAGGAACCATATAAACGATTACTTCTGGAAGGTCAAAGCTAAGGTAAAAGAAATGTTTCAACTCTCTTTTCTTTTTCTCTTAGTGATTCTTTCCTAAAAATCATCACATGGTACGAAAAAATAATTTTATATTTTATAACCTGCTTCTTCTCGTCTTTTGAAATCAATGAACTTATTTTTCAAAGGAGTATATTTAAACTGAAACTATAAAAAATGCAAACTATTTTATGTTCTTTCTTCCTTTCAGAACGAGCAAATGCTTGCGGCTATAGACAAGGGTCGTAAAGTGGATGGTGTGACGCTGACCGAGGCTCTATGCCTTAAGTACAAGGGGGTGTCGCGCATAGCAGGTAAGCAATCATCTTCTCTTAGAGACCATTCTTTCTGTCCTTATCATTTAGTGCTGTATGTTTTGTTGTCTTCTTCTTCCAAGAAGCTCTTAGTTCAATTTATTAAATAATTGAGGCCGAATAAAAAACTTTTCTCTTTTCCTTAGTGTGAAAGCGTGTCACCATTAATTTTGCTTTAATCTGTTGTTTGTTTTGACTTATTTTCCTGAAGGTGAAGGCGGCGTAGTGATATATCACACCGACAAGGTCGAGGAAGAGAAACAAAGACGCCACAAAGCTAAAGAACAGAGAAAACCCCAGCCTAAGGCTTCTCCCCACCAAGCAGCTTCCCCCAGGCACATTCCCACCCCCAAAAAGATTATTGTAGTGCCTTCTGAGGAGGACATAAAGGCTGAACATCAGCTTTTTTCTGCCGTGAAGACAGTTAAGGCAACCTAAGCTAAAAGTAAGAAAACATCAACCCCCCCCTCTTCCAAGGCTTCTACCTCAGGTGTTCAAAAGAAATCCCCTCCTGTTAAGCCACCCGTTGCTAAGCGTCCTGCTGCAGCAAGTTCTTCTGCCAAAGAGCACAAGCCATTCGTGAAGCCGGGGAAGAAAGGTGTGAGAGGGGCAGCTTCTAGGGAGGTCCATATTGACCTCACCGGGGAAGCCCACTTCAAAGACGATTTGTCAGATGACATGGTAGTGAACATTGTAGACGACGCTATATAGTAGATATGACTGGGTGTGAGAACCCCGTGACCTCCACTCTTAAAGGATCAGAACTGAAATCATCTTTACGTAGGAGCCCACGGCTGCAAGAGAAGGATAAGCCACCAAAAAGTGGAAAAAGCAGCAGGAAACTGAGCTTCGAAGATGAGACAAAACAGGAAAGTGGAACACAGGAACATAATCCCAAGGACCTTCCCCCCCCCCTTTCTCGTTAGACCATGACTTGAGGATAGCCAAGATAGAGTCTCTTCTCTCCACGATAGAAGTGAACAGGCGGCAGACAGATGAGCACCTTCAGTCTCTCCTGTACCGTAACACTGAGGTAAATGAAAGGATGCTATCAGTATTAGAGAGAATCGCCAGCGATCGACACCTGCTGTTGGAGTCGCATGCCCTTTCTACTAAAAATTCAACCCAGGTCGTACAAGGTACTAGTAAAAATTTTTTAACTTTTTCTCTCTAAACATAAAGAATTATATCTTTTCTCTCTCTTTCATGTGAACAAAAGAAAAAAGATATGTCTTAACTTAAAAATTTCACTTGAAGCAAAAAATTAGATGTCCCTGTCCTTTCGAGATTAAAACTTGACATCGCTTCCTTGTTTACTGCAGAGTACTATGATTCCTCTCAATTAATTCTTCCCTCCTCCTTTCCTTCAGCCCTCGGGAAGCTGATATATGTGACAGAGGGACTCGTGTTCAAGACTCCCCAGAAGCAAGAGGCCCCTCTTCCGCAAAATTGGGAAGTACGGCCCTTAGGTCTCCAGCCAAACCCCCGTACTGGCGATTTACAAAGTAAGACTTCATTCTTCTTCTAAAGTTATTTTCTCTGTTAAGATGATAGAATATTAATAACAAATCTGACTAGACCAAACTAAGCTAAATATGAAATTTTGTCTTCTTTTCTCTTCTTGTTTTTCTTTTAAAAAAAATTACCTTATTCATTTTTTTTTTCTGACAGTCGTGTCCCTGGATCCTAACTCTGCAGACACCAACAACCTGCTGCACCTGAACCCTGATGGATCTCTTGTGGTGGGTCCTACTCCGTCCGCTGCCCGCCCAGTCACCCTTACCCGTAGCCCACCTAAAGTTCACTCACAACCCGCTGATGACACTCGAGGAGCAAAGCCTCGTTCAGAGGAGCAATTGCCTTGTGAGAAGCCAACAACAGAGGCCACAGAGAGACGGCAGGAAGAAGGGGACGACGAAAAGGAAGGAGACGGGGGAGAAAACCTAGAACATAACGCTGAAACTCAAGAGGATGTACAAGATGATGCCGAAGGAGAGAAAGAGGAAGAAGTAAATCAGACAGAAGAAAAAGAGCCTGCAGGAAACAACAATGAAGCAGAAAATGGTGACCACAATGTAACTCAAGTTAATGAGGGTAAAGATAAGAAGTCTGAACTCAGCCCACCTGAAGAGAAACAAACTGAAGGAAATGAGGCTACAGACAACAACTGTCAACCTAACCAGGCCCAGCTGAAAGAAAATGAATCAAATGACTGTAGAGAGAATAGCTGTGAACCTAACGAGGACCAGCTGAAAGAAATAGAAGGAAACGAGGCTACAGAGGAGGGCTCTGAACCACAGGAAGAGGATGGACTCAAAGAGACGACTGAGAAGGAGGACTTTCAAAAGGTGCCTGTTATTTTATCAGAAGAAGCTATAGAGGAAAGAGGTTCAAATGAGGACAATCGAAATAATCAGGGAGGGGATCAACAGGGGCTGTCTCAGCAGGCTGAAAAAAACCATGACTCTGTCATAGACATAGTGAATGAAGACCTCCCTGAAGAACCTTTAAACCTTCATCTTGATGTTCTTTCTTCTGCCCGTACTAGGGGAGAACATGTCAGAAAGCCTGCCCCTTCCGGCTCTTCTGTCCGACATGAAGTAGATGTGTCAAAAGGTGGAGTCAGGATCCATGTTAAAAGACAACCAGACTCGGACCCGGAAAAAACTAAGGAACCAAAACAAGATGCTGATATTTCAGACAAAGTTATGGAAGCAGCTAATGTGCTGCATAACATGCACATGTATGAAGAAAAACGCGTACCAAAGGAAAAGTCCCGGCCCCCCCCTGTCGTGCCAGGTCCCCCCACTACTAGGAAACGCGCAGCAGTTGCTAATGCTGCAGCTTCTGGCAAAAGCAAGAAACCCAAGAAAGGGTTCCCCAAAAAGAACTAGACTGATATATGTGAAGACTATATTTATGTCAAAGGACATCCTTTCTTTTTATTCCTGTTTAAAAATTTTCCGATCTAGTCAACTTGTACATGAACAGCAAAAATCAAAACAGATTTTTCATGCAGAAGGAGCAAGAAAATGTCAAGAGATTATATGCTATTCTTTTTCTCTTTATCTTATGCATGTATGTGTTAAAAGTTAATTACCCTAGTGAAGTAGGAAATCATATCTTTATACAGCTTGGCTCCAGAAGAGATAGCACAATTAATGTGTATCTTCCATATAGAGATAAGAGAAGAAAAAATTGCCATGTTCAACTTTTTTTTATGAAGTATTACCGTGCTGATGTGAGTTCTCAAAGAGAATAAGCATGTTATTTATCCAAGACCCCATATGTCTTAGTCTCAGAAGGAAAGAGGACATTAAGGTCATAGTTATGAGAGACAATAAAGAGTTTATTCACCTTCAGACCTGTTTATTTCCCTTCATGGTAATTATTATAAAAATAAAAAGGCTACAAAACAACAGAAAAAAAGATTCATCTTCTTCTGAAAATCCCATCCTGATAAAAGATGGCTGACTATGATCCGAACCATTTAAATATCAATATTGAACATCTCTTATCAAACAGAGAATGAGACGAAGTATAAAAAAGGTTTTCTCCCCTGTCATAAATGCCATGCAGCACAACGAGAAAAGGGCAATTTTTCTCGTTGTGCGAAGGTGGCGCCACTGAAACACAAGTAGTGTGACGTCATCTTTCACCCAACGTCGTGACTTCAACTCCTAAGAAAATGGACGATAACCAAGCTAACAAGGTTCAAGTGGGTGTATTTCATTATAAATTTACTGCTATATATATTCAGGCCTATAAAAGCAGTCTTTAAATGAGGAGTTTGTTATAAATAAAAGGGAACATCCGTTTTGTTAGACGTCGCTGCGCGGGAGGCAAGGCGACGAAGCACAACGAGAAAAGGATGTTAACCCTCGTTACTAGAGTTTTTGTCTCGTTCTGCTGTACGGTAACATAAAAGACATATTCTTTGCTTTCATTCTACTTGTCTTTATTTTTTGTTCTCCCTTTTCTGTCACAGGTTACCCGCCCGAAGAAAAAGAAAAGGCAGATGACATTAAAACCCTTAGACAACCAGTCAGTCGACTCAGCTGCCTCTACAGTGCTCTATGTACCAGATGTAAATGACACTAATAGACCCTTGAATGAGACTCTGTACGGCAAACAAGGAGCTGCGGATGATAATTCTAATGCCAGTTCATCTGAGAGCGAGGCAGACGACACACCCCTGAGAGAGGACATGCCTGTGTCGACTGATAGGTGGAAAAAGAGGGAGGTAGATGCCTTAATGGACGCTGTCAACCATAACAGAGCAGCCCTTAAGTACCACTTCAGTGGGACAGGGGGTGGAAAGGACATCAGGAGGCAGGCATGGAGGGATGTAGCTTGTGAGTAACCTAAGAGATATCAAATGGCCTCTTTTTTTCTGTCTGTGTCGGTTTTCTATAAGAACAAGATATATTTGAACTGAAATAATTTTTAAGAATTAATAGCTCAATTAAATCCCTTCTTTTTTTGCAGTGTACGTTAATACAGAAGCTAAAACCCATCGCACAGTAAAACAATGTTCCCATAAAACCTCTGATTTCACCCAGAAGAACAAGCAAAAGGTGAGACACAAATTCAGAAATGTAAACTTATAAAGAGATTTTCCAAGTAAAAAGGTGCCCTTGTCTAGCATAAACCTTATCTTAAGAGTAGGATACTTTAATTATTTTCTTGTTTTGTTCTAGTACAACAAGCTGAGGAGGGAATTGAGCAAGACTGGCAGTGGCCCTGTGGACAAGAAAAAGAAGTTAACCGAGACACAGGAAAAGGCACTGGAATACCTGAAGCCCGAGGCAGTGAGAGGTAACCTGTGGCTCATGTCTTACACCTTATTTGTGGCCAGAATTTAGAATAAATTTCTTAACAGAAATAAAATTGAAGGATAATGTTTAATTACTCAATTATTTATTTCGTAAAGGTATTCCTGGCATAAAACCGATGGCTTTGAACCCAGCGGACCACAAAGAGGCCTTCGATGAGGACGCTCTCTGGAAACCTGGGTCCTGTGATTTCACTAAAGTTCAGGGATCAATGAAAGTTACTAAGATGCCAAGGAAAGATAAAGACAAGGAAAAAAGGAGGAAAGAAAGGATGAGGAAAGAGGAAAGAAAGAGGGCCCATGAGAAAAAAATGAAAGAGGAGAGAAGAAAAGAGGAAATAGATGCCAGAATACAGAAAGAGGTGAATCACATGTCCATGAAAAAAGAGGAGGAGAGGAAGAGACTTTTGGGTCAACAAAAGCAGGAAGTCAAACCCAAACCAGGACTGAAGGTTATCCAGTGCACTGAGGAAGAGTGGAAAATAATATGCGCAGAAAAGGCTAAGAGGAAAGCTGAAAGAGCAGCCATTAGGGCAGAAAGAAAGGCAAGAAAGATGAAACAAGGAAAATGAGCTCATTCTGTTTAAAAAAACTAAACAAGAAGAGAATTAAGGCCTATAATTACATTTCCTTTATTAAAGACAGTGCTTGGATAGACTTTCGTGGTTACATATTAAACAAAAAGACAAAAATCTTTTTTCTTCTTTCTTTGAACAAAAATCTTTCTGTAATGAAAATACAGGTAATTTAGGTGGCACATAGAATAACAACTACATGGCTATAAAAGAATACTGCCAGGACTAGGTCAGTTTTTGGACATCTAGAAATACTTCTCAGCATAGTCTTTCCTGAACTTCTTGACATAGTCACTTTGTTCCAGCTGACTCCTCTGTGGAGGCTGGACAAGGGGGGCTCTCTTGGGCCTCCAAGGATCAGAGGGGCTGTTCTCAATCCGTATCCCGTGGTCAAGGGCCACGTTGTGGAGACATGCACAAGCCGTTATGATCCACGAACTCCTCTTAGGTGAATGCCGTATGTACCCAGCCGAAGAGTCCAGTATCCTGAATATTCAAAAGAGAGTTTTTTACTTTTCAGTTAAACCTTATTTTTCCTCTTAATATTCAAACTTGTGTAACTGTAAAATGCTTTATTTTTTTCAAGGGAGGACCATCTCGTTATTTTTGAGTTCCTTTGATAAATAAAAATATGTTTACAATAAAAAAAAGATTCAATTTTTCTCACCTCCAACGCTGCTTGAGTATCCCAATGCAGTGCTCTACTCGTACTCTGCTCCTCTTGTGCCACACATTGAAGGAGCGCTGTTTAGGAGTCTCCTCATCTTTGACGGGGGTGAAGAGATTTCTCCTGAGACCGTATCTGAGAAAGGAGCCAAAAGATAATAAGAAGAAGAGAAAAAAAGAAGAAGGTGCACTAACTGTGTTAAGAAATTTTTGTTTTCCTCTCTGAAAAAAAAAATGGGGGAGCACGTTCATATAGGAAGCCCTTGAGTATCCTTTTAAGTAACTCCAGAGTACGAATAAAAAAAAGAAGAATAAAAAAAACAACTCACCCAGAGTCCCCTAAGAGGACAAAGTCCTCCCAAGCCTCCGCCTCCAATTCGTCTCCTACCGGGCTGGAATTCAGGGAATATGCGTCGTGCACCGATCCAGGCCAGCGGGGGTCCACAAAGAGGATTCTTTTGTCGTAATCACAGATCACCTAGAACAAAGAATAAAAATTAATTTGGGAAAAGAGAAAACTATGTAAGAGAACTTGTTCATGCACACTTATGAAGACTCTTACTTAAGAGAAGAAATTTTCTCAGCCAGTAAGATATATTGTTTTATATGTATAAAGAACTACTATTACTACAACAACTACAACAACAACAACTTACGGTGGTGTTAATAGAATGGTACCCTTTCCTGTTCACATACACGCTCTCGTTCTGGTATTCAGTAGGGGTTTTAACAGGTACATGAGTCCCATCTACGTATCCAAAAACGTATGGTGTCTTCTGCTCCTCTTCCTCCGTCCCAGGCTTCGGATGGCGATACAGCTTCAGTGCGAGACGGAGCTTCTCCTCGAAAGAGTGAGGCCATTGTATGAAGAGATGGCTGTTCCTGTAAAAGAAACCGGCTACATCCTTTACAGCACGGCATACGGCAGTTCTTGACACCTTCTGGGAATCACCTGTGAGCGCATAGAAGCTACCTGTCGCAAAATAACGGAGGACCAGGCAAAACTGAAAAGAAAGATGAAAAGTTACTTGCAAGAAGACAAGGGTGAAGGGGGGGGGTCTCATAAAGAGGAGAGGAGGGAAGGAGTAAGAAGAATATATCCTGAATCAGTCTCCTTCTCTTCACCTTTAATATATGCGTGTTTAGCTATTAATTCGACATGGTGACATGGTCAGTTCTTAATATCTACATGTGACATGGGCATTAGTGAGATGAGGGAAAAAATTAGGTACATGAGATAGGTGTTTTCTTATGTTTGACATGGGACATGACAGGTTGTAAGAGGAGACATGTGACATGGGGATTCAAGTCACATGTGACATGACCATTTTTTAAAATCGACATGTGACATGGGGGACACACCATGCACACCCCCTTACATGAAAAGAAACCTAAGAGACATGAGTGACATAAGTGGGCTGCTGAAAAATTTTTTATTCAAAAAGAGAATAAGACAGAGAGGAAAGGGGAGGGGAATAGGATGTCTGATAAGAGTTTCATTTAGATTGAAGAGAAAAATTTTTACCCTGTCAATATGTGTCAAGCCTCCTGCCCTCTTGGTGCCCTTGAAAGAACTGTGCTTCTTGTATTCTTCTACTAGTTTCCTGACTACGTCTTTGCTGAGGCGATACTCTGAGCATCCTAATGACTGAACAATGGGTTACATAAGCACGACGCCATAACCTTCCGGTCGCTCTAGCGTCGCTCCTGAGCGACCTAGATCAAATATCAAAGCAGTTATGGAAAGCCCATAATTAGACGGTCAAAATGAGCCCAAGATCAAGGCGGAACTCCCATTATTAAGGAAGTTACGCCATGGAGACTGAATCGACCTCCGAGTGCACTACAGACAAACCGGCGCAAGTTACGCGCCTATCCAGCGGGCAGTTTAAACTTGGCATATTCAAATCCGCGCATGCGCAAAATGGCGGTTATAAACGCATAAACAACCGAGTTATGAGGGTCTGAAGTTGCAGAACCGACCAAGACAATGGGGGACACAGCGGCGCCCATGGGGGTCCTTTGTCCCCCTGTGACACTTGAAAGAGTCCCCTCAAACAATTGTAGAGTTAGGCAGATGCTGCTGGCTCCAGTCAGTCTGGAGGTGCTTTTCCAAGATTTGCTACAAATAGCCTGTCTGCACCTCCAGGAAGACAGATCACCAAGAACCACTCCAGAGGTAACATCTCCAGTCATCTCCTGCTACCTGCTATACCACTGCACTATGGTGAAACTATGCTAGACAGGCATTGGTTTCCATCATTAGTGGCCAGAGGCTATCTTCCTCAAGACATCCACCAGAGGGTAAAGTTATTCATTAATACATTATTCCTCTAAGCAGCAGGCCAGGAGCTAGGTGTGGGAACCCACCTAGAACTATGCTGGACATTGTATTATTGTTACCTCACAGGTGGAGTGGAACTGAACATTGTACTTTATAAATTACTGTATGTTTATTGTATGTACAAATTACCTACATACTAACTACTGTATGATTGATATTTCTTACATGTTGCCTAAAGCTGAATAAACCAGTGACAACTGGAAATGACACTATTTATAAGAGCCTTGAGATAATTACACTATATACCACTAGTCTTATGATATTTCTCATATGACAACTTGATCATGCCAATCACTAGTATGACAAAGTGGTGGAGAACATCCTACTAAGATCCCATCTCTCACAGGCTCATAAAAATTAAAGCTGGTAACACAACTAAGAACAATCATGCACACAGTAAATTAAAGCTGGTACCGCAACTAAGAACAATCATACACACAGTAAGACCCACTCCACCCACCCAGTGACCTTGACCTTGACACCATACCCACCAAGGTCACCAGTGAGATCTCCCACACGTCAGTGAGGTCTCCCACACGTCAGTGAGGTCTCCCACACGTCAGTGAGGTCTCCCACATGTCAGTGAGGTCTCCCACACGTCAGAGAGGTCTCCCAAACGTCAGTGAGGTCTCCCAAACGTCAGTGAGGTCTCCCACACGTCAGTGAGGTCTCCCACACGTCATGGAGGTCTCCAACACGTCAGTGAGGTCTCCCACACGTCAGTGAGGTCTCCCACATGTCAGTGAGGTCTCCCACACGTCAGAGAGGTCTCCCAAACGTCAGTGAGGTCTCCCAAACGTCAGTGAGGTCTCCCACACGTCAGTGAGGTCTCCCACACGTCAGTGAGGTCTCCCACACGTCAGTGAGGTCTCCCACACATCAGTGAGATCTCCCACACATCAGTGAGATCTCCCACACATCAGTGAGATCTCCCACACATCAATGAGATCTCTCACACATCAATGAGATCTCCCACACACCAGTGAGATCCCCCACACATCAATGAGATCTCCCACATATCAGTGAGATCTCCCACACATCAACGAGATCTCCCACATATCAATGAGATCTCCCACACGACAGTGAGATCTCCCCACATATCAGTGAGATCTCCCACATATCAATGATATCTCCCACACATCAATGAGATCTCCCACACATCAGCGAGATCTCCCAAACATCAGTGAGATCTCCCACACATCAATGAGATCTCTCACACATCAATGAAATCTCCCACACACCAGTGAGATCCCCCACACATCAATGAGATCTCCCACACGTCAGTGAGGTCTCCCATACATCAATGAGATCTCCCACACGACAGTGAGATCTCCCACATATCAGTGAGATCTCCCACATACCAGTGAGATCTCCCACATACCAGTGTGATCTCCAACATGTCAGTGATACCTACAACACACCAGTGATCCCACACCTTCCACCATGGCCGACGCTGATGAAGGTCCTCAACCCAATCAGGCGGCTGAGAAGATAAGGGCCTATGAGAAGACCATCCAAGATGCAGTTACTGCCCTAGAAGCAAACAGAGCCCAACAAGATGCTCATGCCCTTGCCTCAAAGGAAAGGGAGAGGATCCTCAGTCAACAATTGGATGACCATCGGAAGGCCCTAGAACAGGCACAACAACAGATCGCAGATCTCATGAAGATGGTATCATCCCAGACCTCACAGCCTCCCACACCCACCACCACACCTATTGTCACACCATCCGCCTCTGGATCCAAGGAGGATGTCATGATCTCCATGATGTCCAACATGACCAGGATCCTAGACAGACAACAACACGACGACAGGAAGATCAGGCAACACGAGGTAACCAAACCCAAAACTTTTTCTCACCCATCACCACTCATGTCAACAGCACTATTTATTGATCACAAATTCCCAGAGTATCTGAAGGACAGGTACAAATTAACAGACAGTGACACCATGGTAACATATTTACCCAAGTACCTTGAAGGACAAGCATTGGCTTGGTTTGAAACCTTCAAGGAAAGTGCCACACCTGATAAGTTGACATGGTCCAATGTAGTACATGAACTAAAAGAGTATTTTGCTACTCAAGACAATATTATCTCCAGGACTGCACTCCGTGCACAAGAGATAGATGAACCTGTATCTGATTATGCAATGTATCTCAGAAAAGCGTGTAATGCCCAATGCCTAAAGGACGACACCTTATTTAAAACATTCATCCAAGGCATGAGGCCCTGGATCTCTGTAGCTCTTGAGAACAAGAAAATAGACTCTTTTAACCAAGCCCTAGACCTAGCCTTAGAGGTTGAGACCCAAGAAAGATCTAGGAAAACAAGGGATGCAGAGTCTAACCCACAGCCTACCAAGAAAAAGGTCCAGGAAATCACCACTAGTTCAGATGAAGATGTTAACCTAATGTCTAGTGCCCATGTAAGGCAACAGGAAGCTAAGGCTATATCCAAAGACCCTACCGGTAGATATAGAGGAAATAACTATGACCCCAACTACCAATCCAATAGAGGTAGAGGTAGGGGGGGCAACAGCAACAACCGGGGGGGCCACAACAGTAGGAAAGACAACAGCTCTTCCAACTCCAACAATGGTAACTCTTCATACAGTGATAGGAGAGACAGAACCCCAAGTAATGGCAGATCCTATAATAATCAGGGATCCAACAGTAGGAGCCATAGTCCACATAGGAACTACAACTCTGGATCCTACAACAACAATGGTTCCTACAACAACAGCCAGGGTTCAAACAACTCTGGATCCTATAATCAAGGATCCAACAGTAGGAGCCACAGTCCACATAGGAACTACAACAGTGGATCCTACAACAACAACGGTGCCTACAACAATCAGGGATCCAACAACTCCGGATCCTACAGCAACCAGAGTTCTAACAACTCTGGACAATACAGCAACTCTGGTCATTATAACCAGGGTTTCAACCCACATCAGGAGGATCACAAACCTAGCACAAGAGGCTACCAGGGGAACCAACATAGTAACCCCCAAACAATACCTCAAGTGATGGATCAACTCTCCAAGCTCCTGGTCGCAATCATTTCAACCACCCCACAGAACCAGGAAAACTAGGATGTCACAGTGCCGATGGGCCAGTGCACTGTGACACCCCAAAAACAAACAACCAATCAGAATCAACAAGGATCCAACCAGAGACAATTGCTAGTGCCAATCTACCATCTAACAGACAGAGACGTCCATCAGTGATACACATCACCCCACCAGATTCATCATCAAAGGATACAGGTGAGAGTACCAAGCTTTCTATTGTACTTCTTCAAAATGGCTGTATCAATGCAAATCTATATGATGTTTCAGATGTACAATGTTTGGTTGATACAGGTGCTACTATCACCTGTGTCAGACAATCATTCCTCATGGATCTCCAAAAGAGATTCCATATCCAACTGAGGAAATCTAAAATCAACATCCACTTGGCAGATGGATCGGTGTGTCATGTTAGACATTCAGCTATGCTGAACTTTAGAATCCAAGGTGTCAGATTCCAATACCAATTTGCTGTAATTCCCAACCTCACACAGCCCGTTGTTCTCGGCACAGATTTCTTAAGCACTACAAAATCTCAAATTGAATTTAATGTTGATCCTGAACAAATTCTCAAACCCATTAGGGCAGTGAGGGATTTTACCATCCCTCCATTCTCTGAACTTGCAGTATTGGGTAAGGTCACATCTACTCAATCACTGCAAGGCAAAACTGGAGTAGTAGATAACCTCCAAAGAAATAACAATGCCCCATATCTAGTTCAAAGGGCAGCAGTAACCCCCAGGGAAAATAACAAACACCCCCTAGTGTTACTCAACACCAGCAGGCGCCCACATAAAATCAAAAAGGGTGCCATCATAGCTCTATTTCAGGAAGTCAAGGAATCTGATTTAGAAAAACCTCAACAGGTGTCAGACACAACCCCACACACTGATCAATCCATCTCAGCCATACGGCCTGAGGATGTAACTCAATTCAGTGACACAGACTCAGACTGTGAGTCCACATATGCTGACCCTGAACCCAACTCAATCAGACTCTCTGAAATAGCTGCTATACATAGTGAGGCACATGACCTCGAGCCAGAATTGGAAGAGAATGTTCCACCAAAATCTGTGCTCACATCCAAAGATCAGCATGATAGATTAGGATCACTGCTGACCAAGTATGATGATGTATTTGTAGGAAAGGATGGAGACATTGGTGCCACACACCTGTATACACACTCAATACATGTAAAACCTGAGGCAGTACCATGTCATTTCCTACCATATAGACAAACACCAGAAAAACAGGCTGCAATAGGGGAAGAGTGTGAAAGGCTAGTACAACAGGGCATTCTAAGAGATTGTGCTGAGGGCCCCTGGGCTTCCAGATCCTTTTTAGTACAAAAATCATCGGGAGGCCATAGGCTCGTCACAGATTTTCGTTATTTGAACCAAAACACGATAAATCAAGCCTTATCTACACCCCGGGCCGATGACACTCTAGACATGATAGGGTCACTCAGACCAAGAGTATTCAGTAAGCTAGATGCCCAACAGGGATTTTTTCAAATTCCTATAAGACAGGAGGATCAGCATAAAACCGCATTCATAGCAAATGACAAAAAATATGTCTATGAAAGGATGCCGATGGGTTTAGCGACCGCACCTGCGGGATTCTGCCATCTAGTCACATTAATTCTGAACAAACTCAAATACAAATGTGCCCTACCATACCTAGATGACATATTGGTATTATCACCATCAATCGAACAACACTTCCATGACCTGGAAGATGTGTTCAACAGCTTAAGAGTTGGTAAACTCAAACTGAAGAAATCAAAATGTGAATACTTCATAGACAGAATAGACTTCTTGGGAATGAGAGTCACACCCAAGGGACTGCAACCATCTCCCACAAAGGTGGAATCAATCAAAACCTTCCCAACACCAAAATCAGTCAAAAATGTCCGATCCTTCACAGGCCTATGCCAATACTTCAAAAAGTTTATCAAAGGTTATGCCCAAATTGCTAGACCACTGTATGATCTACAGACACATCTCAAAGCATTTGTCTGGACAGAGGATGCAGATAATGCTTTCAAAACTTTAAAGCATGCCCTCTGTACCAATGCTCTTCTCAGATATCCAAACTATGAGAAAGAGTTCAGTTTGGCAACTGATGCTTCCAATGTGAGTTTAGGAGCTGTACTCTCACAGAGAGATAATGAAGGAGTGCTCAGACCAGTAGCCTTTGCAGGTAGAACCCTCTCCAAACATGAGAGAAATTACAATACCACAGAGAGAGAACTACTGGGAGTAGTGTATGGAGTATTACACTTCAGACACTATCTAGAGACCAGACACTTCCAATTATACACAGACCATGCAGCCCTAATCCCGCTACTAACCAATACAGGACTCACACATAGATGGGCCAGATGGGCTCTAGACATACAGCAATTTTCATTCACCATCCAACACGTGAAAGGTGATGATAACACACCACCAGATGCTATGTCTAGAAGAGAATACCCAGATTCTGGACCCATGACTAACCCTCCACCCCCACCAAGGAGAGTTAGAGCAGCCAGTAGAACCAAGTTTGCAAAAGTAACAAAGAAAGTACCATTCAAAAGGGATGATCCACCCAACACCATTGAAAGGCCAGAGACACCCATTAGGGGTATCTTGAAGCAATCTACACACTATGTGTTCTGCCATTGTGAGAGAGAATACTCACAACTCTTTCCAGATAATGACTTCGAGCCTATTGAATTCTCATCACTCAATCAGATGGTGAAGGCAACTCCTAAGGAGCCACCCTTCACCCCACCTGACTCAGATGATGAAGATTCAGAAGACACAATATATGCTATTACTCAGGCAACTTCCAAATCAGTCAGATTCTTTGAACCAATGCAGGGAGAGGAAACATCAAACCAATTGTGTCCTATGACCACACGCTCAAAGACTAGAGAAATGATTCAGGAGGGCACACCAAAACCCCCCACACAATCACAAACTATTCTAAATGAGAAAAAGGTCACAGGAAACAAACCTACCAAAACCCCACCTGCCAGGAAAAATGTCACAAAAGACGCTGCATCTACTAAGTCAAAGAACTCTGAGACAAAGAAGAATGACAATAAGCAAATTGTGCCTTTAAAGAAAACGGTTGCCACTCCCATCAATGCGAGAATAGGCCCTCCAAAGGAGCCTACACACCAAAACAAGAGTGACGCACCCCAACAAAAGGCACAAGATAGGCCAATAGTCGATGAAAAAGAAAAAGAAAGAGACAGAATAAAACAACATGTGCTAGATATAAATCAATTACTGGATCAGATTCCCGACACATCCATCTCAGGTACAAACCTTGGCTTGGAACAAAGGAAGGACAAGGAACTATTGCCCCTCATACAATATCTTGAGGATGGGACCTTGCCTGCACCAAAAGCACAAGGAAATAGAATCATCAACCAAGGCCAGACATACACCTTGGTAAATGGTACATTAGTCCATATATGCCCCATAAATTGGAGAAAAACCAATACTGTACCACTTCAAATTGTTATACCACAGCAATGGGTAACAAGTACACTACAGTATTTCCATGACTCACCTACTGGCGGCCATCTTGGTTCAAGTAGGATGCTGTCAGCACTCCGACCTAGGGTATATTGGAAGTCTATGCTAGCAGACACAACAAAATATGTTTCCACCTGCCACACATGCCTCACAGCAAAAAGGCAAGTACACTCACACAAAACACCAATGACAGTGAGAGAGTACATGACTTCACCAATGAAGTTCCTAAACCTAGACGCGGTGGGACCACTTCCCACAACTGCCAGGGGAAACAAACATATACAAGTCTGCATAGATTATGCTACCAGATATGCTACAGCTTGGGCTACTACTGACTTAAAAGCTGAGACAACAGCAGCAGAGTTCTACAAGAATATAATTTGTCATCATGGAACACCAGCCACTCTTCAAACAGACAATGGGACATGTTATACAGGTGCAAAGTTCACAAAGTTAACTAAACACCTCAAGATCAAACATAAATTCTCCTCACCATACAGGCCACAATCAAATGGGCTTGTAGAGAGATTCAATGCTAGCATAGGCACAGCACTCAGAGCATTCTGCTCAAAGCACCAAAACAATTGGGATTCATTTATTGAACCCATAACCTTTGCATTAAACAACACTGAATCCCAAACCACAGGATTCACCCCTTTCTTCCTACTCCATGGAAGAAACCCAGCCACCCCAATGGACTTAGGGCTGGGAATACAGGAAGACATATCCACAGTAGCAGACCATGTAGCTAACATGATAACGAATCAAGATACCTCTAGGAGGAAAGCTATAGAAAGGGTCGCCAAGCTACAAAAGGAAAGGAAGGATAGATATGATAAGAAACTTACACCACAGGAAATCAAGGTCACCGACATGGTGTACCTAAACATACCAAGAATCCTGACCAATACAGAGTGTAAGAAACTTCAACCCCTTTTTATGGGACCATATGTTGTAGTGAATAGACCTAGTTTGACTAGTGCCAAACTCAAAAACTTGGACACCAATCTATTGGTGGCCAGACCAGTGCACATAGACAGACTGAAAAAGGTTGTGGCCGTCAGAAATAATGAATTTGCACACAGGCTTATTCCACATGAGGCCAAATACTACAGCAAAATTGTAAGGAACAAAAATGATATCACCCTTACAAGAGAAACCACAGGCATAGGCCCTATCAAGCCTAGGCCTGCACACCACATACTAAGAAAGACATCTAGGTGTGGTGCAGTTTCAAGAAATTAGAAACAAGATTGAGATACCAAAAGTCATAAGATTTTCAAAATGTATTACAAATTCTCTTCATCCACACATAAGACATGTGTGACTGATAATGAATTACTATGTATATAAAGCCAATCAAATTTGTAAATATATCAGTAGGTTATTGCCTCTGAAAGGGTCAAAGACTGGGACCCCCCAAGTAAAGCAGACATGAAGTCTAAGAAGAGTAAGGGTAACACAATGGAGTGTCTAAAGCCTAATCCCCACATGAAAGAGCGCGCTATGCCAACACAGCAGTCTATAGAGATCAATTGACCTTATAAGCTACCCTCAGACAACTGTCTAGACGGTCATGAATGGCTGTCCTGGATGACAGGAGGAGCTAATTACCAGTACACAGACTACACAATAGATCCCACAGTTAGCAGACACTGGAGATTATGCATGGTCTCCAGAGAAACAATACCAGGCCCACAATGGATGTGGGTAGGGTAGGCTACATAAGAAGCACTGTGGACCATAGCCCACCATCAGTCTTCATCCAGCTGCAGTCTGGAATACAAGTCTACAGGACCCCACTTGGGAATTAGCCAGCCCACTTCTCCATTAGGAGAGACTGCACTAGGATAAAGAACACACCTACTTCACCTTCAACCTGACCTTACCATTTACTGGTCAATCTCTATAGACTCACCGGACATATTGCCAAGACAGCTCAATCTTGCAAAGGTACAGTTTGAACCACTTCATTTAAAGTGTTATACCATACACTTAGACTTTACCAGCACCAAATCACTACAAATTTGACAAGACTTTAACAACAGCAAACTTGCTTTACACAAGCACCATGGGGAGACTGAGAGTTTTCACCCATACTGCTTACTATGCTGTTATTATATACTATAGAACCACTTACTGCAGGTTATACACCTGTGGTGAGACAAAACATAGGAGTAGTATTCAAACCTAGCCCTCAACCATTGGTCAATGGACATACAACCACAAACACTGTTGTTAGCTATCCCCTACAAGATACCTCGGGCACCCGTTACCCAAGGATCCATAAGGGATAGAATACTCCAGTTGACCACTCCTACTCTACAAGATCATACCTCTGGCCAAATTATCCAACAAGCTAAGGAGCTAGACACCTTGCTGGAAATTGCAGACAAGGAGATAAATGAAACACTAGCCTCCATCAAATTGTTCTTATCCAACCCCATAAACACATTGGACAAGGCCAAAAGAGAGGCCATACTGGGTTTTCTAGCACCCCTGTTTCGCGGTGTGCTAGGTCTAGCCACAGTAGAAGATGTAAACCAAGTAATGGGACAGCTCAAGAACACAGATGAAATACTAAGAAAATTTGCTAAACAAGATCAGGAAGCAGCTAGTCTCATTGAAAAGATCACAGACAGACAAGATAAGTTTGTTAAAGCATACATCCAAGATAAGAAGGTACTGGACAGCACAATCAACACCATAGGTGACACCGTCAACCTGTGGGCCTTTAACATGTCCAGGTCACTTGACTCATATTCAAGGCACGAGAAAACTCAAAGGGAAAAGATGCAAGTATTAAATGATGCATTAATTATCATAGCAGCAAGAATGAATACAGTTCAATCACTGCAAAGGACAAATGCAGCCCTGAGGATGCTATCATCAGGAATCCTAACCCCTGATATAGTTCCACCCTCAGACCTTGCTAGATACTTAATTGACATTAATAACCAACTTAGGATTACACACCCTGGAGCACAAGTCGCAATTAATGACTTAGATTTCTATTATTCACAGAAGCTGACCTCATACACTTACTCAGCTCACCATATATATATTCATCTGGACATTATAATTCAATCTACCACCTCTACCTTCAAACTGTACCAAATGATTACATCGCCCATGCCTATAGACACACAGGAGACCCCCACCAGAGGAGTCACCAAATTACAAACCACAACTGAGTTTCTAGCAGTATCTTACGACGAATCATTATTCATCGAATTGGACTCAGCAGATATGCAGGCATGTGAAGGTACTACAGTAAAGGTATGCAGAGATGTAAATGGTAGAATTTATAAACACAGGCCTACATGCCCTGTACCCATTTTTACTAACCAGGCTCAACAGATTAAGGAACATTGCAAGTTTACAGTTTCACCACTGCAAACACCTAACACCCATGCTATTTCCATTTCTGAAGATGAGTATCTGGTCACTACTAATGAACCCCATTACTTTATCAACTGCCATGGTAAAACGTCTGAAACTCGAAAAGCCCAGTCCTACTCAATCATAGGTGTACCCTGTGGGTGCACAATCAGTGTAGGAGAATTTTCTCTTCCAAACACAAGGTTGCCCTGTAACTCAACCTTATCATTTCATTACATTCTCAAGACAATTAATTTACCATTCATGGCAGCACTTAACCAAATTTCTGAAACCAAACCAGATGAAAGAGAGAATCTTCCAAATTTCCCAGTAGTAAACCTTTCTAGAACCTTAGAAAAACTACAGGATATTACCCAACTAAATTTAGAGCCCTTTGCCAAAACATTATTAAAAGATGCCTCCAACCTTGACAAGGCAATGGAAACGCGCTACGAGGAATCATACCTACGTCGAGTTACAGAGCATCCAATCTTCCAAAGCTTAGGACTCATCCTAGGGATATCAGCTCACATTTTTATAGTATACATACTACTCAAACTGTACAGACTAGGAGGGACTGTAGCCTACCTGCCTACAGCCAAAGCCTTCAGACTAGTCACCGAGCTGCCCCTACACAAATTGCTCCCAGATAAGAATCCTACCAAATTAACCCCTACAGAGGAAACCCACACCCCTTTCCTCACAATTCAGGAAACCCACACCCTGATAATTGCTATATTATTCACCCTGACCATCTACTCAGCCTACAGAATAATGAAGTACCTTAAGAAATTTGCACAGACACACTGTGGCAAGAAAGAATGTGGCCAAGCGCACAAATCCCACAATATATTTTAAAATATATTGTGGAGACTCAAACTTCGCGCTACCCCTGAGGCCAATACCACATGAATTTGATGAGATTAAATCAGCAGCTGCCCCGACCTATAAGGATATAGTGGTTAAAACCTTCCCACTACCTAAGGCTATATTTACCTGGAATGGACCAGCAGTTATAACAACACAGAGAGGAGAATTTGCTTATCACCTCCCTCAGGTGATACACCTACCTTGGCGCACTAGGTTCAGTACCATACCAGCCCTTAAAAACAAAGGACTGTACTACTCCATGCTTCTCCAGAATGATTGTGGCACCAGCCCGGTGACCATGACAGCACTGGAAAATACGACAGATATAATTATTGATGAACATCAGGAGGAGACCACAAGGTCAAACATGCAGACTATTGCTAATTTTCTAAACCACCAACCCTCCCCGGTGACTGTGGAAACAGCCTAGACTGCCCCCAGTCCACCACCAGGAGACACTGAGATGACACATCTCACACATAACACACACCTCCACTGTCAATGAAATTATCTAAGTATTGAAAAATTGATTTAGAGAAAAGAAAATATACACAGCCACTTGTTGATGTATAATATGAAAATCTATGGTATTCTCACAAAATCGATGATTAATGCGCGCATATACGCGCAAAATTGCGAAATTGCAAATTACAAATTGTAAATTGTACAAATCTAACATTAATATACATGAATGCAGGTAGATAACTAAGACAGTTTTTGTACCCACTAGCACTTGTATACTATACCAAGGTTTACTTAAAGTAACACACTTTAGGTATCCAAGAAAATTCTTGGAAAAATGAATGAAAAAAAAAAAAAAAAAAAAATGTTGAGGAAAATTGTTGACATGAAAAATGTTTACTTAAGATACTCACCAGATAATCTCTTTCAGGGACACATACTCAAGAAGGCTAGGGAAAAGTCAATTAAGCAGCGGCCCACTGCCGAAATTGCCAATTAATACACCCATATAGCAAAATCAAAGAGTAACTCAGAGACAAACAAGCCTATTGTACATGAAGTACTTTGTTTTTCCGGTCCTCGGAAAAATTTGTCTCAATCCCAAAAATTGTATAGTGTAAACTAGATTGTACGCTTGTACCCAATTTGCACACTAAAATTGTATGTTTGCACACCAGATTGTACGCTTGTACCCAATTTGCACACTAAAATTGTATGTTTGCACACTAGATTGTAAGTTTGTATCCAATTTACATTTGAATTGTATGTTGCACATTATACTGTATGTCTGTACCCAATTCATACACTGAAGTCAGATTTTTAGAAAATCAACATTTCTATGTGTATCCAAGCTGTACGCAAAATTATATATGTACATACAGAAACTATCAATTGAACGCAAAATTATATATTGGCATACTAAAACTGTCAAATGTACGCAAAAATTATATATTTGTACACCAAAAATTGCCAAATGCACGCGAAATTATATATTTGTACACCAAAAATTGCCAAATGCACGCGAAATTATATATTTGCACACTAAAATTGCCAAATGTACGCGAAATTATAAATTTGCACACTAAAATTGTCATTTATGTTCAATTTGCACGCTAAATTGAACATTGAACGCCAAAAAGGCACACTATTTGCCAAATTGTATGTTGTACATAAAAATGGAAAACTGTACCCAAAATTGATGTTACATAAGCAAATAAGCTCAGGTATGGTAAGATATAGAAACTCGGAAATGTACTTATACCCAGGAGAAAATTGTTTATACTGACAAAGCTCTACCACAAAAGTTGCATTTAAAGCACTCCCCATTAGTTGAAATCCTCTTACAAACAGTATATAACTCCAAAATAAGGTAAAAATTGTATAAATTGTACATTCCCTCGGCGAAATGACGGAGTTTCGCATTCTCTCGGGGGAGAGGGAGTATTCTATCATATACCATTTTATTATTCCATAAATTGTAACATATTTTTGTATTAATCAAAGAAATATCTATGAAATTAATACATAGGTTGGTTCTAAGAGCTATAAGAGCGCTCAAACTTTGTATAAGAGCGTTCATGCCCCACTGCACACCAAACCAAGTCAGTTAGACAGAGTTTATGACATCAAAGGGTCCGACCTAATGGTTCACTGCACAATATAATAAAAATGAGGGTCTCAGTGTGCGACCTCATGGTTCAGTGCACAAACTAATAACTTGTAAGTGAATGCAAACGGCCGTTAGGGGTGCCTGGGCACCACAGACGCCGTCATGAGTGTCTGAGCATCCTAATGACTGAACAATGGGTTACATAAGCACGACGCCATAACCTTCCGGTCGCTCTAGCGTCGCTCCTGAGCGACCTAGATCAAATATCAAAGCAGTTATGGAAAGCCCATAATTAGACGGTCAAAATGAGCCCAAGATCAAGGCGGAACTCCCATTATTAAGGAAGTTACGCCATGGAGACTGAATCGACCTCCGAGTGCACTACAGACAAACCGGCGCAAGTTACGCGCCTATCCAGCGGGCAGTTTAAACTTGGCATATTCAAATCCGCGCATGCGCAAAATGGCGGTTATAAACGCATAAACAACCGAGTTATGAGGGTCTGAAGTTGCAGAACCGACCAAGACAATGGGGGACACAGCGGCGCCCATGGGGGTCCTTTGTCCCCCTGTGACACTTGAAAGAGTCCCCTCAAACAATTGTAGAGTTAGGCAGATGCTGCTGGCTCCAGTCAGTCTGGAGGTGCTTTTCCAAGATTTGCTACAAATAGCCTGTCTGCACCTCCAGGAAGACAGATCACCAAGAACCACTCCAGAGGTAACATCTCCAGTCATCTCCTGCTACCTGCTATACCACTGCACTATGGTGAAACTATGCTAGACAGGCATTGGTTTCCATCATTAGTGGCCAGAGGCTATCTTCCTCAAGACATCCACCAGAGGGTAAAGTTATTCATTAATACATTATTCCTCTAAGCAGCAGGCCAGGAGCTAGGTGTGGGAACCCACCTAGAACTATGCTGGACATTGTATTATTGTTACCTCACAGGTGGAGTGGAACTGAACATTGTACTTTATAAATTACTGTATGTTTATTGTATGTACAAATTACCTACATACTAACTACTGTATGATTGATATTTCTTACATGTTGCCTAAAGCTGAATAAACCAGTGACAACTGGAAATAACACTATTTATAAGAGCCTTGAGATAATTACACTATATACCACTAGTCTTATGATATTTCTCATATGACAACTTGATCATGCCAATCACTAGTATGACAATACCTTGCCACAAATTCCTCATCGTTGAACAAAGAAAAAGGCGACTCCCTAGGCTTACACTTGCGGGTTTTCCTGCCGAAGCGATCCCTTAAAGGAGGCATGATGTCTTCTTCCTTCAAATTTACCTCAGAAAACAGAGTCTACACTGGTACCCAACTTGTCAGGATCAAAACGATGGTCCCCATTGAAAACAATGCTGAAGAAGTAAAAGGCAGAACATCTAGAGCAACTGCCTTTTTTTATCTCGTGAGAGACTCAAAGAGGACACAAAACGAGACTTTAACAACGAGACTTTATTTGTGTTACGCTTTTTTCCTCGTTCTGAGGTCACACCAGGCAAAACACAACGAGATTTCTTTTGTGTAACGGTTGCACGGGAGCGGTACGAGAAAAACTGCATTCTCGTGGATTCTGTAACGACCTCCTAGTGTATCTTCTACCATTTCACATCACTCAGGGTGGACATGGTGGTCAATTGGTCTAGCTTATAGAAGAGGGAAATGTCATCCATATTGTACAAACTGCTCCTATCATATCTAGAAACCACCTGAGGCTACTGTTGTGCTTCTGTCACCTTCACTTGAATCTGCAGTCTCTCTCTCTTCATGGATCCTATGACTGGAGATCATCTTCCTGCCTTTGACAATTGAAAGCCATCTTTTAAAGTAACCCAGGGGGTAAACATTGAGCTGCCTATCACAGTGCCAAGTGATCTATTGCATCTTTTAAACAACAATCACAGATTGACCACTAACTCTGTAAGTCATTTTGCAGGAAGGTTTGAATAACGTGGGAGAGAAATTACTGAAATGGAACAGCATCTTATTGGCTTACGGTAGTATCTTCGCTTCTAAGGCAACAACATGGGTCATAGTCAACAAGGAATGCTGTAAAATGTCTCATATTACTCAGATAGGTTTGGCCTACATAAATCATATTAGATATTGTGGTTAGGTGGGGATAAGAGCAATGGTTTTTACATGTATCTGGAGTGTATTTAAAATTTGTAGTTAAAAAAGGAACCATCTGGTACACTTAAACCTGAACTTAAAGACATATATTAGGGCTTAATGAAAAGCTTATTATGTCTTCTTTCCAACTAGACCAATAGCTTCAGGATCCAGACAAGGTAAGATAGTCTTAGAGCTTAGGGATTGAGCATACCTCTTGAATAACATGGTAGCAAAATTGACCTAAAAGTGGTCTGAACCCGCAAATTGATAATGAGCAAAAACCGGTAGTGCATCCCAAGATAATCAATGTTAATATCTTGTATCTTTTTCAGGGGACCATAAGGATTGAAAAATACCTGTTGCTTTGGGATTTGGGGGGGGTGCATGGTGGGCCCTATCAGCCCCCGGCCTAATTTGACTAGAACCATGCATCCGAGTCCTTTGTCATATTTGATTACTTTTTTGTGTTCTATTAGGCTATGGACCAATGTCATGTTGCTACTACATTTGATATCACATCTGATTATGATTTTTATTGCTGACAACAGTTGTCATACTGAGAGGAAGTCTTGTCCTAATAATGTCAGGAATAATGAGGAGTCTGAGTCTATTATGTCTAGAATATTATTAGCTATTGTAGATGAACAAAACACAGCCAAAAATAACTTTCTTATTTTAAGAAATTATTTCTCATTTTAAGTAAAATTAATTTAAAACAAGTTTGTCCGCCAGGTAAAAAAATTTTACTTGAAATCTTGGTATGTCCAGCTTACTTGAATTAAGAAATATAATCTTAAGAAATAAATTCTTAAATCAAGTAATTTATTCTCAAATCAGGATTCAATTTTCTAGAATATTTCTTAAAGAAAGTAAATAATTCTCATGGAAGAGGGTTATTTCAAGATAAGCTTACTCATACTTTTTCCTAAAATAAGCTATATTTTCTCATTTCCTTGTTTGTAAAGTGGATATGATTTTTGTCTATTATGGATTTGTTTTAGATTGAATAGAAGGTTATCAGTATAGTCTACCTCAGTAACAGAGGTTCATCAGATTACATGCAGGTCTTTGAAGCCACATTTTCGTAAGTGAATAAGACCTTTTTTCAAAGTCTTTGACTTAATGATAGGCTGTCGCACATCCGGCCCTTACATTATCATATTATCTACGCAAAAGGTGTTTAGCTTCCTTTGTGCCTTGAATTATCCTGAATCAACTGTCAGACCAATGAACCTGATACTAAATTAATTTCAAATAAATTTCCTTCAGTTTTCACTTTATTTTACCACATCTAATGTGTTAGGACCGAGTTTAACTCTTCCTTTACCGATTACGCATTTATGCGTAGTTTGGGCCGATTTTGGCCGATTTTTGACTGATTTTGAGTACTCTGTTACTCCCTCAAAATCCATTGAAACTCCTAGATTTTTTACCAGACCCAGGCGGAGTTGGGTCTTCCACAGAGCCCAAAGAATTAGTCTCTACCTCTGATACTTATTATATGGCAGTCTTGCAAACTTGAGACCAAAATCAATATCACCTTAGAAGTTTGGCATGGATTTAATCAATATTTAGGCTAAAAATCATGAAAAACTTAAAAAAACACTATTTTTTCAGTGAAAATCTTTTTTGTACATTTTTTCATGCTGAACAAAATGATATAAAAATTTTCAGTGTATTTTGATGCATTACTGGTCTTTTGGGTTGGTTACCATGGCAACAGATATGCTAAAATCCTGAATTTGCATAGTTTTGGTTGCCATGGTAACCAAAAAGAACTTTTTCTAAATTTCCTTATCTAGCACAATTCCAGAAATACTTCATATTTCCTACAACATGCACTTTATTTCATTACAATTGATACAGGGAGTGCTGAGATATTACGATTTGAAATTTGGTTGAATGATGAAATTTTCTCCTTAGAACACCACATTTGTCCGACATTTTTCAGCAATGCAATGTAGATAAAGAAAATGTGAGTATTGCAATTTCCGATCAACTAGCCTGGCTTAATCCATCACAATTTCCTTTCTAATTGGAATATTCACACAATTCCAACAGTTTTTGATAGGTCACACCACATACTATAAGCCAAGATTTACCCTAAAATACTCTGGTAAAGGAAGAGTTAAGCTAGGAAGTTGTACTTTTTATTGCAAATAATTCACCATAACAGGTAGTGCTGGCACCTAGTGGCAGACTATGTAATTTCCTCATATTAAGAAAATAAAACTTACTTGGCATGTTAGATAATATTCCTTGGCCAATTTCTAAAAAAATGTTAGTTCTACCCTTTTCTAGATGCAAGAAAACACTTCTAGTTTAACAAATGTCATATCAAGAAATAAGGCTTTCTTGTTTTAAGATATAAGATAAATAATGTTACTTGGTGGACAAAATTACCAATTTTGGGAAATTTTCTTAAGAAAAATAATCTCGAAAACTTAAATCAAGAAGGCAATTCAAGATTTGTTCTAAACTTGATTTTTCTTGAAGACAAGATGACTGATGAATCTTATAACCATAATTTTCCTCATAACTAGAAAAGATTTCCTATATCAAGTTTATTTTCTTGGATAAGAAAATTATTTTTAGCTGTGAACCTTCAACATCCTGTAGTTACTCTGTGGTTAATTAATCTAAATGACTAAATCAAATTAAAGCAACTACTGCTTAGCCTATACCAACTCATCAGATGCTAATTGTATTCAGATATCAATGGGAAAAAAGGCTCAATGTTCCTAGACATATGCGATTTCCTGCAAATATTTGTTTGACTAGCATTCAAGGTGCACTGAGAAAAATATCAGTTTCTTCGAGTCTCCAACTTGAAGACTCCTCTCTATATCTCAATGCTGTTTTAAGTGTTTACATGCTGCATTATGGAGCAGATCCCATTGACTGGACCAGGCAATGCAATGATTTAAGATGTATATTTTCTGTTGTGGATTGACTCAAGAGAATACAAGGTGGGCTCTTACTTCAGTGAGGGTATAAATGATCTCTACAGATAAGTCATTATGCCATTGTTTATTGGAATTTCGACAAAGGTGAAATGTATTGTTTATCTATCTAGTGTTTTTTTCCCTTGACCAAGTTTATCCTGACACAGGAGGGAACAGACAGTGTTTCTATGGTTGCATGTTCAAGATAGAAGAGGACCTTTATATATCAGATGTAGACTATAAAATATCCTTTGTAATGCAATGGCTCCTGTTGAGCCCATACTTTTCAAAATGTCGTGATCTCTAAACATTACTGTCCAGATAACCCGTTGTGCTCTGGAGTCATTTTCCTCAAAGGTACATACTCCCTATGTCTCAAAGGAGTTTGAAAATTCTTATGTTCTTTAGTCTGACTTGTAGCATTCTTTTACTGTATACAATAATGTGTAATTTGTTAAGTAGGGATTCTTGTCTCATAGCTTTGTTGCCCCCCACACACTTGAGCCTTTGCAAGGCAAGAGCTATTTGAAAATAGTCCATCCCAAAGAAAATTGTTTTGAAGTAGGTTTCTTTGACACTTAATGGCTTAGCATCCCTTTCAAATATATTTATGAAATATGACATTCCATATAATTTAAAGCTATAATCTACCTACCAACTATCTACTGTGGAAGGAAAACGATGTCCTTCAGTCTTTGACATTTGCTTACCCTAACTGAAATACAATGATTAAAACCTCAGTTGCTTACTGTATATATAATGTTGGCATCCTATGAGAAGCGCCCCTTTATAAAATTTATGACCTCAACTCATCTCCATTTAAAACCTTCTATAGAATGCAGAGCTGCTTTGCAATCCTGTTAAGGTGAAAATGATGTTTTTGACAAGTCAATAGAATGAAGGATTTCCTCTTGCTTTTACCAAAGTAACTAGTAGAAAAATAGAAACCCTAGGCTATAATGAACTTCTCACGTGGATAATGAATAGTTTTTGATACGGTAGCTGGCATAGATGGACATAAAACCTTGACCAACCTAGAGGTAGGCAAAATGCTGCATGGTAATACAACATTAATGACTAAATAGAATTAAAGGAACCATTGCTAGGCCTTTAAAAAAGAAAGTCATCTTTTTCAGATTTTAATGAGCATAAGAGCTCCTACATTATACGAGATTTCCTGTTTGAATTTATCACTAGAATATGAAACCACCTTTGCCCGGTGATGCCACAAGTGATTAAAGCTTACACCTGACCCAGTGTTGCCTGTGGCTTATATCGCATTTGCATGGCCTAAGTGGTCATGCCTGAATACATACCGCAGACCGTAAAAATGGTCGATAATTGAAACAAAAACATATTATTTGTCACACTATGCTAAAGTTGGAGATGACAAGCTGGGTGGTTGAAGGAAGGATTGAGCTTTGGAGAAATGAAGGACCAGGAGGGTGTTGCTCCTATTGTAAAAAGAGCTGTGAGTATGTGCCCTCTTTTCTAAACAAGTCGTGCACTGCTTCACCTAAGTACTTGCACTCACCACATTAGTCTGAAAAGTCACCTGCCTTCTTTAAAATAGAGAGAGCTGCACTACCAGGTACCTACTCATGTCACACACTCTATAGTTTATTATACTGACTGACTTCTCCCAACTAGGTACCTACTCAAATCCCCCTTTTTCAGCACCATACTTGAAATGACCACTTGTGAGCAACAAAATGGACAAGTTATAGCTACATGAAAAGAAAGGACTGGAAACAAGGGATTTTTAGCCAGCTCTTCCTTTTACTATAGGAGCAACACCCTCCTGGTGAGACAAGTGCAGTGCAGAGGTAGGAAGAAAAATGAAGTAGACGTGAGGGGTTGAAGTGTTTTGTAGAGCTTCACTATGCACTAATCTGCTTTAGGAGATGAGATAGAGGGATGTCAATACAATATAATCTTAAAACTGACAGGACTCAGCATATGAAAAAGGAAGCATTGCGTAGCGGTGAATTGATTCCCTTTTCTCTACTTCCGGTTTAACAACCTACAGAAGAGAGAGTTGAAACACCACACTCCTGAGAAGTATCCATTGATTTTTATTATTTTGACAACATTTCTTATTACAGTTTAGGCAGGTGACCTTCAGCACATGTTTGGGGATCAAGGACACTGCACATCATTGTACAAAGAGGCTGAAAACATCAAATGTAGCTAAATGGACTGTACATCTGGAGATTTAATACCCTACTTCCCAGCAGATTTCAGGACTAAATCCTGTTTCATGTTACTTCACTTGTTTGTAAGGAAGAGTATAGTGGAGAAGTGTTCAAGTAGATGTAGAATGAAAACTTTACCTTGGCATCCCATTTCTATATGTAAAAGGAAGTTCTTGAATCTCAATCGTATAAGTATGCAGCTGCTTTCTTTGAAATATCACCCATATCCCGTTTATTTCATAAACGTAATGCTTAGAACAATGTTTTGATTGCTGAGTAATAATACAATCTTTTGATAAAGAAGTGATTTGGTACACTGTCAGCCCGACCCAAGGGTTTTACAGTAGAATATTTCTCATTCTGGAATACAGTGGTAGTTTCTGTAGGTACAATTCTGTAGGCATTTGCTTTTTTATGCCTATCAATTATCAAAATGTGATACACTAGTTGATTATAGAAATATTCCCACTAGATTCCATCGAGGCAAACGCCTGATGGTATCTAATTGTTAAAGACCAATTGTTCGGTGTAGTAAAAGAGTAATGAATTGGCTAATGGGCACCGAATGTGACATGTGACATGTAAGGAGTGCTGATATCCAGGATATCAGCACTCCTAAGACCTGCAATAATGACAGGTATCAGAATGGAAGATCCAGAAAAAGCACCCAAAATCACAGAGGTCGTGTAATAATGCACACTATAGAGCCTGTGTCATATGGAACCAGTTAAAGGCTACTTATAAGTACTGTTAGGGAGACCCTAGCCAAATTTAAAGTCGCCATAAAGAAGGATTATCTAAACTGTTTTATGTAACAAATAAGTGTAGAAGAAATATATCACACAAAACTAGACACTAAGAAGTTCTTTTTAGCATATATTTTCACTTTGTAAAGTACATTTGAAGTCAATTTTGTTGGTATTTGATGTTTTTTGGAGTGATCTTCATTGATGCAACGTTTCGATAAATTTTTTTAATCTTCTTCAGGCAAGATGCTAAAATATGGTTTTAATGGCCCTGAAGTACTCTAAATGATCACATTTTGGTCCAGTAAATCCGTTGCCATGGTAACGTCAGAATAAACAATTTACATAGCTTCCACATAGAAATGGTCTTATACAGGGAATTTTTACCAGTGATAATAACAAACTTTATACATATCAGAGATGAGGTAGACATTGTCTGACAATAAATATTAAATATTAATAATTATTGATTATTTACTTAGATAATATAACATCTGGGCGGCGCTCTGGTAGCCAAATAGTGCCCATACAAAAATTTTTAGACATGCAAGCATGAAGTTCTGGGAGGCTTCAGTATCCTTTGTCTCTCATCCCTTGGGCCATCGATTCGGCCACATGGTGGTCCAAAGGGAAGACTACTTCGTACAATTGGTGAAGCATTAACAAATAAGTGTAAACTTCAAAATATTGCTCATCATCATTGGATCGCTTGTGTAATATCAATGTAAATTTTTATATGGTATTACTAACATACCGATATCTCGTTTCATGTACCATAATGAAACACCACTGGCTGTGTTAATCTGATTAATATTAGATACTTGAGATATGAAGGGAGCTTGGTATAACTACCACTTGTGATGCGTGGGCACCAGGTATAATTGCACTTAATTTTGTAAATGGGATTTCCTAATAAACGACTTTAAAAAAAAGAAGAAAAAGTTTCATGTGTCTTTCTTTACATAGGGACCTGTATTATGGAGAAATGTCTGACAAGTGCATGCCCTCCCAGAAAATAAATAGGCAAAATCTTAAGTGAACTTTGCAAACATCATATATGTTGGAATACGCATAGCCTTTCACATCCTTTCTTATGACCATACGTTATGATTTGGACAGATTCAATGCAGAGGCTTCAGGGAATGCAAGTACATCCTGACATTAGTGTCTAAAGAGCTAGTATAGGTCTACCAAGTATCTATTCTTCAAAAGAACCACTTCTTATGTCCTTTGTGATAGGAAAAAAAGGTCTAAGAAAGTGCATGGAAGGGCTCTAGGTGATCAATATAAATATGGCTTTATGATCTTTACGGTACCTTTAACCCATTGAGGGCTAGCATCGACTATAGTCGACACCATGGTAGGCCTAGCATCGACTATAGTCGACACCATGGCAGGCCTAGCGTCCACTATAGTCGATGCCAGTTATATAGGATTAGTATAGGAATTGAAAATAGGCTCGTCCTCTAGGAACTATACTTTTTTCAGAGGCCGTCCCCATGGCCAGGGCGACAATTTTTGCTCTGCCCTTAAAGGGTTAATTACTTTATTATTGCAAAAGTAAAGAGTTGATAGAAAAAGACAAGCCTCTTTATTGCTGTGTCAGGATGTGAAATGTAACAGGATATTGCCCAATGAAGTGATGCAATCAGAAAGTAATAGGGATCTGAAAGAAGAATTGCCGCTAAGAAATGGATAACTGGAAATAGGAGAAGAGCTCTTTAATGGCTTTCCCAGCACCTTCCCTCACCCAGAGTGGCTAAACACTGCTCTGGACCTTTTAATGTATCTCAATACCTTTAAAAGAAATAGGAAATAAGCAAGGGATTGACAATTTTTGAAATCTTCTGATGCAAAAGAAATCTAAAATTGACATGAATTCAATTACTTGAAATCTATATTTATGTTGAAGTTGACAGCATTTGTGGTTATTTACTGTTATATATCGCTATGTCATGTTGACATTGAACAGATTCTACTTAATTCAAATATTAGCTTGCTGTGCAGGAGGGAAATGCAATACTCATGTATGTGTCCTTGCAATTACCCGTTTAGAACCATTAAATTAAGGGTGGTTCATAATAGGCAATAGCTATAGCGTCAGTAAAGGAACATGGGTGCAAATATGCCTATAATATAATATCCAATAATATGGTCATTGGAATTTTCTTGTATATACTCACACCAACCAGCGGGTGATATTGCTGATATTCATGCCCCAAAAAAGGATGTTGGTTTATTTAGTTTCCAAGAGTCTCATCCATCCCAACTACATCTTCCAAAGAATACACATGTTACCACTGGTTACAGCTTGCCTGGTTCATTACTCAAAATGTTTGTAACCTACTTTTGACACTGACTGCATTTCCTTGGTAAATACATTAATAAAATCTGGTGTGTCATATATTGTATTGCATTATAATGTCTAACGGTGCCTTCCTCTACTATTGATTGCTAATGCAGTCAATACCAATATTAACCAAACACCTGCCTGATTGTGATATTAATCATAATGTAGCGGGTACATCAATGAGGGCAGAAGAAAGAAGGATGGCACACAAGGAAGAAAGGGATGAACAATGTGAATCCTAAGAAAGGATGACAGAGCAATATGGCTACCATATTATAAATAACTTTGTGGTTTGTTGACTCGTTCTGATGGGTTGTGAAAAAGAGGAGGTAGTTTTGGGAGTTTACAAGCAAACACATTCAAGAACATTTTCTCATGAGTGAAATTGTAAAAAGGATAACATCCACAGTCAGTGGTACATTAACATCATCATTCTACCAAGGTTAACTCTCTTACTCATTGCCTTCTGATTGCTCTATTTTTGGGGGAAAAAACGTGCATGTAGTTGACTCAAATAGACATAGAAAATGCTGTGATGCACCTACAGAAATTCAGAATTTCTTTCGTCTATTCCCTAAAGCATCCTAAGGTATGGACTAAGCTAGTGTTATCCTAGTCACCTGTATATGCTTTTGATGCTTTCAGTGTGATAATCCCCCTTATCAACATCCTCTTTATGCTGACACTCACTTATCCCTAACACCTCCTCCCCCACTGTGTATGATGGACACTAATAGGTGCCCACCGTGCCTCACAGTCAGCCATCTTATGTGTCTCTTTTATCAGCCACTTGCTGCTAGATACAGTGTTGGCATATGCAGCATGCTGTTCTCGCTTCTGTCTCTTTCCTTATGGAATTGCAACCTATTGTAGTGCATTTCCTCCCTTTGTCCTTTTATAACAAGTACTATCACATTTGTATAATGCTATAATTAAACCTAGTAGGGGAAAAGAGCAAAACGTTGTGAGGGCGATGCAAGGAACAGTCGGTTGAACCACAGCCTCGGAAGAATGTTAGTAAGAGGGGGCAGTGTCATTCATGTCAGGACCAAGTGAAGGATGCCAGGGATTTGGCGTCATTATTTGAAATATTCGACAAAAGAACAGTACAGTATCCCTCAAAATACAACATCAACAGAGGATATTTTGCAAAAGGAGAGATGAGAAGAGGTGTGATCACACATTTTCTGACGTTTTCTAGTACAAGATGAAGAATTAATACTCACAAAAAGCCAGCAGGACAAATAGAACAAACAATGTAGGATCCTACCGATATGTTCTTCTCTGATAATAATCCTTCCTAAGATTGTGGCAGGAACTAATGTCACTTGAAATGAGACTTAAATGGCTTCTCTCTCACTTTCCCACCTTCCAATATTTTCACCTCATGTACCTGTGTACTACTCTGAATTTAGAAATAATTGTCAGGAAAAAAGAGAAACTAACAGTAAATGATAACAGAGAGGTCTCTTCCAAGGCTTTATTTATTTCTCATAATTCGATAATCCCTTAGTATCTGACACATTATTTCTCTCTGGACCACTGAAAAGTGGAAAAGATATTCGGATTGGCATTGTACAATGGGTCATCAAGATTTTGATCTTATTCCCATTAATATAGAGACCTGATGAGTTTTTAAAGGTTTGTACAGAGCAATGGTTTGAACAAACAATGAAGGATCTACAGTTTCGGAACCAAGGAAAGGCTTTTCGAGCAAATAAAAGCTTCATTTGACTGGGGTGATTAGTTCTGAACTACATAGCATTTGTAAAATCTTCAAATGGAACTATCCTGTGCTGATTATGGACAGGATTTCTATGGCTGCCTTCCAATTATATTGTTTCAGCTGTTAGGACATGTCATTGTTTCAGCTGGTAGGACATGTCATCGTTTCAGCTGGTATGGCATGTCATCGTGAAAGGAAGTAATATCTTAATATGAGAAAGGCAGTTGCATGGGCAATGAGGATACCTTCTGTCAGTGCAAGAAACAGCGAAAGTTAGATAGCAAAGAGTTCTGTGTTATATAAGCTGCCATATAAAGACTAATGAGAAGTGAATCTGATAAATAGATTGGTTATTTTGAAGAAAGACTATCTCAATTAGCCAGAGTGACTACAAACTTGGAGTTGCAATTTTGTTACAACCCTCTTGCATTCTCTCTTAGAAACCTGTTTCTGAGATGAGGAACACTCTGTCCAACGCCTCCTTTAATGAGCATTTTATGGAGCTGACAGACCTCCATAGCTGCTATCACAATCAGTCTCATTACCAGCCTTATTGCTAGAAGAGTGAGTTGGCTCCCTTCATCTGGCGGTGATATGTTATCATGCCAAGGTGAGGTATTTACAAAAAACCTTTGCTAGATAAGCTGTCAGGTTCTTGATTATATATTCAATTGCATCTATAAGAACCTCACGAATTCCCTAGCATAAGCATAGCTTGTTGGCAGTACATGTGTCACTGCCCTGGGATGATCTTCATCTCTCCTGTCTTTCTCATCAAAAGTATTGTTTTTCTTTAGTCACTAAAATCTACATAAGTTACTTACATAATCTCCATTAGCTAGAAGCATCAGGAAATACTGTTTGACCATGCTTCAGGTCATAGCGAACCATAGCACTCTCATTACATGATAATTATTGAACTACAAGTTATTAGAGGCAGAAGGATCCAGTCATGTTCTCTTCTCTAGGCAAGCAATTAGTTCTGTATAAAAGGAATTTGAAAGATTACCGCAAAATGAATGACACTGGAAAATAGGAAATAGAGCTTTTAAAGTACAACTCCTTGTAACTTGAATGGCAATGAATAGCCTATTCTGCAGCGTTGCTCAATACGTTACCCGGTACAATTTAAAGGCCCCCATGTGTATTGTATTATGGCATCTCTGCCAGAGTCAGTACATTATCAGTAGGTTGCCATGATGCATTAGTGCAGTGCAGAAGAGTTGATCTATCAGTACTTCATTGGTTCATCATAAGTCCTCTTACATAGTATCAATCCCACCTTTACTCACCTCAAATGCCTTGAGGCAATCCTCTGGCCATGATAAAACACTTCAAATTATCTCAAATTCGAAGTGATAGTGGTGATTCAGCCATGTAGCATATTATATGCAGGTCAGGTTTTAGTGCTCAAAATTAATCTGATGTGTTTTGTGTTTTTTTGTGCAAACCTTTACTCGGATGATAAAGGTAAAAAAAAAGGTTAAATGCAGCCTCATAGACGACTTATCTGCCTTTATTAATTTCTGACATCTGCCGGGTCAACCACAATCATAATTATGGTCGATAATTTCTCACACTATAAAATGACACCTGTTTTTACCTAATGACCCTTATTGTTTTATGACTGAGCTATCCTGCTAAAAGCCTTAGGTTATAAGACAAGTGAAAAAACTGTTGAATAATGATAACTATTCACATGATGTATGGATGCAGAGCGTTAATTTCTTCATAAATGATGACATGCAGCTGATATACTTCCTAGCCTCTTCACTAAATTCACTGTCAAAAGGTTAACAAGAAGCCTTTGTCTGATTCGGACATAAGGGGTCCTATATAGCCAACACCTGCTGTATTCAGTCTGTGATTATGACTGACACAGATCTATAGCTCCATAGATAAAATCTGCACATAATCTATAAAGGAAAAAGGAAGCATAAGCCTAAGATTACAGCAACATATGTTGTCACTTCATGAAAAAAGGATGTAGGGCTTAAACAGTACAATTTCCGATTTAGCAGTTAAAATCTGGACTAATTTATGACATTATGATGGGATCATGCAGACTGAATCATAGTTATATCAGACAAAGACCTGCAAAATTCTGTGAGAAATTATCAGATACTAACTGTTCTTGTATAATTGGTATGTCCTGAGCATCCTGCTTTTCATTTTCTTGATAAACTAAAACCAAGTCCTTGACACTCTTATAAAAAGAGGGAGCTCTATTAGCATGATCAGTCAGGGCAGAATGCTGGATTAATGAGTAGACCAACCATAATAAGCTGCTGATTAATGTCTAAATAACATTATTAAGAATGATGAACAGCGCCATATTGAATATTCCAGATTCATTCTGTTGCCATGACAACACCATCCCTCTCCAATCAGTGTAGGGATGTGATTAGAGAGCATTCTTTGAATGCTTGGCTCAGGAAATCAACTGCATCATTATTGTACATGTGAATGTACAGAGTTTCCTATGATTACTGAACGAGTTGAACACCAGAATAATATACGTTAAATCACACTAATTATGTGAGTTACTATTTCAATGACAGTCAGCCTCGTACATAAGAAAATGAAAAATTATAACATACAGTCAAATCTGTTGCCCTACCTGTCAAGGCATTCAGGATGCACATAGGACGTAAACATGTATAGCTATCATTCCAGATAAAAACAACTCTTAATTCACTTAAAAATTAATCATTTCTTTTCAACTGACATGTCAAGGGGTTATTTAACTGAAACCATGCACCAGGGCCCTTAGTAAAAAATGATAGATATCATTCCAGATAAAACAACTCTTAAGTTGCTTAGAAATTAATTATTTCCTATTGAATGGCATGAAAATGGGTAATTTGACTAAAACCATGCACCAGAGTACTTTGTCATAGATGATTACTTTTTTGGGTTCTGTCAGCCTATGGACCAATATCATGTGGCTACTTTACTCATTATCACATCTGATTATGTTTTTTGTGTGTTGGCAGCAGTTGTCATACTGAGAGGAAGTCTTGTCCTAACAATGTCGGCCACAATATCAGGAATATTGAGTAGTGTCTGGAGCCTATTATGTCTATAACACTACTAGCTATCGTAGATGAAACAAAACCTGAAACAACCTGTAGCCAGGCATGTTTCTATGTGGTTAATCAAAATAAATGACTAAATAAAATTAAAGGAAGTTTAGCATGCAGCAACTCATCAGACGTTAATTCTATTTAGATGTGAATGAGAAAAAAATGCAAGAAGGCTCCTTTTTAAGTGATCCGTACAGATAAGCCAATCTGTATATTGGCATTTCAGCAAAATGTAATGTTTATCTATCAGTTTTTCTATAACTGTATGTTCTAGATAGATATTTGAAAGGTCATATGCCAGATGTTGACTATGAATGTGTCCTTTGCAATTCAATACCCCCTAGTGAGCACATATTTGCAAAATGTCTTGATCTCTCAACATTGACGGTCCTGATAACATCTATTCCCTTTAGGATCCAGAGTCTTGTTCCTCAAAGGTACATACAAAATGATAGTCATAAATCTGCTGTTTACTACATAAAATCTTGCTTGACTACAGAGTGACAAACAATGTTTTAATGCCTGTTTACAATCTATGGATAGGATGTCTGTTTAAATCATACTCAATAATGTGTGACTGTGTGTGCACCTTCTTCTTATTTCCACTTTGCTCATGTATTTAAGAATCAGGTTCATTGCGAGAAGCACACATTGATGCAATGTGCTTTGTAATTCAATACAATGATGTATTTAACATCCCATTGCATCCTTCCCAAACACGGATATGCAACTAATGTGGACAAAGTCTAGTGATGGTTTTCTCCCTTTTCCTCACCTTAGCTGATAATCATTTCCAATTATCTTATGCACCACACCCTAACATTGAATTATGGGAACAACCTACTGAATTAAAACTCTTGTCAGAGTTTTAATTCGCCTATTAATCAATATTGGCAGGGTTTGGTAAAAGAATATGGCCTATAGGGTTGTTGGGACAGAAAAGTAATGTAAGCAGCCAAATTAAAAGACGCTCTGAATACTGAAGTTGAGACTGTATGAACAGCTAAATGAAAATAACAGGATATCTGTTTTAGTTGAAGTTTTAGTCTTATATAAGTTACTCCGTTGGTCTCATGTGCAGAACTAGATGATCTTTTGGCCAATTCACGTTGCCAACTTCCAGAGCTGTATGTCTAACCCTGAATATGAAGAATTACCTAATCATTTCTAACAACAAAACTAAACTAGGTTCTTAAGCACTAACACCTAACCTATTCAATAACTACCTTCTGTTAACCTAAATTTGTTAACAGCCCCCACTAACTGCGTTTATCAATCAATAAGGTAGTAGAAAAAGGAATGGTACACAAGAAAGAGAGGGACGGCTGGACATAACGGCATTTATGATGACTTCATCAGCCTATCAATCTTACTAAAAGTGCATTATAAATCATGAGATGGTAAACCATGTTACTCTTCACGAACAGATTGCTCAATTTCTTGCTAACCTTTTGTAGTTGACTGACATAGAAACAGAAGGTATTGACAAAATCTGAATTTCTTTCATCTTTTCCCCATTGCATCCCAAGTATATATGGACCAAGCTAGTGTTATCCTTGTCACCTACAGGCGAGCTTGATGCTTTCGGTGTGATAATCCACCTTATCGACACCCTCCTTAAGCTGACACTCACTTATCCCTCTGTGTATGATGGACACTAATAGGTGCCCACTGTGCCTCATAGCAAGCGGTCTTATAAATGTGTTTTTTATCAGCCGTTTGCTGCTAGATACATTGTGGGCATATAGGCCTGTGTTGTGCACACTTCTATCTCTTACCTGCTATACAATGCAGTATCCTATGCATTTCTGTCTTTTGTCTTTTTTAAATGTGGCTCTATAAAAATAAACATAACTGTAATTAAACATTATAGGTGCAAAAAGCAAAACTTTGTGATGGCTATGGAAGGGACAATCAGTTTAAATGCAGACTTGGAAGTGTGGTGGTAGGAGGAGGCAGTGATTGTGAACCATGTCGGGACCAAGAGAAGGCTGCAAAGGAAAGGCCAAGGGTAGCACCTGGATGCAGGTTTCCCCCCATCTGGTCAAATATGCTTTGGTTTTAGACCTTTCTGATGAATCTTAACATCAACCCTTCGATGGTTTTTAGAAAATCCTGTATGTAAAGCAAAATAATCCTCGAAGCTGCAGACCCGTGAACTGATCTGTCAGTTGTGGTTGATGAGCACAAATTGCGTCTATGATTATTGTTTCTCAATCATCATAGAGCAGCTTTAATTGAGAAAAAAATGAATTTGATATCTATAAAGAAAATGATGAATGAATAATCTCTACTATGTTTCTTCATTTCCTTGAGCTTACTATAGTCAATTAAGCTATTGGGCAGTGGGATAATTGGTTGGGGGTCATGCCATGCCTTCTGTTTCTATTTCAGTCAACAGTCATGTAATTGTTCTTTATTACACGATTTCTGTGATTCTGAGCGATTTACCTGGATATTCCCATGCACATACCTGTTGTTATTACATGACTTCTGTTATTTAGGGTGCTTTTTCTGGATATTCCCATGCACATACCTGTCGATATTGTATGGCATGATGCATGATGTCATAGTTTTGAAGACAAACATGAAGAGATATACAAGTTATTGAAACGTAGTGATATAATTTGTTTATGTGAAACCTGGCTTAAGCCTGCTTCACCAGAGGGAATTATAAATATACCTGATCGTATTTTGTATAGAAATGATCGAATTGGTAAGAATTGTGGTGGAGTAGGCCTTAGTTGTAGATCTGGTTTATGTCGATATATTAGTATTGTAAATGATTTGACTATTCAATCGATTGATTTTGAAAGTATTGCTATTATGCTATGTCTACCAGGTGAGAAAGAACAGCTCATAGTATCTATTTATAGAATACCAAATACCAATGTACCAAATTTTCTTACTTTTCTAAAGAAGGTAGCTGGATTTGAATATAATGATAATCAAGGGAGACATGAGACTTGGGTATTAGGTGATATTAATCTAAATATGTTTGATGATACTGATGCAAGCTGTGAGAGTTTTAGGTCATTATGTAAAGATTTAGGATGGAAAATTCTGGTACATGAGGTTACTCGTCCCTTTAGTGGTACTTGTATTGACAATGTATTATCAAATTGTGTTAACATTACTGATGCAGGTATAGTAGAAGCATTCAATTCTGATCACATTCCTGTATTTGGCTGTAAGGGCCGTGAGAATTACAAGTATACTAAAACAACTTATTCGGGCCGTGATTATAGGAATTTTAAAGAAAGTAATTTCAAAGATTTCCTGCAATCTTGTGATTGGACATTGTATTATGATAAAAATTTGAGTAGTGATGTGCTGTGGGACATGTTCCTAACACCTATTAATCAGTATCTGGATAAATATCATCCCTTTGTTGAGAGATTAGTTAAAAAAACAAGAAAAAGTTGGATAGATGATGAAGTAATGGATCTTGTTTTTGAGAGGGAAGGGTGGTTAAGGTTGTATAAGGTGAATAAAAGTGATGAAGAGAAGCAAGCTATTAAAGATTGCAGGAGAAAAATTAGGAAAAAAATAAAAGCTAATCAATTTGGTGGTATTATGCAAGAATTACATGAATGTAGAGGAAATCCTAAGAGTTTTTGGAAATATATTAATAACATGTTTAAGGGTAATGGGTCTGAGATATATCCAGATATGAAGCACCATGAAGATGGTGTTAAGGTCCCATCCGAATTAATCAATACTTTTGCAATATTGGAAAAGACTTACATGTGGCCTCTGTTGGTAAAGTACAGTGTGATATGGATAATGATGTGAGTATAGAGGAAATCATTCAGGGTGGAATTTTCTCTGAATCGAATATAAAGATTAATTCCTGGGATATCTATTATACAGTAAAAGAGATTGATAAAAATAAATCATCCGGAATAGAGGGGATCAGAGGTGATATACTACAATGTGCAATAATATGCCTGCTAGATCAATTTACTTTTCTTGTTCAGAGAAGTTTTGATAGTGGTGGTTTTCCTGTCAAATGGGCTTCTGCATTGGTCAAGTCATTACCCAAAGACGGAGATTTATCACAAGTTAAGAATTGGAGGCCTATTTCGCTATTGCCAATGCCCTCAAAAACTATTGAAAAAATAATGTATTATCATTTAAGTTGTGCCATGTAAGATCACGATAATTTTTCAGATGAGCAATATGGTTACAAGAAAGGTAGTGGTACAGGTGATGCCACCTTTGACTTTGTTAATGATCTATATGAGTATCGTAATGATGGTTTAATAACAGGGGCCCTATTTATTGACTTTACTAAAGCGTTTGACAGTGTAATTCATGTTAGACTTCTGGAAAAAATTAGCAAATTGGGTTTCAGCAAAAATAACTTTCTCTGGTTTAATAGTTATCTAAAAAACCGCAAACAAAGTACTAGTTATGGCAATAATGTCTCTCAAGAATCTGAAATCAAATATGGTGTCCCACAAGGGTCTGTTTTAGGCCCCCTGTTGTTTGTTTTATACATAGATGATGTGATTAAAGAGTTGAACGAGTGCAAAATTAAAATGTATGCAGATGACATTGTTTTATATTATGCAGCGAAAACACCCCAAGATGTAATGAGAGTGTTAAATGAGGATCTTGAACGCTTTAAGACATGGGTATCTCACAACAGGTTGACTGTTAATCCAAAGAAAACAAAATTTATGTGGTTTTGTAGTGCTCACAAATTGAAAAATTGTCCAGATACAGATATTGTAATAAATGGTACCAGAGTAGAAACTGTAAGTTTTTTCCCCTACCTAGGAGTTACAGTAGACAGTAAGTTAAGTTTTGACAAACAAATTAAGCTTATTAAAAGAAACATTTGTAATAAATTATTTAGATTTGCTAAATTAAGGAAATATCTCACACAAGAAGAAAGCATAAAAATATATTGTTGTACCATCCGGCCGATTATTGAATATTGCTCTTTTATAAGTACTAGTTGTAATGAGGAAGGTTTAAAGGCATTACAACGTTTACAGAATAGAGCTTTGAGAATTTGCCTTAGATGTAATATTGTTAAATATAGTGTTAATGAGTTACATGTCATCTGTAAAGTGGAAAAATTAGAACAAAGATTTGATATGTTACTTTTAAGTTTGATGTATAAGAAATCCAAAGATCAGATAAATCATGGTCATGCATATAATACAAGATCGCAAAATAAGATATGTTTTAAATTGCCAAGAAGTATATCTCGCCATTACAAAAGATCGCCATGGTACAGGGGTGTAGTCCTCTGGGACCTACTATCTGAGGAGGTTCAGAGGGCTACCACAAAAGTTAAATTTAAGAATGAGGTTAAAAAGTTAAAAAATCTCAGATCAAGGCTAAAGGTTGGATATAACTAAGGAACAAAGGTTGATGGAGACGGTGTAGTCACCGCGCCGCTCCAAATATTATTTATGTGATCAGCATATTTTCATCATCATATAATATTATATCATTGATGATCATTTGATTGTATTTTGTTCTTGTGCCATATCGATATATATCTCAACAAATACTATGTAATTGATTTGATACACTTGCCTGCTTCCTTACTGTTATTGTACATAATGACATATGTTTGATTATGTGGAGTCTATATTTACTTCAACTGTTTGGTATCTGTTTGAAATATAAATAAAAATGGTCGGCTCTATAGCGTTACATAAATGAACCTGAAAGTTCATTAACGCAATGAGCTAGTCCAAAAAAAAAAAATCATGACTTTTGTGAGTTGTGCGGTTATCCAAGGATAACAGGCACCAAGTGCAGTTATCCATGGATAACATGCACACCTTACATGTCATATGTTGCATGTTAAAACCTACGAAATTTCCATTGCCAGAGGTAGGGGTCGAACCTGCACTCTACTGATCCCAAATCAAACTCCCTATGCATTGTGCCACAGGGACTGATGAGAATAGCAGCAGTAGAATTAAGTTATGATTACACCACAGTGGTCAGAGCTGCCTGTCCCATAGCTACATACCATATTTCCCCGTTTATAAGCCCAGGCTTGTATTAGTACTGCCTACCACATAAACCTCCTTACTATGTGGCAAATTGATCAGTCCTTTACACGAGGATATATGGTACTGCTGGACACGTTCAAACCAAGCCAGCAGCTGCCGGGCGCCGAGGTGTGTGACCCTATGGTCTAGTGGGTAGCACATTGCGCTCACCTTCTACAGGTAGGTGGGACAGGTCCTGGCCCTGATGAATGTTTTTCTTCACTGTGTGTACACACACTATGGCAGGCTTCCAGTCCCGGGGGAGCTCCCCAGCACTTCATTGGAGCAGTATGCTGATCCTCTGGGAGCCTGTTGGGTCAGCATCTCCCAGTGTGATAGATGTGATGAACCTAGGTTCATCACTTTGATTAGTCTGTGATTATGTCCTCATCATTCTGATGAGGTAATACTACTCAAAGCATCTTCACTAGAATTTGAGAGATCCCTTGCAGTCCTATTTGCGAAGCAGAATGTCCTTAACATACTTACAGGAATCTTTCTTCCTCCCCTACCTGTCTACATTTGCATAAACAGCCCTTCTCCTCTCAGTGTCTTATCTCTAATCACATACTTGATCATGTACTTACGATGAATCAACAACAAAAGAGATCAGTGTAGGAGAAAGCCTTGTTTTGATGGCATCAGGGGGTCATGTCTCTTTAATTGTCTCCAGACATAACTATCGTAGGGTAATCCATTTATAAAACTCAATGCAGCAAACTTTTCACATTATTCAGTATAACATCGTAGTTGACTAATGATGACTGTTCATTTGGCTTACTATAGGCCATCATTTTCAGAATTATTTACTAATATAGTAGAGAGCAGAGTAAGTTTGCAGGCACAGGCAGAGAATACTGCATTTACCATTGTCCAGAACAGCACCAACTCTTTTCATTTCTTTACTAAAACATACATATTAACAGGTTGAAGACTGCACCCCCAATGGCCCCAGTCATAGATACATGGCCGTGGCCATTTCTAGCCCTGAGTACAGCAGGATAATGGGTCAGATCTAAGGCCGATTATAAAGTGACACAAAATAGTGTTATTTCACCAATTTTGATATCTTTCATGATTATGAGAATGGCACTAAATGAAAGATGACTTTTTATTTACCCAGTAAACAGACTCAGCATGAAGAATTTTAGTATATATATGAAGTAAATCAATAGAAACTGTCACCACATCACCATATTATAGCTGCATGCACCACTAAAACATATTTCTGATTTTTCTGTTAAATTTCCTAAAGAAAATCATAGGCCATGTAAAAGTTCAAAGTTTTATCTACAAGAAAATATCAAAATATCTAAGGTATGAATCCTCCTTATAAAGAAATTCAACATTTTTTCTCAGCCTGACTGTGTTTTAATGTGGTTTCTCTGCAGTAAACCTGGGCTGAACTAGCCTTACACCTAGAGTGCATGTGTGAATGTTGCACCCCACCTGCTCCCCACACACTAAAAACTCACACCTCCCTTTGTTCCCATGCACTCACTATTCCGAGGTAGCAGGTTGTCCCATGGGCGTGGCCATTGCTGGAGCTAGTTACCAGTAAGTTATACTGAGAAGACCTATCAGATGAGTACCAGTTGGCCCCCGAAGGACCACAGTGAATAGATTGGAGTTCTCTCATTGGCTAATAATTAAACCTGCTAAGTCCGTATACTGGTGGCACAGTCATGCTCCAGGGTCAGAAATGGCCATGGGTATACTTGAACCAATGCTACCCACAGATATACCAATGTTGATACTCTTGAGTACAGGGTATGCTCCAAGTCTGGGTTTTCTTCTCAGCCTCGTCCTAGACCTGATTAACCTTCATCAATTAAAAGCACCAGGAAAGGCTGTTTGGTATTGCTTCATGGCCTGTTTACCAACCATAATTCTCTCATTACATGATAATTGTTGATCTACGGGTTAGCTAGAAATGGCTAGAGGCAGAAGGGTCCAGTCATGTTATCCTTTCCGGGCAATTAGTACTGTATAAATGGAATTAGAAAAATTACTACAAAAAGAACACCATGGGGAAAAAGTCAATAGAGCATTTAGAATATACCTCCTTGTAACTTTTATGAGGAGGAAGTAGACGATGCATTTTCTCTCTATTTTTATGCTCTCAGTGGCCCCCATCTGGATCCCCATGCCCATGTTTGGCATGCTTTTGTGTGGTGGAAAGTTTGCTTGAGGTGCAGCGCCAGAATTGAGAAATTATTTCATAGACAAAGGTCACTGAATGAAAATTCTTATTAGTTGAAAGGTGAGTCTACCTCTATATGCATGCACGTGATATGACATTCTTTTACATCTTTGGGTTACATTAGAAATGTCAATGGAAATTGCTAAATCTGGTACTGATACCTGAACGTAATAAGGATGTCAATAAAGATCACCAACCTGATTCCGATAAATGACCCTTTTAGGTCAGTCAGGAGCTCTTAAATTGTATCACTCCCACCACAACTCACCTCGAAAGGCTTGAAGCAATCCTCTGGCCATGACAAAACATGTCAGGGGATTTCAGAATTAAAGGAAAGGGGGGTAGGATTTAGCAGCTTCATTAATCATTTTATTGACATATAAATATCAAGAAAACAGTGGGTGTTATAACGGTGATTCGGCCATTTGGTGTATTATACACAAGTCAGGTCTCACTGATCAAACATAAATTGGGTGCATTTTGTTTCTTTTTGTGTGTACAAAATTTTACTTGGATGATAAAGGTAAACAGACTGGTAAACAGAAGTACAATGCAGCATCATACAAAACTTACCTTCTTTTATACATTTCTGACATGTGTTGGGCCTACCAACAACCATTATTATGGTCTATATTTTCTAATGCTATTTTTCCAAATTACCCTCATTGTTTTATCACTTACCTATCCTTCCGAAAGCCTTAAGGTTATGAGACAAGTGAAAAACAGGGTTGAATAATGATAATACTTCTCATGATGTACGAGAAGCTTTTTTTCTGATTTTGACATTAGGGATTATAGAGCAATTACCTACTGTATTCAGTCTGTGATTAAGACTGACGCACCTCTATAGCTAACTGAACAATCAGTCTCATTATGATAATAATCATATTACACCCGTGGGGCTTGGTAGCAAATAACCTTTGATTGACAGGATGAAGGGTGAATTGGCTGTTGTACCAGTCTCCGCAAGTTGCCTCTTGCCTGCGGCTACTTTTGTGAGGAGACCAAATAAGTTGAACTGATGAATGAGTTTAATGTCATTGCTATTTCAGATTAAAAGGACCATCTCAATATTTTCTAGGATCAAATTGAGGAGGCTAGCATGATATCATCAGCTGAAATCAAACTAGATGAACTTTATCAAAGAAAAATGGTGAAAGAACATGCAAATATCTTCACCATCAAATGGATCCCATTGTATCAAAAGTTCTCAATCTGAACACGGTGACACCAGACAGTAATAGGATCTGACAGAAGATCGCCAAACTGATACAGACAAATGACTTTACCATTCCAGCTTCAACTGAGCTCAATGACTGTGCAGGGCTCACCTCAAGGACAAATTGTTCCTAAAACTGTCCTGAGGGGGAATAAGAGAGTATGGATTGAATATCTTCCATCTCATTGGATGAAAAATGTAAATAACTATTTTGTTATGGGGGGGCCTGAATGCACTGAAATCGTCTACCTTAAACACTTATTCTCTTGGTTACTGCGAATACACCTTACATTGCACTGACTGCTGTGAGATTTGGTCGCATTTTTTTATTTTCTTTTTCATTATGTAGGAATCAGGAACATCAATTATCAAAATCTAAACACATTACCCTATATCCTTCGTCTTTAACCAAAAATGGCAATATGCAGGCTGTTATCAAGCACTAAAAATGTATGAAGTTAAAGCTTACACGTAATTTATTATATAACAGAGAAGCCTAAGATTACAGCAACCTATTTTTTCACTTTATGGAAAATAAGGATCTAGGTCTTAAACAGTTCACTTCCCACTTTATACAGTGCCTGCTAGATACCTTTTTTTTGAATTTAGACTAATTTATAATTTTATAATAAAATCATCCAGACTTAATCATAGTTACGCCCTCGTGTAATTATCCTTCACTACCACACACTCGTCATGAATTATCCATTGATTACTTGTTCACTATAGTATATTGTATGATGGGGTTAAAATTGCTATGAATAAGGAATTTGCTGATCTGAAACTCGGTGACATGAGGCTAGAGGATGAATGATTTCAGTGACCTACAGCTAGAGCATATTTAATTGTCAATTACCTTGATCTTTACAGCAAAATGGTCTACATATATGTGACCCATCTGTAGAAAACATGCATCCGTGGGGGGGATTTTTAGTTCTGCATTTCACCACCAGGGGGCAGTGTATCAGTAAAACATTGAAATATATACCAGAAAAATTTCTGATGGGTGGTATGCTCAGAATTATCCCATCTCTACTAAAAACCTTCCATTTATGGAATGCAAAAGAAACATCCATTGCCATGGAAACATAGAAAGGTGGCATACATGGCAAGTTCTGGTTGTCATGGAAACCACTCGATTATTCTAGAGTTGGAACTTTTTGCCACAAATGTATTGGATATTTACATAAGGAACCCAGAACCGAAGACAGACATAAAAAAAAGAACCAATTTTATGAAAAAAAAAAATCAGATTTCTATGTCAAATTTTCAACGAACCTGTATTTTTTGCATTATCAGTATTTAAGCTAGGATATAATGCATTTAGAGCTTATTCACATTTTCCAGCTGCACAACACAACCTAGATCTGATAAGCAATTACAAAGGATCAACCTGGAATAATTTAGCTCAAGATGTCTCATTCTAAAGCCTGTGACCTGACCTTTAGGAAGCCTTTTCCCACCTGGATGCAGGTTTTCCCTCATCTGGTCACAAATAATCTTAATGATGTAATAATAATTATGAAGAAGAGTTGATAATTGTCATGCTGTTCATAAAAGATAATGATCTTGACCTTGACCTTGAACTTCGTGATAAATTACCCTGACTCAGACCTGCCATGAAGATCTTGATGTTTGTGAAAAATTGGAATGATTATGGTCAAAAACCTGTGTTTCCTGTGATTAACTAATTATTACTTATGTGCAGTATGACCTCGACCTAGTTAAAGGTCACGCATGATTAGACATGTAAAAGAGGGCCATTGATATTGTGAGTGTAACACATTTTTCCCCCATGAAAAAATATTGAGAAGAACCAGTCTTTTGGTAAGAGACATTATCACGGTCTCTGTATTTTGCAATGCAATGCATACACCTCAGATCATACATTTTGACTACCAATTGCACTGTGCTCTATGAGTGCCAAAATGTGCAGATGGGGCATCTTTCACTGACAATATCTCAGGTTCTATGGGGGCTAGAAACAAAATTCCGAAAAAAGGAAGACTTTCCAGGCTAGTATGTAAATATTTGGCCTATTGCAGAGGGTGCCACTATTGGCCCCTCCCTAACATAGGACATGATAAGGTATAGCTATCATCTCAGATAAAATCAACTCTTAATTCACTTAGAAATTTCTTTTTCACTGACATGGCAAGGGGTTATTCAACTGAAACAATGCACCAGAGTCCTTTGTGATTGATATCATTCCAGATAAAATAACTCTTAATTTGCTTAGAAATTAATTATTTCCTATTGACTGACATGACAATGGGAAATATGCTAAAACCATGCACCAGAGACCTTTGTCATTGATTATTACCTTTTTTGTGTTATGTCAGGCTATGGACCAATATCATGTGGCTACTTTACTTGATATCACATCTGATTATTTTTGTTCTGCTGACAGCAGCTGTCATACTGAGAGGATGTCTTGTCCTAACAATGTCAGAAATAATGAGGAATGTCTGGAGAAAGTTTTACCTATCATAGATGAACTAAACCTTAGAAAACCTGAGGACAGGTAAGTTACTATGTGATTGATCAAACAAAATGACTAAATAAAATTAAAGGAACTACTGCTTAGCCTACAGCAACTCATCAGAGGATACATTTATTCAGATGAGAAAAAGAACAAATATTTGTTTGACTAGCATTTAGCCCTAGGTAGAAATATCAGTTCCTTTGAGACTCTAGCTTGGAGACTCCCCTCTATTTCTGAATATTATGTTTTGAGTGTTGTTTGCATGTTGCATTATGAAGCAGATCATATTCACTGAACCAGGCAATGCAATCTTTTCAAGATGACATTTGAAATATTATATGCCAGATGTAGACTATAAAGTGTCCTCAAAGGTACATACTCCCTATGTCTCAAAGGAGTTTTATAACCTTATTTTGCAAGTCCTTATGTACTGACTTGCAGAATTCTTATACCATATATCATACTGTAAACTGCACGCTTTGTGAAGTAAGGTTTTTGTCTCATGAATGATTAGAGTCGTTGCGAGTAGTATAGTATGTATCGGACTAATGATAAGTACTTTTTATTACTCACTCGACCTGCAGCCAATCAGAGGGCTTCCTTTTGGTGGGAAAATCAAATCAGCCAATCTGAGGCCTCCCTTTTGGCAGGAAATTCAAATAGGGGTCACGTGACCTGTGCCATCACAAGGGGGCATGGCCTCATGCAGCCAATCAGACGCCTCCATTTGGTCATGTGACCTGTGACGTCACTGGACCCTCCGTGATGCATGCCCATATATGGTCATGTGACCTTCACCTTGACCTCATTTGCATAATAGTCCGTGCCCCTTGACCTAATTAGGGGATTAGTGACCACCTCTCAGCCAATCAGAGGACTGTATTCTGGTTACCATGATAACATGACCTAATTAGGAGATTAGTGCGATCATGTGACCCCTTGTTTGTAAACAACACGTGACCTAGCCACGTGGCCTAGCCACGTGGTCCCTTATTTGTAAACAATGGGGCGGGGCTAATTATGCAATTGAGATATTTTACGATAGAGCGCTGCTGTGTTTTTGCAAGCCACCAAAGTGAGGGGTGTGTCTTATACATGAGGATTTTGTACTTTACAGTACTACTAAACTGCTAAAAAAGATGCTTGTACATGACACTAGACCATACAATTAATATTAAAGACAAATGCTGGTGGATGAGTGGTAAATTTGTGTTGATTTTTACCTATACCTCTTCATATCAGAAGTTGTGTTGATTTTTGCCTATACCTTTGGATACCATTAGGTTTACATATAGGGATGAAGGAAATGTAAAAATAGTGACATATCACCGAGCTTAATTCTCTGGGAAAGGGGTTTAATGAAGGAAGGTCTATAGGAGTCAATGGGAAAATCTATGGCCTCATTTCCTGCTAAAATATCATTCAAGTTCTGTTGCTATTTTCAAATACTTTTGGATTATGATAGTTGGATATGTATAGAAGTGGAAAATGCAAAAAGATTGTGTTGACTTTTGTATATACCTCTGGATATCATTAGATTTATGTATAGGGATGAAGGAAATGTAAAAATAGTGACATGTCACCGAGCTTAATTATCTGGGAAAGGGCTGTAATGAAGAAAGACCTATAGGAGTCAATGGGAAAATTTATTATCTCATTTTCTGCCAAAATGTCATTCATGTTCTGTTGCTATTTTAAAATACTTTTAGATTATGATAGTTGGATATGTATAGAAGTGGAAAATGCAAAAAGATGCATATAATTATGGTCAACCTCACTTTTGTGTATTGGACCATTTAAGTACAACATGCTTCCAAAATGATATTCATATTCAGGTTTAAAAATATTTGCCTTTTCCTTATCTCAACTGTGATATATGGAAAGTATGAATGTCCTGGATTTTAAAACTAGCTTTATATATTTTCTAAGTTGAGGCAAAGTCTATTAAAAGTGTGATACAGAAAGTGTCAGGTGTACCCCTCAGTGCAGTGCCCTTCAGTGTGGATACTATTAGGACCATGAGACCTGATGAGTGAGTAGGGTGTAGACATACCTATATATATATATCCCCAGGTGTCACCAGTAGGGTAGCCCTGGCGGATAACTTAACTCTATATTGGGAGCGATGCTGTTCATATGGACAGACATGGACACATGTCCTCATTTGTGACAGTGATGTCTAATCAGAATTTTCTCGCAATGAATATTCACTTTAAAAATATCCACAATTCCTATCATGGATTCTCATTAAACTGAACAATGAACCACTGTTGTTGCATTATAGTGAATCAGTGTAGTTTCTACAATGAAGCAGTACAGTACACACTATGGTACAAGGAATCTCTGGACTTTTCTAACCCACTTAAAAGCATCTATTTTCTCCTTTTTTCTATTCCCTCAGGTGTGTGTGGTCCACATATGTGTAGACACTGACACATGCCTCTGTGAAATGGTGTAATGTCGTTCTGGCCATGAATATGACTGTAGCTGTCGAAATGGCGTTAAACACCTATTACTCACTCACTCACAAGGAATCTGTGCGAAAATGACGATGGTTCTGTGGCAATGTTGGGACAAGGATTTTACCGTTTTTTTATAATTTCACCTACATTACACAACTTTAAAATTTAGTCACCCACATTTAATTTTAAAGATTTAGAGAATTTAAACTATACAAAAGTCATAAAGACACTTTCAAAAATTTTCTCACCAACCAAAAAACTGATAGAGCCAATGTATCAGCGTCAAGTCAAAAGCACAATATTATATGTGGACATACAAGTAGCTGGGTCCTGCATGCAACGACTGTGGTTATAGTGAAAATAAGTTTGAAAATATCTTCGAGAACACACTTCACATCGGTACCCGCACAGTAATGTTGTTCCCATTTTCACTGTGAAGTCGAGATGTGGCACAGAGCTGATATTAAGGCTTGACTTTTGTGTTTATAAGAAGTCAGTCAACAAAAAGATTTTTGGTGACCATGTGAAATTGTATAATGTCGTTCACGTCATGAATATGTGAGCCAGCAAGCAGAAATTAGGTTCCTGCGGGATCAAGTACCTGTTTTAGCCACCAGGGGCACCACTATGGGCTAGAATGGGAAAGATATGCCTAAGACAATTATAGGGTACTTTTCTATGGAGAATTCAATGATTTTTGATAGAATGCTATATTTTGGGTGAAAATGTTCCAAATTATGCTTGTAAAAAGAACGTTTTTGGGCCTAAATAGGCATTTTTTTGTTGATTTCTGTTACCATGGAAACATGATTTCCATTCTAAATAGGAAAAAAAAGTTATCTCATTCGAGAGAATTTTTCACCAGGTTTACTATGGTGAAAACAGAACGAAAATGCAATTTCTAGATCAAAAGTTATAGGCAAAAGAATAAGAAAAATTATGCTAATTTAGCTAATTAGCATAAATTATGCTAATTATAGATGTATCTCACGACCAATAAGGCGTAGAGCTTATCGCCATTCAGAAATGGTCATACCTACCCATATTTAGCAAACCATTCCCCTGAAACTAACAGGAGTAGGTATTTTTGTTGATTTCTGTTACCATAGAAACATGATTTCCATTCTAATTAGGAAACTCAATGATCCTATTCTCAAGAATTCTTCACCAGGTTTGCTATGGTGAAAACAGAACATTCAAAAAAAAAGATTTTTGGTGACCATGTGAAATTGTGTAATGTCGTTCTCGCCATGAATATGTGAGCCAGCAAGCAGAAATGGGGGTTCATGCAGGATTTAGTACCTGTTTTAGCCACCAGGGGGCACCACTATGGGCTAGAATAGGAAAGATATGCCTAAAACAATTATAGTATACTTTTCTACGGAGAATTCAATGATTTTTGATAGAATGTTATATTTTGGGTGAAAAGGTTCCAAATTAGGCTTGTAAAAAGAACGTTTTTGGGCCTAAATAGATATTTTTGTTGATTTCTGTTACCATGGAAACATGATTTCCATTCTAAATAGGAAAATCAATGTTCTCATTCGAAAGAATTATTCACCAGGTTTACTATGGTGAAAACACAACGAAAATACCATTTCTAGATCAAAAGTTATAGGCAAAAGAATAAGAAAATGATGCTAATTTAGCTAATTAGCGATGTATCTCACGACCAATTAGGCGTAGAGCTTATTGCCATTCAGAAATGGTCATACCTACCCATATTTAGCAAACCATTCCCCTGAAACTAACAGGAGTAGGTATTTTTTGTTGATTTTCTGTTACCATAGAAACATGATTTCTCACCAACCAAAAAACTGATAGAGCCAGTGTATCAGCGTCAAGTCGAAAGCATGATATTATCTGTGGACATACAAGTAGCTGGGTCCTGCATGCAACGACTGTGGTTATAGTGAAAATAAGTTTGAAAATATCTTCGAGAACACACTTCACATCGGTACCCGCACAGTAATGTTGTTCCCATTTTTACTGTGAAGTCGAGATGTGGCACACAGCTGATGTGAAGGCTTAACTTTTGTGTTTATAAGAAGTTAGTGCCTGTAGACTCCTATTACTTCTGCTGCTGTTGTGCCTTCTGCTACTACTCCTCCTGATACACATCTTATATACTACCTGAGGTAATCCCTTTTTCACCCACCTTACACAAGAGTGCTTTGATGGTATTTACAAATAAGCTCCTCCTTTGATATCTTTAATACCCAGGTTAAAAAGGGATTACCTCAGGTAGAGTACTTTGATGGTGTTAACCCCTCCCCGCATGCATGACAATCTGTAAACCCCTATTCCACGGATCTTGGCCCAAAAATAAACCCTTTTTATGCCTATATGCTTAGTTTATACCATCACTACTTGGCTTGTGGTAGGAATATCAACATGATTCCAACAGTTTATATAAGATAATGACATCCTCTATAGGCCACAAATCAGCTCAAAATACCTTGGTGAAGGAAGAGATAAGGCAATATGGCCAGGGTTTGGTAAATGATCACAGCAATATGGCCTATAGGGTTGTTGGGACAGAAATGTAATGTAAGCAGCTAAAGTGAAAGGATGGAGTTGAGACTGCCTTCTGTTGACTTAAATTCGCTGATACCCTACCTATTCATACCTGATTATCTTCTGGTTTGCTTTGTCATGCAAAAACAATAATGTACTATAGTACATCTAAAACCCTTTTATGATCCCCAATAAAACAGTATTGCTTTAGAACACCCCCAGAGTTTTCGTTAGTATGTGAAGCCATCCCATGTAGCAAGCCCAGTTGGGGACAAAGTGGGCAGAATTCAGTACATTGGCTAAGTTTGGGCAGATGCTGGGTTTCCAGTTCGGGCCAAAGTGGGCAACCCTAAACAGCCAAACCGAGACTTTTGGGCACCCAATGGGTTTTGTCCTCAGCAAAGTGTCTGGGCCACATTGGACTATTTGATTCAGGCACAGATTGGTGTGGAAATGGGCATCCAAAAATGGGTGAATATCAGTTTCAAGACAAGTTACCCGATCTGGGCTGAGAGTGGGTTTGGGTAGGGCAAACATTTGGCTTCTGTGATTTGACAATAGATGGCATGGTATATCACTGACAGAGTGTTGATCCCTATACAGAATTGATTCTTTCTAATATAGAACTGCTCAAATGTGCTACTAAATAGGATATTAAGTAACAATGTCAGACTTTATCATAGTTTGGAAATCCTTAGATAATTATTCATTCCCTTTAAAATGTGCAAACTAATGTCATCCTAGAGTGACTACCCCATTCTTATTGCAGTGAATGTGGTATAAGGATCAAACATGCTACCTATACAGGCACTATGAATTAAATAGCTCTGATTTTTGCTCCTACATGGTGCATCTATGAAGATGGGCACTAAAAAAGGCCAGGATGTCACTACACTCAAAGTGATCATGGCTTGTCCTGGCCTTTTTAGTGCAAACTGATATATCTTTTCTACTTATGCAATGGAATAGATGAGCATCACTAGGTATTGGGATATGGCCAAAATCGGGTAGCCCAGTTTGGGCCACACCGGAAACCCATGTTGAACTCAATCTGAGCCCAAATTCATAAGCCCACTTTGAAACTGATCTTTGTCCAAATTGGTTTAGCCCGGTGTGGCCCAGACACATGGTGAGAACAAAAACCATTGGGTTATGCAGGGAACTTGACATTTTCAAGAAATTCTAAGTATTAATGACCAGAAATGTGCGGTCTTTGAACAGATACACAGGCCATCACCCACCAGAAAAGAGAAGGTTTTCTAATCTCTCACGGCGGTACAGAGATGAGAGATTAGATTTCTAAGCTAAACCAGCCTGGCTTTCCACGTGTCTTAGTCATTAAGCTTGCTTTAATCTCCACATCTCTATCCTTCAGTCTCCTGCCCCACATCCACCAGCCCCATCCCCCAAGCACGCACTACATAATGAACCCTACCACAACACGCCAGATCCCTCATCAGTAGCTCGTATCTGCTGGGAGAGTGAGGCAGTATAAAGGCGGGAAGGAGCAGACAACAGGCACCACAGCTCGCTGTGACCTAGCGATGAGGGCGTGTTGTTATGGGAACGGCCACTGGTGCCGCACGTGACTGCTCTAGGCAGTTAGGGGAGCCTGCCAGGGACCAATTCAGTCAGTAGGATCCCATGTGGATGGATGTGGTTTACATTGACTGCTCAGGTATACGCAGGAAACAGGTTGGTACTTTCATTATTACAATGGCAGTAATTTTGTACTTTAACTTACCTTTGCCGGCAGTGGTATTAGATGGGGTATAATTAAGGAGGGGGTGGTTGCTTCTAGAATAAATAAATGCGGGAGGGAATATACAGCAATAGGAGACGGGGGATCATCAAATAAGAAAGGAAGGAGGGAGTGATGGGTCAGCTCTTAGGGAGCATGATATAGATGTGGAGCTTGGAGGCTGGGGAGATGTACTGGTAGGTTCACACCAGCACTTTACCCACAGTAAATATATACCAAAGGAGCCCATTATACCACAGCAGCCTAGGCACAGCAGCCTGTATAGTTTTTATGTATCCTGACACCTTAGATATTGGACGCTTCAGGCAGGTCTGTGCATCACCTTAATGCCATGCTGCATGCCTTGTTTACTTGGTCCTATACATCTTTACATTAGGGCTCTTGATCCAAGCCTTTACTTGATTAAAAACAATATAGTGCACGATAGGACTACTTTATAGATTAGTTCACCAGCTGTTAACACATTAATTAAGTGAGGAAACCACTTAAACCTAAGATAAATTTGCTTTGTGCTATAGCGTTTCCTATTGTTTTAATATTCATGGCAACTGATAAGCCTTTCAATTGTGCAGTTGTATGGTGTCAATTATGTTTTTGCTTTTTTGTGTTCCTTCCACAAAGGAATTCATTTGTAACTTGCACTCCCTATTTCCTTTTTTATTTCTCACCCTCTTTCCCTGCCTGAATATTTCTATATCTCCCTTTGCTATCTCTCTTTGTCCGTCCAGCCATTCTTCCTTTTTCTTTTCATGCATTCATCCCCTCGACACTTCCTTCCTCCCCTTTTAGAGGTTTTATTCCTCCCCCTCTTTTTAAACAGTCCCTTTAACTTTGTATACCTGACCATTTGGCAACATCTCTGTTTGTACTCATAATAAGCTGTCTCAGTGGTCTGGCCCAGAGCATACTCTGTATACCATCCTTAATGCCCCCCTCATGTCCCGTTTAATAGCTGGAGTGGATATTGACTGAGCATTGTGTACTCTATCACTAACCAGCAGTACAACTACTCCGAATAGGGAATCAGATGCAGAATTTAATAGAAAGAGATGGGGATAAGTGATAAGATCAAGCTGGTTGTATGGAATGAGGACAGCATTTCAGGGGGGGCAAAAACAGTTCTGGTTTATATCAATGAATATAGGATCTGGGAGAGGACCAGTCTAATCTCCCCCATATGTTTGTCACTGGAGGTCACTGTTTAATCAATAGTTCAGAGACAGGTTGAGCAGCCGCAAAGGCCAGTGATTCTGCACATGTTATCCAACACCTTCTCCAACATTAGGTTGAGGTCATTTCTTAACATAATACGACTGCATTGTTCTTACTCAAATCCCTCTAGGAAAGAACTTTAAGGCATGTGTGCAATCATAGTGGTCAGAGTAATTAGCTCCAGATAGCATCATAGTATTTTATATCTGACTTACCAGTACAGTATACAAGGGTAGAGGTAGAGAATATGTCCAGAAGTCCATTGTTGATTTCATTTTCCCCTTGTCGATTTGAGGAGTGGCCTTATCCCCTTGTCGATTATAAGAAGATACCTTGCCCCTTGTCACCTAAGCACATGCCATTGTCAATCTTAAGAAGTGGCCTGAGCTACTGGGGCAAATGGCAATATACACCACATAATCCCGAATGTAGTTTACACTGACATATTATTAGATGTTGCATGCTGTAGGATAGGTCCATTTATCACCCTAGGGGTACGGCATATGGCTTTCTTACCAGCATATATACTGCATCGTGTTCAAAATCCTATTTTGTGTTTTGATGCAATACACATATACCTATGGACATCAGTCACTTCCCTTTCACTAAACTATTTTATTGAGGACACCACTTAACCTGAAAGGAAAGTTCTCTTTCAATTATAGCCCTCTTCTCGAAGTGCACTGGGTTAAAATCAATCTGAAAGCTTCTTAATATAGTTTTGCTCAGCCCCAGACGGTTCCATTTTGCTTGCGTGATCACTCATGCAAACTACCTCCCACCTACATCCCCTCTTGCACAGTCTCTTGGACAGTGCAATTTACCGCTTTCATCCTTGATTCAGGCTTTTGTTTTATTTGTTACTTCTTACTCTTCTGTAAGCCCTCTCTCAAGATTGATGTAATGTAAAAGGTAAGTTGGTAGGTCATTCCTACTGTGCCATATGTATCCCCTTGTCTTGCCTCTTTACCTGCTTGCCTATACTTGTTAACTCTGTTGTTTTCTTCCTCCATAACATCATGTTTTTTGGTTTTTTTTATGCTGCCATTCTTTCATTTCATTGAATGATTCCTTTCTCTGAGGCTTTCATAGAGTCGTTGAGATAGGGCATCTCGGCTTGTACTCACAATGAACTACCTCTGTGGTCTGGGGCAAGCAGGCTCTGTAACTATCCTTAATGCTCCCCTGATGACCTCTTAACCAGACAGAGTACTGTCTGGATGCCTAGTACTCTTTGACTCACTAGCTGGTAGTACGCTGCTTCAATTGCCTCGGTCAGTGCGTCATTTATGCTCCCCTCATATCGTTTAAATGTTGTAATCAAATATCAAATTCTAACTCAAGCTGAGCAGCATTTTTGTATGTCATAGAAATGGACCATGTGTATAAAATCTCCGTGGTAAATGATGGATCCACTAAAAACGCAAGTTCTTTTTACACATGAGCCAACCGGTATAAGCAACTGCTAGACGCTAAGTCAGATACCATCACTTTACCTGTGCTTATATTATACGCTAACATCTGCTGCTGTTTATAGGCCAATTATCTGTGAGGTAATGCAGGTACAGTGCAGTTAGCCTCTTTCTTCATTGTGTAAATGTGATATTTAGCTGAGCATCTATCTCTTCAAGAACTGTAGTATCTCCGCTGTACCGTTATCTCCATACAACATAATAAATCATTTAGGCATCAAATGATTCAATGCCCTGCAGTTTTAAGTAAGGATAAAGTACAAGTTACTGTAAAGACAAAAATATGGTATTTTTGCTATCATCAATATGACACATGCCACAGACACATAATATACTGAACAGTAAGAGCAGAGTGATATAAAGACTACTACGAAATAAGCACATATATACTTTCACAGGCCTGGCTTGACTGTTGAGGGAAGGGAATTCTTGTCTTTTTGCCTGATATAGGGAGATATAGAAAATATACACTGTAAAAACCGTGTTTAGGGATTAAACACCAGTGTTTATAAGTTAAACACTTGGTTAAACAATTATTTGTCCCACTTTTCTCAACACTTCTTATGTGTTAAACACGTTCAATTTTAAACACATTTAACTAGGAAGTGTTTAACCAAGTGTTTAAATGCTAAACACTTAAACACTTCAGTGTTTAGGTGTTTGAGAATAAGTGTTTAAAAGCTAAACACCTAAACACTTCAAGTGTTTAGATGTTTAAATATTGGTGCTGAGAAAATATGGTGTGTATCTTTAAACACCTTTTTTGCAGTGTAGGAAATCAAATTTTAACTATGTGCATGTGACTTTATATTAATATGATATTATGTCTATATGTGATTTTATGTCTATATGTTATGGGCAACAGATGCATAGAATTAATTGTCTTCAGATTATGTTTTACCACGTCATAACTGCATTGAATATGATTTCACTTCCATCTGCCACGTTTCTATAGAAGGCCTTAGGGCATTAAAAGACGAAAATATAATATTATGTGTACACTAATTAATATTTATATTTATAGCTACTGAGTTAAGTTTCATTTCATGAATAGACACATAAGATTTACAAAACAAAGCTGAAGCAGTATTTCAGGAGGACATTTTCTATTCTGTGTGAGCAATAAACTGGTGACAACATTTACTGCATTAGTCTATTGAATTGAGGATAGGATCATAATCATACTATTGCCCGCAGGCGCTTTTTCACATGTTTAGGCAGGTGTGGGCCATATTTAGAAAGAACCCATAATAAAGCAGATAATAATAAGCATCAATACTGGCAAATGAAAGTTTAACCGATTTTGCCATTAAATAGATTGACTTGTTGAGAGGGGATGTCATTGTAGAATACACCCCCTCTCTCCCTTATCATCCATATAGGAAGCAGCTGGTAATCAGCTCTATAGCTAATTTGATTTTAGGCATTATACAGAACATAATTATGCACAATACCAAAAAACAAAGTGTTTGTCATCTTATATTAGCCACACACCTTCTCGAGTGAGTGATTACAGCATTAAAAAGGCATGGAGGATGACTTAATTTGTTTTCTTCCGACCCTTATTAATTGTAGTAGTATGGTTATTGTCTGCCAGATATATCATGAGCATCAACCATCAAGGTTGGGAGACAACAAACAGTATGAGATTTTGAAGAGCTATACAGCCTTCAGTATAGTAGGATTTGATATCTACAGTATTAAAACCACAGCCTTTTATGTGAGCCGGCTTACCTCCAATGTGGAGCTGGCTGCAAAAAAGAAAAAAAATGAGTTCATATGCATTACACAGGTTATGTAAGGGATAAGAACTGTTGTCACCTGTTTGCTAATGCTGTCTCATTTCTGTTCTGATTCTATAGCCATCTGTGGTGAACTTTACTTTGTCTGCATTTGTGACATCTCTCTACTAATTACAAACAACCCCCATGGCACTGAATATGACATATTGTTAAGGCATGAGAAGGTTCACAAGTGATTGCCAGGTATAGCCTTTATTATTTTATAGCTGCATTTGTGACATCTCTCTACTAATTACAAACAACCCCCATGGCACTGAATATGACATATTGTTAAGGCATGAGAAGGTTCACAAGTGATTGCCAGGTATAGCCTTTATTATTCTTGCCAGTGATCTTTAAGGCTGGATATGGCTGAATGGCCCTTACATATCTCTCCCTCTCTATGGTGCGGTCTCTGCAGTGGCAACTGTTGCACTGTCTGAGTGATCGGTGCCTGGCCATGTAAATAGTACTGCCTCTTACCGTCACAGAGGGCGCCACTGTATTACAACTGCACTGGGGTAGAGAATCACGCCTGCTCATTAAACTAAAAGAATGATACCTGTGCATTACAAGATTATACTAAAGACCGCTGTGATACTTGAGGGTGCACAGATCCTGTGATTATGGAAGTTGATGGATTTGGGGAAAAGGGTGAACCAAGGAGCAGCTCTGATTCACCTCAAATAATTACTAATGATATTGTACTACTTCAGGGAATTTGGGAGGGCATACTACACATGTTGACATACTGTAAGACACTTCTTGATGAGCATTCCAAAATAAAGGATCACTTGGTAAACCGCAAGGCTAGGCATCAAAGTTATTTTATTTAGCATCATCTATTCGAATCTATTACAATATGATGATATAAAAGATAGGACAGATCTATGCAGTAGACCTGCGCTGATGTACTTATTAAGGATTTGAATGTAAACATACTTTCAGAGAGACTTTGGGCTATATATAAATGTCACATCCACCTACACTAATGACAAACTGCTTTTGTAGTCTGGGACACATGGGCCATGTAAACTATCCTTAATGGTCCTCCCAAGTCCCTTTAGCCGAATAGAACACAAGCTGATTGCTCTTTTACCAACCTCTATTATACCAGTACAGGTGCACATAACGAAATGCTAAATGGAGTAAAACGTGTAAAAAAGAGAGGGAGAGAAAGTGGAGTGAAACCAGTGTAACCCTGATTGAGAGCCCTGTTTAGTAGGTTGTATTGCTGACATCTCCACACTCATTACAAACCTCCCTTACAGTATATAGGCCTTTCCTTACTCCGGAAACCATTTTTAAAGATTTCCTTATGGTTCTTAAGTTAAGACTGAATGTTCACTCTCCAAGCAGTACCACCATAGGTAGATCTAGACACAGAATGGCAGTGGTAGTAGAAACGGTTTCATAGAACCAGGCAGACTGAGAAAGGGAGAGAGACAGAGACAAAGGGACAGAGAGACACAGAGGTAGATAAATAGAGAGACACAGAGAGAGACACACAGAGAGACAGAGAGAGAGACAGACAGCCAGACAGAGAAAGACAGGCATAGAGGCAGACAGATAGAAAGACAAACAGACAGATGTAAAACTATGTCAGGGTCTGAGGGTTTGTGCTATACACTAGTGCAATTAAACAACTGAAAGTGTTGATTCAACAATACAAATTTATTGCTATTATAATTTTGTAAATGAGTTCAACACTAGCTAAACAGCATTTTTGCCATGTCAAATAGACCAGGAGGTTAATTCAAAAGATCCTGGGATCGTAACCTCAGCGATCTTAGGAATTATTCTGCCTTATCCTATTAAGCAATCTTAAGATTAGACTTTGTTCACTTTTCCTAGCCAGCAGCATCGATCTTAGCCTCAGCCCTCCTACACTATTCCAAGAAGTATTGACAGGGCACAGGGGTAAGAGTCCCAAAATAAAGGAATAGCTGTGGAGTCACTCTTCTTCACAACAGTGTTTATACCATTGTTCCCCGTCCGTATATGGGCTAACAAAAGAGCACAGGGTGCAGTTGACCCCGTACAGTATTCAAGAGTTGTTCCCATGAATGTATGATTTATGCTTGCCTATTAGAAGCATTGTGCCCCCCAGGACAAAGAGAGAGAAGGGAAGAATTACCTTACACCGCACTTAATGCATGAGTAGCCCTAAGAGCCCTCAAGGACACTCAGCAAATGTCCTCCCTCCCCTCTATATGTATGCAGCAGGCTATTCACTCTTTCGATCACGAGTTTTCCCTGTAAGTGCTCTTGTACTCAGGTTAAACCACTATGCAATTCTTTCACTAAGATCGCAGTGATCTTAGCACTGGAAAAGAAATAGTGAAGTGATCTCAGGACTTGCTATTCCTGCCAGGCCTGTAACCACTGCATAAGATAGGGTAGACTGGCCAGGTCTTATGATATGTGCCTACACTATGATCGTAGTGACAGATAAATGTACTTTAAAAGTATGTTCAATTCACACTATCCGCCAACTAGCATTTGCTACTGATAGTTGCTGAGTAAGACACCATCACGATCATGCTAGACTCATGTACCATAACATCTACTGTGGTTTATAGTCCAATTATGTGTTATGTGATGTGGATACAGTGCTGACAGTCTCGTCCATCATTATAAATGTGATCTTTATCTTTACATCTCCCCTACCCCTATGTTTTTAATACCTCTGCCATACTATAGTCTGTTCTCCTTGAGTGCTCCATTGTCCATACTGTAATTCATTCTACAGGAGGTTAATTCAAAACATCCTGGGATTGCAACCCCAGCGATCTTAGGAATTATTCTACCTTATCCTATTAAGCGATCTTAAGATCAGACTGCGTTCACATTTCCTAGCCAGCACTAAGATCGCATCGATCTTAGCCTCAGCCCTCCTACACTATTCCAAGATGTACTGACTAGGCACAGGGTAAGAGTCCCAAAATAAAGGAATAGCTGTGGAGTCACTCTTCTTCACAAGAGTGCTTATACCATTGTTCCCCGTCCCCATATGGGCTAAGAAATATATTAGATTCCATCTATTAATAAGGTAACTTTAATGCAAATGTTCAACCAGGATAAAATAAAAATATCTTACCTGAATAGAGAGAGACAGATGAAATTCCCTGAAGACAGAGTCTGGCATGCAGCAAGAGGATACCAAAGGGAGTGGGGTAGGACTTCACTTCAAAACTTGAGAAGGAAGAATTACCTTAGAGTGCCCTTAATGCATGAGTAGGCTTAAGGGCCCTCAAGGACTCTATGTAAACGTCCTCCCTCCCCTGTTTATGTATGCAGCAGGCTATTCACTCTTTCAATCAGGAGTGTTCCCTGTAAGTGCTCTTGTACTCAGGTGAAACCACTATGCAATTATTTCACTAAGATCGCAGTGATCTTAGTGCTGGAAAAGGAACAGTGAAGTGATCACAGGACTTACTATTCCTGACAGGCCTGCAACCACTGCATTAGATAGGGTAGACTGGCCAGGTCTTATGATATGTGCCTACACTAAGACCGCTGGGGTTGCGATCCCAGGATGTTTTGAATTAAGCTCCTGATCTATATCAGATATTGAGTACCATTATGATTATAATACATCTGTTTGTTTGACAAATTCATAAAAAGATACTTCACATGCTGTTTACCGGTGCTACATTATTTCAAAATGCCCTATAGGTGCTATGTTGATTAATTAATGTTGTAATCTTGATGATGTCATTATTCTCAATAATTAGAAACCCATGAACCACTTTAAACCAGAGTCCCTAGTAAGGGCTCAATAGTTACTGTACACTTTGTTTGCTGTTTCTGATGTCAACCAACACACTCTGCTGGAAAATTAAGCCTACTGCAATGGACCAATGAAAAGGATACATTGTGTCTAAAACATTAACTGCATTAGTGTATCAGCATTAGGGAAGGCTCATTTATTGCCCTGAAGCTCTGTCTCATAGAATCGGTCATGCATGCGCTATAATTAGAAAGACCCCATTATAAAGCAGGTTAATATTGATAAAAAGCATCAATGTTGGGAAATGAAGGTCTGACCTTTTTTCCCATTGAATTTGTTGGCTTGATGTAAGGGAATGGGTCGCTAATGCGAATCTGATGATACCTCCCCCTCAGGATGTAATTAAAACAGGGTGATTTAGGCATACAGTTTGTAATTATGTACAATACCACATACAGTGGTGTGTATCATCTGATATCAACCAAAGGCATTTTTGAGTGAGTGATTACACCATTGAAAGGGGACATCATGATAAGTCTTCTTGCATCCCTTATCGTTATTGCCTGAGAGATTATTACCACTGAGTATCAGAGAGTAGAAATAGAATGAGAGAGAGGTGGAGAAATATAAAGGCTACACTGATAAAAATAGAGCCTAATATCTTAGTCAGTAGTGACTAACTTAAGATAGTCAAATGATAGTGCGATTTTTGGCTATCCCTCTATAGTCACATGTGACTAACTTAAGTTAGTCATATAGTCAACACATAGTCATGCCTTTAATCTATTGAAATAGTCCTTAGTCAGATGACTATCATTTTGTTGCTAAGCAACATTTAGTTAGTAAATATGACTAATATAAATAGTCAGTACTGACTATACCTGCAAGCAAACATTCATCCAATCAAAGATGGCTGCCATATGCCTTCCCATTGATGAACAGTTTGAACCCAAAATAACTATTGTTATACTGCAATGGCCACAAATATCACAACAAATACTTAACTTACCTATCCATTAATGGCCAGACATATTGAGTTTCCATGGATGGACAGGGATGATGATTTGGCCTGATTATAATTGTCTCCTCTTAGTCCAGGCAACCATAAATGTGTCCTCTTTCTGGATGACAGTTTTTGTGCACAGAAACCTGTGACATCATCAATCTGTAAGCTCTACATATAGTCAAATTGACTATCTTTCTGACTAATATGTGACTAAGGTATATAGTCATGTGACTATGGGGCTCAGAATATGTGGGTATAGTCACTACTGACTATAGGTTTTATTATCAGTGTATCATGGAAAGGGGACAAGGGACTCATGAAAATCATAATTGCCTTTAACTTAAGGCGTTCTACACTGCAAAAAGGGTGTTTAAAGATACACACCAAATTTTCTCAACACCAGCATTTAAACACTTAAACACTTGAAGTGTTTAGGTGTTTACCTTTTAAACACTTATATATTCTCAAACACCTAAATACTGAAGTGTTTAAGTGTTTAGCATTTAAACACTTGGTTAAACACTTCTTATTTAAACATGTTTAAAATTGAACGCGTTTAGCACTTAAGAAGCGTTGAGAAAAGTGGGACAAATAAGTGTTTAACCAAGTGTTTAAGTTCTAAACACTGGTGTTTAATCCCTAAACACTGTTTTTAGAGTGTATGCAAAGTCCGATAACCAAACAACCATGCCTTTGGGGTTGTTTGCCACTTGTGGGGCAGACAGTTTTTTTTTAAATTTTAACCTTTGAAAGCAGGGTGCTTCTCTGTATAATCTATTTTCTATGCTCTAGCTTCACAGTAACCAATGTTTGACAATCACCCACATTAACACTACTGGGGAGATTTTAGCTCAAGATATCCTATTTTAAAGCCTTTGGCTTTAACCTTATTAAACAACCCCCCCCCCCTGGACGCATGTTTGCCCTCATTTTGCTACAAATGTAATCTGTTGAATATATTAATTAAATACTTCCACAGACCAGATTCACCTCCCACCAGAACAGGTAGGCAGTGACAACAAGTGCTAGTTTAAAATGCTCTTGTTGCTGAAATACAATAGGCATTGCATGTGAAACTAATGAGTCTGTGGGATCATGCTACATACATGCCATCATACACATATAATTATTATTACCCAATGAGCAGGCAGGGAAGCTACAAAGCAGGTATTGCAGACACAGAATGGTTATTATGCCTACTGCACCAATGAAGGGTGTGCTCATATAGGCTAAATAGAGCTGGACAACTGCTGGAAGTGGACCTGTGCCCTCTTTTTCAAAGAAGTTAGGCTCTGCTTCACCATTCAAATTCCACTCAAAATATAAGTCAGAAAAGCCACACGCATAGCCTAAAAAATGGTGCGTCCTGCACTTTGAGATACCTATTTTTCTTACGCACTCTTTCAAGTGCTCTTATGTTGAACAGTCTTGTGTACAACACAAAAGAAGTTCCTGAGATATAAAAACCTTTTTATCTTTCTTTTCTTTTAGATAGGAATTTTAAATAGGTTTGTTGGTGTGATACCAATTTGATTGACCTGGGTTATATACTGAGTGACTGGAGCTCTGACTGATTGCTTAATTGCATTCATAACTAGAGTGTTTTAGGCTAGAGCATGTTGGTGTAAAGAATGCCTGGATGAATAAACCACCTTTTTGTCCATTAAGCACATCAAGTAGGGTGGAACAATGAAATATGTCTTCCAGCCAGTTAAGTATTTTTTTTCATGTGAATGACAACAGCCCAAAGAAATAGCATCAAAAGGCTGTATGCCAGACCCCCTGTGGCGTATCTTGTCCATACTGCTGGTCAGATGACTTTTTACGCTAAATTAGGTGACTTTTAGATCAAAATAAGATGAAACAAATACAAAACTAAAATCCTAGGTGTACATTGTGGTCGATCTAACCCTCGAGGGGCTGTATCACGGGTGGATCAACCACAATGTATGCCATGGTCTTTTACTTCTGTCTATGTATCATACAAAAAAATATTGATAGAAAAGTCACAATTGAGTATACATGAATGCCTTGTGCAGTAGCAGTCTAGAGTCATTTCCTGTTAAATAAAGGGAGGGTTTTGAATTGAAAACAATTTACTGAGATTTCTGTTACCTGTTGAGAGATTTTGTTTGTGCACATGTGGAATGAGCTCTAATTACCTCACACTATAGTAATGTTACTGCCATGAAATGATTTATGTCCACAGATGAAGTGCTTTAGCTGAAACACATCTATAGCAGTTTTCCAGTTTCCAGTTCCTTTCACATTCAAGGTTCATCTGCAGCACAACATACATGCACTGATGTAGACAGGTCTTTGCAGCATACATTGATAGAGCATTGTAACACTGACAGGCCAGTTACGTGTGCAGATCTGAAAGGGCATATTGGCTGTCAGCCTGCAGGAATAAAGTTTGGGAGTTTTTACTAAATGACACATTTTACAGAGAGGCTTTTCATTCCAACTCGACTTTTATAGTGTCAAATTGATTGATTGGGATGTGTATCAATTGACTGATTGACTTTCTGATTGACTGGTTGATTGCGTTTATGTCATAGTTTTTGACCAGGCACTGCGCAATGGAAAGAGTGCTACGTTCAGGTATAAAAAGTATTGTATGGGCACAATCATGTTTTTTTTCTCTGCTCTGGAAGAAGGTGTGCCCTGTCACATGAATAGGTGCGATGTTATAGAAGGCTGTGGTGATAATTGGAAAGGAAGGGATTAATGCTAGCATATTAGTAGGTGAATGACTGAATCACAGTGAGTGGAGCTATTATATATATATATATATATATATATATATATATATATATATATATATATTAAAATGAAGCAATATTGAAATGAAAGATGTATTACAGAAGCAGAGAGATGGCTGAAAGAAAGGGTCTAAGAAAGAACAAAGACATCCTAAATCATTCTAGGGTGCCCATTGGTATGATACTTAATTGATTGATTCGACATAGGCCTTTCATAAGGAATTTACTGGTGACAATATGCATGATACACATGAATAAATGCTAACAGGTGCATCATAAGTAAAAAAAAATGAATACAGATAGGCTCTTCATCATTTTTATTAATATGCCTTTCATCTTTTATCAGAAAATGCTGTATTCATCATTATAGTTTCAGGTAAAATGAAAAGCATTCTATTGCCTGTTTTGAGCAGTTCTAATTCACCTAATATAATAACTATTGAGATGATGATGTAGTAGGACAGATGCAGTAGGTGCTGATGTATTAGATTATGAGTATGAATGAGAATTTACTTTCAGAGAGACATTCAGAATGGGCTCTCCACCTGCACTAGTGACAAACCGCTTTGTGGTCTCAGGCAATTGGGCCATGTAAACTATCCTTAATGCTACTCTCACATCCCATTAACTGAAGAGAATACAAACTAGCTGATCTGTACTCTTAGTAGACAGTACTGTGCCAGTACAGTTTCACATAATGAAGTAAGACAAGAAAAAGAGAAAGGGATCTGAGGTCCAAGAGAAAATAACAGAACAGAGTAAAAAAGAGAGGATGAGAAAGTGTGATGAAAGAGTATTTAGCACTGATCGAGACCCCTGGTCAGTACCTTGTATTGCGGCCATCTCTGCACTCATTACACACTTCCTTTACAGCAGAGATCAGTGCTTGCTCTGGAAACCATTGTTAAAGCTCTCCTTATGTTTCTTGAATAGATACTGAATGTGCACCCTACCAGAAGTGCGTACAGAGGTAGATACATAAATAATAGTAGTAGAGAGAGGCACAGAGAGATACAGAGAGGGACAGAGATGGACAGAGAGAGAGGAAAAAAGGTATTGCCATTATAATTTAGTCAGCTTGGGTTGCAAATTTCAGCATGAGCTAAGCAGCGTGGGTTTTTTTCTGTATCAAATAACCCAGAGCGTCTCAGTATTGAATGATATGAATGTACTTTAAAAGCATTAAGGTCTGACTGAGAAGGTCCAAGATGAGGGAATGGACCAGTGGATATTCAATCATAGTTACCATTAGCTTCAGGAACACTATCCAGTTGGGCAAACACTCATGCCACTGGTGCTATAATATAATTTGCCAATTGTGGGACATACAACCATTTTTTAGTTGAAACATTTGAAAGCAGAGTGCGTCTGTGTATAATCAAGTGCAACTAGTACACAATGCATGGTAACTGCTGTTGTTTATAAGTCAATTACCAGCTATGTGATGCTAGTATAGTGCAGATGGGCTCCTCCATCATTGTGTCAATATGATTTTAATGTGCCGATCAGAAGATCAAGTTACTTCCTTGTGTCCTGTATTTTATTAAAAAGGAGAAATCTCCGTCAAAGCATGTCTTAATACTGCTCTCTTTTTTAATCTCAGATAATATAAAACCCCTTTTGTATCCTGAAAGAAATGTAATCTGTTGACTATATTGTTAATTAAATATTAACACAGAATGGATTCACCCATTTTCTATTGGTAATTTAATAGGACAGGTGCAGTGTTTGCTCATAAATACCAGTAACTAATGGGTTTGAATGTGAAATTGAAGACCTGGGGCTCACTCAATTTACATCCACAATATCAGTCATTGAAATGCAATTTGATATCTATTCTAGTCAACTGAGCTATCTAATTGGCAGTGAGAGAGTGATTGATGAAGAGGATAACATGTAAATACGTTCATGTGCCTATCAGAATATGAATATGAAGATATTATCTTTACATGGACCACCAACAGTTCTTTATACAGCAACCTATACTAACCACATTTATATCCATTTTAGCTTGACATACATAAATACTTGCTGTAGCTTCACAGAAGAACAGGCAAGACTATTGTAGGATTAACTGATTTTCACTATCTGTTGTCTATATATGGAAGGCCATAGAATCTAGTTATCTACTGCAGCATACATGTCTACATCCCTTTGATTTCATTATGAAAATTGTTCATCCTACAGCTGTATAGTCTCTCCTGTTGCACATAAAGGACCTGTTTCAATGACAGGGTGAGGATGTAATGTATACCATAATGGCTTAGAGCCAATGAAACAGTGTATCGCAAACATTAGCCACATTAGCGTATTGGATTTAACGAGGACTCAGTCATTGCCTCGGGGAAATGTTTGGGTAATTCAGCCAGGTCCTGCATCACATTTACAAACGCAGGTGCATGGTCAATATCAAAGAGCAAGACTGGCTTAATATAGGGGTTTAACACAGAGGGTAAATAGTGTTGATGTTCAGAATTACATAGCCCCTGCTCCCAGGGGCAGTCCCATAGGTGGCATGGCTTAAATACTAGGAGGATGGATTAGCCACAGATAGTCCATATACTGTAGACCACCATTGTATAAATTGGGTTTATAAATATGATAAGATCTCTCTCCATCAGACACCAAAGGAGCTTTTTCTGTTACTGTGATCAGCAAATACTAAGCATAAGAATTTCTCCTCTATACATATTTTATAGTTATACAAGAAGATGTAGCTTTCCATTAATCAGAACAGTGAAGACTAGTGCTTGTTTGAATTAAAATACAATAAGCATTGCATGTGAAACTAATGAGTCTGTGGAAACATAATACATTATATGCAATCGTACATATAGGTATCATTACCTAATGAAGGCATGGAGATATGCTACAAAGCAGGCAGTGCACAATAATTTTTAACAAAGCCAACACTTTTCACAGTCAAAGATTGCTTATCATGCCTATCACGCCACTTTTTAAACCATTTTTTTCTTGTATTTTCTTTTATTTTAGATAGGACTTTTAATCAGCTTTATTGGTGTAGTGCCAGATTTATTGACCAGAGTTTGGATATACTGGGTGATTGGAGCTCTGACTGATTGCTCAATTGCATTTATTATTAGAGTTTTTAAGCTAGAGCTGACTAATGACTAATGATGGTAAGCATGTTGGTGTAAAGAATTCCTGGACTTTTTGCCCATTTTATCTGCACATCACATGTGGTGAAATAATGAAGTCTGTCATATAGCCAGTTAAGACTAGTGTTGTCTCATATTCAGAGAGTATTCCACATGAGATTATAGGGCAAGTCACATTTAAGCACTACCATAAGGGAATGTTAATGGTTGATGAGAAGTGATAGGGGTAGGGGATATTGATAGTGGAGTATGGTGTAGATGAAAAAGTTATTGGTGATGTGGTTAGAACATTGGTAATTGGAAGTTATGAGGTTTTGTCTGTACATAGCAATTTCTTATTAAAATAAAAGGTTTGATACCTTTATCGCAACAGGCGAAGCTAAATGCCATTTGCAATACAAAGGCAAAAGACAATATAATCATTCTGGTCTTGGCACTGATGCATTGTAGAGCAATAGTCTGTAGAGTGTTTTTATCTGTTAATTGAAGAAGGGCTTATGAATCGAAAACGACTTTTGCTGACATTTCTTGGGACAATTGTTTCTAGAATACCACAAGAGCCTTACATATTTAATCCTTATCTGCAACACAGCATAGTTCACTGATGTAGACAGATCGTTTCAACATGTATACATTGATACAGGACAGCACATTTTAACACTGAAAAGCCATTTGCATGTACTGATCTGGAACGAAATAGTGACTTTCAGCTGCCAGAAATAAGGTGTGGGAGTTTTCTTTTCTAAATGACACATTTTGCAGAGAGGCTTTTAATGCCAACTCAACTTTTATAGTCCCAAATTGATTGATTGGGAGGTATATCAATTGACTGGTTGACTTTCTGATTGACTGGTTGATTGCTTTTATTGTCACAGTTTTTGACTGCACTTGGTAAAAGATAGACTGCATGTGTGTCAAAAAGTATTGTGTGGAAACAATCATGTTTTTTCTGTGCTCTTAAAAAAGGTGTGCCCTGTAGCATGAATAGGTCTGATGTCAGCTAGGAGGGTAAAAAGTAAGAGGATAAGGTCACAAATCATAGAAAGTGTGCATATGGGGCCTCACATGTCATTCGCCCAGACATGTGCCCAGAATCATGAAAAATAATTCTTATAAGTATGCTTCTTTTATGATAGCAAGGACACATCTGACATAAATGATAATGTGATTTTCTTAATCTACAGGTCGAAATAGTCTGGACCTGAGATTTTCATAGAGGTATGATGAATGTTTCTGTAGGAAATGAAGCCCCCAACATGGCTTGTAACTTAGGCCCCTAAATGTCATTCGCCCAGACACAATTTCGCCCAGACAATTTTGGGCCCATTTTACCCCCCTGGAGCCCAAAATATTTATATGGGACCATCAAAACCCATATGTAACACAAAGATCTCATCCAGCCTGACACTTTGAGCCAAAAAAAATAGAGGGGGAAACTAAAATTGGAAGAGTAGGGGCTGGAATACCTCCAAATTCGTCATATGCAAACCTTCTATGATTTTCGACCATAAAATGCTAGCATAATGGTAGTTGAACGACTGAATCCTAGTGAGTGCAGGTATATTTAGAGGGTGAAGCCTGAGTTGATTGTATCTGCGGCTAATATCAATGCGTGCATAAATAAATGTTACATATTGTCTATATACCATGGTTTTATCCATAGACCTATATATTAAGTATTTACCTTTAAAATCAATGAATTCTGATGGGAGTCGAAGCGGACAAGCAGGGAAGGCTTCTGCCATATTAGATTTGTGTTTGTTAACAAGTCGTCCAGTCCGCGGACAATAACATTCAATTTTCACCATTAATAGAGCATTTGTGTCCTCCACATGTTCACAGAACCATGAATATACCTTCTTTTTTACTCCTCCCATGTTTTAATAAATGATTTTAAGGCTATATTCCCTCAAAATGGTGAAAATACGATCGGTCCCGGTTAGCCGTCCGACAAGAAAGGTAGTACTTCGTCTATACACCAGTCGGTGAGACTGCAGGGGATGTTGACACTATGGCGTAGACATACGGCACAGCCTGCTGTCCGCTATGGTAAAGAATATGAGTCAACTCGCTGTCAATGTATGTCACGGTCCAGTGTCAATGAATACATGAACTCCGTGTATCATTAAACTTTAACGCAAAAGTATGCAAATCAACCATAACCATGGTATAAGTATTTATAGACCTGTCTGTACATAGCAGATTCTTATTGAAATGAAAGGTTTGATACCTTTATGGTAACAGGCAAATCTGGAAAGATATCATGTCTTTCAAATTTTAAATCAGTCAAATAAGATTACACTTCACAAATACTGATTGTTTCTCTATGGTCAGTTAAACCCAATGTATCAATAAAACAGAGCCTAGAACCTCAATCTGTCATATGTAGGAGAGACCTTCAAACAAAAGAGTCAAACAACTCTGGAATGTAAATGGGGTAACATTGGACACACAAATAATTTTTTTTTTGTACTGATACAACGTTGGAAAATTAGAACTACATGATAAGCATGATTATTTCAAAATGCCCTGCATGTGAAAAAATATTCATTTTCATCAATTATTCCTCAATGATAGGGATGTACTGTATCAATGTGCACTACTGTCTTCAGGAGGATACAATAATCACTGTACAAACAAATTGTTTGTTTGCTTTTTTTGCCATTATATATGTGGCATGATCTGAGAAAACAACCATAGTACTGGCTATGCTTAGTTTGCCCTTTCCAGTACATGTCACAGACACTGCTGGATAATATAAAGAATATAGCTGTACCCTTACAGTGGAATCCCAGGGCATCAATTGACTTGATGTGAGGGAGTGGGAGTTCAAATATGAGTCGTCATTTATAAAGTCAATCTAACCAGTAATTAGCTTTATAATTGAGGGGGGATGATTCAGTCATATATAGTATATGATCATGTACAGTACCACAGACTGTGGTGTTTGTCATGTGATATGAGCCAGAGGCATTTTTGAATGAGTGAATACACCATTAAAAGGGATGAAGGATGATGTAATATGTTTTCCTCGCTCCCTTCTAGTACTCTGGTCATTGTCCAAGAGATTTTGTACATCAGTACCTCAAGTTACATATATGGTTCCCTCGCTCCCTTATAGTACTATGGTAATTGTCTAAGAGATTTTATACATCATTAGCTCAAGTTACTTCCGTGTACACTTTTACCGTTTTTTTCAATGGAAAGGAGAAATCTCCCTCACAGTATGTCCCGATCATATACCTTTTAGATATATGGAAATATTGTTCTTAAATAATTTTTTTAAATCAAACTTAAATAAAATCTTTATTTATGGAGTGCAGAGTTGATTGAGGATTAAATCTGTATTGAGTAATAGGTGCTCTGAATGTATGGTTAATTGCATTTACTATCAGAGTTTTTAGCCTAGAGCTCACTAATGCATAGCAGGCATGTTAGTATAAGGAATTCCTGGATGAAAGATAAGTGCTTTTTGCCTACTCTATCTACACACCAAGTGTGGTAGACTAAAGATGTCTCTATCATAGCCAACTGAGTTTCATATCATACCAAGAGTGTTCCACATAGAATGTTGAAGGATAAGTGAGAGTTGGGTGCTGGCATAAGCAAGCAAGGAATTGATTGTTAGAGTATGTTGGATGACAATATTTCACAGGGGGATGCAGATCTATGAAATTATGAGGTTTCATCAGAATCTAGCAGATTCTTATCAAAGTGAAATGCTAGACAATTGGAATTGCAACTGGTAAAGATGTAAGCCCTTTGAAATGCTGGGATCTAGTTACTTCATATGACTGTATACATAATATGCATACATAATTCATGTACTCCAGCAGATGTGCTTTAGCCGAAATGCACCTGTATCGGGTCTGCATTGTACATATTGGTGGAGTCATGCTATCTTTTCATATTCAAGTTTTCTCAGCAGCACAGCATGCATGGAACCTATCAGACTGATATGGCATACACTGATACAGGCTAGTGCATTTAAACCCTGAAAAACCATTTACGTATAGATCTGGAAGGTTTTAATGATAGTTTTGCATGCAGGGATGTGGAAGCAGTGTTACAACAGGACACATTTTTCAGAGAGGCTTCTCATGCTTATGCCACTTTTGTAATGCCAAATTGATTAATCAGGTGTTATGCTTATTGATTAATTGATTTTCTGGGTGACCAGTTGATAACATTTATTGTTGTACTTTTTAACCTTCGGCTGGAACATGTAGGGAGTGCTTGCATGCATGAAAAAGTATTGAAGTTGCACGATTTTGTGTTTTTCATGTGATATACCCATCAACTGTGCAATAGACGGATGTATGCCCTGTGGCAGGATTGACGGATGGGGTATATATTGATTGCTGAAAGAAGAAAAGAGAAAGAGAGGGAGAGAGAGAGAGAGAGAGATGGCTGTAGTTGAGAAGTAGAAGAGAGGGTAGTAGCTACTATGCAGGCATACATATAATGCTGGCCGGTATACATATAAAAGAGGGATCAGTGGAAAGAGCAGGAGGTTACTAACATAGCCTTAGATAAGGATAGAAAAGGCTGCATAAAAGACCCACCCAAAAGACAACAGAGACATCGAAAAACCTTTGTACGGTGCCCTCAGGGTTGCTTGACCTTTGCGGCCCTCCAGCTAGTGATCTTGACTAATGCCAAAAGGAATGTTAAATGGAATTACACTCCTCTGTGCCATAGGGTTCCCAGGGTGGTTCCCTGTGGCTCCCTGCTGCAACAGAGTAATCTACTAGGTCACTAATTACCATGGTCCAAACTGTCAGTTCTATATTATGTAGCGGTACCATTTATACTGTCCTTTCTTTATGATCAACACACGCTTTGTTTTTTGAAAGCCATTCCTTATTACACTGCAATCACACAAAAAGCCTATGACTATGATCACCTGTGCGATTTCTGTCTTGTTGGATTTTGGTATGATTTGCAGGGTGAAGTTGCAGGGGAAATGACTCAACCCAGCAAATTGTCGTTATCTGTCGCCATGATTGGTCATCAATGGTGACTCCTTTCTGAGTGATAACTCACTGCGTCATCTCTCGCCACTGTGTGTCAGTCTCACATGGCATGGCGATTTATCACAACAGTCGCCAACATGATCTCACTCACTGCGTGAGTATGTGCCACCCCTTGTCATCCCTTACAAAGCATGGTGACTTATCACCACCATCGCCAACATGGATCTCACTCAATACGTGAATTTGTGTCACTCCAAGTCAATGCTCTCTGAGGATTGCATCATCTGTCACTCACTCTCACTCACAGTGGCAACTTATCACCACCATTGCCAAAGTTGTTGAGACAGCACCACTGTTCAACATGTAGCCTATCTAGGAAGTGTGGGCATGAAGTATAAGTCCCATATGTATCAAATGTGCTTTGTTTCACACTGATTTCCATGTAATACTTTAGAGTTGAATCAAACAAGATTATATAGAGAGAATATCAATTGAATTTAGATAGAGGTATCTCTAAAATGAAAGCAACTATCCATAAACACCTTTTCTCTGGTTACAGGAAAAATACATAGGGAAATATCAACATGAACACCTTGTCTGTGGTTAGAGAAAAGATACATATGGCAATACCTTCTCTGGCAAAATATACTTTAATCTGGCAGATGTGAGGCTGCATGATTACCATTGTCGATGATCATGAGCTTTTCATCTAACAAGGTGAGTGATCACCAGCATCGCCATCACTGGTGAGTCTGAGTGATCACCACTCTCGCCATCCATGGTGAACCTGCGCTATGACGTGGTGCGTGTTTCATCTAGCGAGGTGAGTGATCAACCGCCTTGCCATCCCTGGTGAGTGTGAGTCATCACGATCCTCGCCAACCGTGGTGAACATGCGCTATGGCATGGTGTGCGTTTCATCTAGCGAGGTGAGAGATCACTTTTGTCGCCATCCGTGGTGAGTGTGGGTGATCAACATCCTCACCCTCTGTGGTGAACCTGTGCTTTCACGAGGTACACGTTTTATCTAGTGAGGTGACTGATCATCCGTGGTGAATGTGCATTATGACGTGGTGTGCGTCTCATCTAGCGAAGTGAGTGATCACTCATGTCGCCATCCCTGGTGAGGATGAGTGATCACTCATGTCGCCATCCCTGGTAAGGATGAGTGATCACCATCCTCGCCATCTGAGGTGAGGCCATGTGATCACCACCATTGCTATTCCTGGTGATCTTGTGCTATAGCGACGTCGTGTTCCATCTAGCGACATGTGTGAGCCACTTCACACAGGTTGACGAGGAGTCACGACAATTTGCTGGGAATGTTTAATCTTTCACTCCATGTCCCAATTTCTCATCACTACTGGTACTGATGAGAAATTGTGACAATTACCAAACTTTAAGTAATTACTATGAAGGTCTGTGTAGACTCAGATAAGTTTTGGTAGGGCAGTCATACTGGTGCAGATATCAGTACACATTACTGTACCATACCATAATGTCAATATTTCAAGGATTCTACCTATGATTTGAAGGACAGCAGTCGTAGTGTATTAAGAAATGACCCCTGTAGTATCTCGATGCACATGACAGCAATACTATAGACTAGATTTCCTGCTTTCCCACAGGCTATGAGTGCCATCTGTACTCTCAGTGGTCTCCACTCTAAGTCCCCATAAGCCTCCTGCTGTGAACAAATAGCCCAAGGGAAATATGGTCATCTCAACTTCACAGGCTTGGCACAGTAAAACCATAAAGCTAGTAACATACCCCCTTGGCTAGTTCACATTTTTCTACCACTGCGCAGTGCCCATGACTCATCTGCCAGCAGTTGTCTCATGTTTGACTCGTTGCATAAACACAAGTGACTCTGGTGCTAATTTGGGTTAAAAGGTATATACATGTCTATAATTATGTTACCCTTTTCACCCAGGGTGTTTCTGTGTCTCTTTCAACAGAGATCATGGGCTAGAAATATGTCTTTGGCTATGCCTTTGCCTCAAATATCTTCATAAATGGGTATGAAAATATAATTTTGCAGATTAGATTAATCTCAATATAACCAAGCAATGTTAATTGAGTCAACAAATTAACGTGATTTTGTGGGACCTCAAGGTATGTGAAAGTTTTTAGGTTAAACTAGTGCCTTCGGCACTAGGTGGAGGGGTGCAGAACTATAACCCACGATAGGCCTATGGTACTTAATTTTTCTTTTGGTGATTTAAAACTTGGACCCTTTACAACAAACTGTGGCCATTTTGCGGCAAACTTGGGCCTCTCAGTGCAGCACCCTGGTGTCTAACAATAGAAACGATTAAATTAGCAGCGTTTATCATAGCAACGGTGCTCTTAGCAACGTCAAACAATTTTACACTCTCCAAGCAGATCCTCTCGGAGGCCTGTTTTTTTGTACTTTTCTCTGCAAGTACTCATCAGATCTTAACAAATAACCTATCAAATTAAAGATCTCAGAGAGTACAATCCAGATCCTCAATCGACGAGCACCTAACACTGTGGATAAAGTCAGGAAAGGTGCCGATCTCTTTGAACTGAGATCCAAGATGGTGGACATTGCAGAAAACATATAGCTATGACAATCTTGAAGCCACAGAACTATTGTGTTTAAGGCCATTTGTTTTTATGATCCCACAATTAGTTTGATGAAGAGAAGTCTTATTGTATAAGGATACCTCAAAATAATAAAATCCTTGAAGTTTTGGAGAAAAAATGAGTTAACTTTGAAAAGAGTACATACTTTTATGTAGCCTCTTTTGGTTTATCTGTTCCTGGCAAGCACTCAAGCTTATTTTAATGGGGTGGTGACCAGCGATGAACTAATGCCTTTTTATATATAGGGTAACTAACCTCTGACTATGTGTGAATACTTTGCACCAGATCAAATCTCACTGATTCTGCTGAAGATGAAAAAAGTCTTATATGTACATTTTCAAATGACTTTAGGACCTTGGGAAAATCAGTATCTTCACACAAAAACACAGACTTCTGGAAATCAAGCTATAGCTACAATAAATACATGATGTGACTTCAATAGGTTGAAGGGAGGGATTAGAGTGGCGAGAGGGAGTGCATAGGGCTCAATAGCAGACTGAGAGAGTAGGTTATTTTGTTATGTATCATTTGTGACAGTAGACTTCATTTCCCTGAGTTACCAGTCCTTTCCGGGTGTGACCAACACTGCAAGCTGCCTCTGTTGCCATAATTCCAAAAAGACCTTTCCACTGTGAATACACAGCTCTAGGAGAGCAAATATGGTCACTTCCTTCTGCCAACTAACCATGACCAGGCAGAAACACACATAGTTCGCAAACCCCCTCTGCACTGCTCAAGACTAAAGCCCAGGTCCAAGATCCCATCATACCCCTTCCTATATGGACAAACATATTACTGATGGGGGTAATATGTTATTCTCCATAGAGTGCCTGTTTCATCCAGGGTGTGACTGGTCATGGAGGAGGGTTGGCAGTTGGTCAGATTAAATAAATGGCATTTTTGCTGTTGTTCTCTCCTCAGCAAGAGCTCTTGACCAACCTCTCTGACATCCTTCTCTTTGCAGACATATCTGAGAAAGTCAGTCTAGATTGTGTGGCTACGCATGCCTGAGGCTAGAAGTTGCTGATGCCCTGCCAAATTATCCCTGTCCACCCACCCAGAAGTCCCCATCCCAACATTACAGTCATCATCACATCCCTACCCCCAGGGAACCGACAGCTGAGAGAAATCTGGCACGTACTTACCGAACTCCTAGCCTAGAAGCCAACCTGCCCTCCTGAGGACATACTATGGCAGCAACCCTCTCATCCCCCCTTCATCTGTTGACATAAGTTCTTACTCTCTTCAGCCTTTCAGGATGCTATGCTATTCAAACAAGACTACTGTTCAATTGGCACGTTTACTAAAAGAAGTAGATACAGAGGCCCATATTCAGATATAATCAGTAATTGTAAACTATACACAATTGCATCATAAAATTGCAAAAAGAAATAATGTTCCCTTTGATGTGTCTATAAACAAGCAGTAGTACCTCAAAAAGGTCAACACACCCTGCTGGAAATCAAGCATACTGTAATGGACAGATAACAAAGATATATAATGTGTGAAACATTAACTGCATTTGTGCATTAGATTTAGGGAAGGCTCATTCTTTACCCTGAGTCTCTATTTCCTAGAATTAGGCATGCGTGGGCCATAATTATAAAGTGCCCATTATGAAGCAGGGTAATATTGAAAACAAGCTTCAATGCTGACAAATGAAGGACTGTCTATTTTTGCCATTGAATTGGTTGGCTTGATGTGTGGGAGTGGGTCTCTAATGTGAATATGAGGAGACCTCACCCTCAGTGCTTATGAAGGATGTAAACCATATTAGCTCTAAAACTAAGACAGGGCGATTTAGGCATACAGAATGTTATTACGTACAATACCCAAGACAGTGGTGTTTGCCATCTGATATTAACCACAGGCATTTGATTGATTACACCATTCAGACATCAAAATAAGTCTTCTTCCATCCCTTGTTGTACTATGGTTATTGCCTAGGAGATTATTACCATTTTTACTATATCAGAGGTTGGAAATAGAATGAGATAGGGGAGGGGGAATAAGGCTGACAAAGAACGTCAGAGAGGTAAATAATTAATACTAGTTACATTTTACTTAAGGGGCACTTTGCAAAATCCGGTAAGCAAACAGCCATGCCATTGGGGATGTTTGCCATTTGTGGGGACTGTTTTGTATAGTTGGAAGCTTTGAAAGCAGAGTACTGCTTCTCTGTGTAATCTAATGCAATTTGTACTTAATAGCTCAGGTATGCAATGCAAGGTAAGCGATGTTGTTTATAAATCAATTACCAGCTATGTGATGTGGGTACAGTGCATATGGGCTCCTCCATCATTGTGTCAATATGATTCTAGTTTGGACATCAAGTTACTTCCTTGTAACTGGAGTTATTTTATTAAAAAGGAGAAATCTCTTTCAAAATAATTATGTCTTAATCCTGCACTCTTTTTCAATCTCAGATAACATAAAACCCATTGTGTTTCATGTGAAAAATGAACTTTTTAATTGAATATGTCTATAGAACAGATTCACCTCCTATATTTTATGGGCAACTTAATAGTGCAGGTGCAGTGTTTGCTCATAAATACAATATAGTCCTAATAGGTTTGAATGCAAGATTGGAGACCTGGGGCTCACTCAATTGCCAGGAACAATATCAGTCATTGAAATGTAATTCAATATCTACCCTCCTCAACTTTGAGCTATCTAACTGGCAGAGAGTGATTGATGGAGAGTATAGCTTATAAATTAGTCCTTATGTCTAGTCATATCTTTCCATGGACCACCAACACTTCCTCACACTGCACTCTTTCCATGGACCACCAACAGTTCCTCTTACTGCACTCTGTAGTAAGGCAAATAATTTACCCAATATAGTATGTCATTATGAAATACTATAGCTTTGCAGTAGAACATAAAAGAACAGGCAAGACTACTGTAAGATAAAGACACTTTCAATATCTGTTGCCTATGGAGGACCATACTTATCTTAGATTAACTACATTAGCATGTCCACAACTCCTTGATTTGATCCATTATGAAAACTGTACACCCTCCAGCTATAATTCCTCCTGCGGCACATAAAGGTCCTGTTTCAGCAACAGGATGAGGATGTAATGTATACCGACATGGCTAGGTTACAAGGATACATTGTCTCTCAAACATTAGCCACATAACTGGATTTAGCAGCGTCTCAGTCATTGGCTTGGGGGAATGCTTTGGGAATTCAGCTGGGACTTGCGTTACATTTACAAAAATCAGGTGCATGGTCAATATCAAAGAGCAGGACTGGTATTATATATGGGCTTAACACTCAAAAGTGATAATACAGAGGATTGATAATATTGATGTTCAGAATTACATAGCCCTGCTCCAACCTCATTGCAGAGAGTGGAGGACAGTCTCATAAATGCTATGGCTCCGAGACTATAAAGGATGGACTGTGAATGAAGAACCACACAATGTGGCAAGTGCTGATATTAGCCACAAAATGGTTCTTTACCCTATACTATAGACAGTCTGTGTTCTAAGCTTTATAATATATTCTTATTTCCTTCCATCATAAAACAAAAGGATTTTTTTTTTTGTAACTGTGATCAGCAAATCTAAAGTATAAAAGTATCTCTTCTATCCACATTGTATAATCATATATACCAAAACATGTAGGGTTCTATCCATCAGAACAGTGAAGACCAGTGCTAGTGTAAATTGCTCTAGTTGCTGGAATACAATAAGCATTGCATGTGAAATTAATGAGTCTGTGGGATACTGCTTCATATGAAGCCATGCCGACATGCTACAAAGCAGGCAGTACACATTTGAAAAAGCCCACATTTAATCAGCTTTATTGGTATGGTACCAAATTGATTGGCCCATGTTTGGATATACTGAGTGATTGGGGCTCTGACTGATTGCTTAATTGCATTCATTATAAGAGTTTTTAGACTAGAGCTGACTAATGATGGCAAGCATGTCGGTGTAAAGAATTCCTGGATGAAAAAAAAAAACAGTTTTTGTCCATTCAGTTAAGCCCATTAATTGGGGTGTCTTATAGCCAGTAAAGTGTTTTATTTCATGTGAATGACAACGGCCCAAAGAAATAGCATTACAGAGCCGTACACCGAGCCCCAAGTGGCAGTACATGTCTCTTTCCACACTGTTGGTCACATGACTTTTTTATGCTAAATTAGGTGAATTTAGGCACTTTCAAATCACAATAAAACAAAACAAATACAAAAATAAATCCTAGGTGTCCATTGTGGTTGATCTAACCCTCAAGGGACTGCCTGAAGGGGTGGATCGACCACGATGTATGCCATGGTCATTTAGTTCTGTCTATGTTTCATAGTTGTAAAGAGAGGATTCCACATGAAAAATTGGAAAATTCACAGGTGAGTTCATTAATGCCTTGAACAGTAACAGTCTGTTTCTGTTAACCAAAAGGAGGCTTTTGTAATAAAAACAGTTTTGCTGACATTTCTTCAGATAATTTTTACTAGAATACCTTTTGAGAGATAACGTCTGTACACATGTGGAATGAGATCTAGTTAACGCATATGACTGTAATTTTACTGCCATGAAATAATTTATGTCTACAGATGAATTGCTTGAACTAAACTACATCTATATATGAGCTCTCCAGTGTATAGTTGTGGGATCACATGATCCTTTCATATTCAAGCTTAATTTGTGGCACATCATTGCATGCACCTATGTAGGCAGATCTCTGCAGCATACATTGATACAGGACGGTGCACTTTAACACTGAAAGATCTGGAAAGATATATATATATATATATATATATATATATATATATATATATATATATATATCGGCTGTCAGCTTTCAGGGATATAAACTGGGAGTTTTTATCAAATGACACATTCTGCAGAGAGGCTTTTCTTGCCAACTCATTTTTTATAGTGCCAAATTATTTGATTGGGATGTATATCAATCGGCTGATTGACTTTCTGTTTGACTGGTAGATTGCATTTATTGTCACAGTATTTGAACATGCACTAGATACTGGATAGAGCGCATGTGTGTGTGTAAGAAAATATTGTATGGGCACAATCATGTTCATCCGAGGTAGACACAGCCTAGAAATACATTTTAAGAATGGGTTTGAGGCTATTTTGATGATGTCACTGTAGGGAATAGAGCCGTGGGATCTAGTTTCTTTACACCCTGCTGGGATATGGCTGTGCCTATGATTTACTATAGGAACCCAGCAAATTGTCGTTATCTGTCGCCATGATTGGTCATCAATGGTGACTCCTTTTTGAGTGATAACTCACTGCGTCATCTTTCGCCACTGTGTGTCAGTCTCACATGGCATGGCAATTTATGACAACAGTCACCAACATGTGAGTGTGTGCCACCCCTTGTCATCCCTCACAAAGCATGGTGACTTATCACCACCATCGCCAACATGGATCTAACTCACTGCGTGAGTATTTGCCACTGCCTGTCAACTCTCACTCAGATTGGCGGCTTATCACAAGCATCGCCAACATGGATCTGACTCACTGTATGATTATGTACCACTCCCGGTCAGCTCTCACTCAGAATGGCAGCTTATCACCACCATTGCCAACATGGATCTTTCACTCCGTCAATATGTGCCACTGCCTGTCAACTCTCACTCAGAATGGCGGCTTATCACAAGCATCAACAACATGGATCTGACTCACTGTGTGATTATGTACCACTCCCGTGCCACTGGCATCAACTCTCACACAAAATGGCGACTTATCACTAACATTGCCAACATTGGTCTCACTCAATGTGTGAATTTGTGTCACTCCAAGTCAATGCTCTCTGAGGATTGCATCATCTGTCACTCACTCTCACTCAGAATGGCAACTTATCACCACCATTGCCAAAGTTGTTGAGACAGCACCACTGTTCAACATGTAGCCTATCTAGGAAGTGTGGGCATGAAGTATAAGTCCCATACTTATCAAATGTGCTTTGTTGCACACTGATTTCCATGTAATACTTCAGGGTTGAATCAAACAAGATTATATAGAGAAAATATCAATTGAATTTAGATAGAGGTATCTCTAAAATAAAAGCAACTATCCATAAACACCTTTTCTCTGGTTACAGGAAAAATACATAAGGAAGTATCTACATGAACACCTTGTCTGTGGTTAGAGGGAAGATACATATGGCAATACCTTCTCTGGCAAAACATACATTGATCTGGCAGATGTGAGGCTGCATGATTACCAATGTTGATGATCATGAGCTTTTCATCTAACAAGATGAGTGATCACCAGCATCGCCATCACTGGTGAGTCTGAGTGATCACCACTCTCACCATCCATGGTGAACCTGCGCTATGACGTTGGGCGCATTTCATCTAGCGAGGTGAGTGATCAACCGCCTTGCCATCCCTGGTGAGTGTGAGTGATCACGATCCTCACCAACTATGGTGAACGTGCATTATGGCATGGTGTGTGTTTCATCTAGCGAGATGAATGATCACCTGAGTGACCATCCCCCGTGAGTGTGAATGATCACGATCCTTGCCATCTCTGGTAAATGTGCATTATGACATGATGTGCGTCTCATCTAGCGAAGTGAGTGATCACTCATGTTGCCATCCCTGGTGAGGATGAGTGATCACTCATGTCGCCATCCCTGGTGAGGATTAGTGATCACGATCCTCGCCATCCCTGGTGAACATGCACTATGACGAGGTGCGTGATTCATCTAGCGAGGTGAGTGATCACCTGCGTTGCCATCCCTGGTGAGTCTGAGTGATCACCATCCTCGCCATCTGAGGTGAGGCCATGTGATCACCACCATTGCTATTCCTGGTGATCTTGTGCTATAGCGACATCGTGTTCCATCTAGCGACATGTGTGAGCCACTTCACACAGGTTGACGAGGAATCATGACAATTTGCTGGGAACTGTCGTTCTTAACATAAAATAATATCATACTCTCACTAGCACCTGACACATTTAATTTATATAGAGGCCCACATTCTGGGAATAAGAAGATAGAATCACTAATTAATACACAGTAGTTACTACGTATTTATCCCACAGCAGCAAAGAAAAGCTCTCTTTATGAAAGGATATACCTTTCTGCTACATCATGTGTCTACAGGAAAAAACAACAGTTCTCTGCTAGAAACTCATTATACCATAATAGACCAGTGCAAAAGATACATTTAGCCTCAACATTATTGTAAGTCGCATTAGTGTATGAGATTATAGGATGGGTTATTCATTGCCCTGGCAATCTGGTAACAGTATCAAGCAGGTGTTGCGCCATATTTAGAAAGTGCCCATAGTAAAGCAGCGTAATTGGTAACAAACATCAATGCTGGCGAATAAAGACCTGTTCCATTTTTCATAGCATAAGTTGACTTGATGCGAAGGAGTATGTCTCAATCCTTAATTTCTTTTAGTCTTGGATAAATGGAAACCATCCTTACCTGACAGAAAAGTAGTATGCTGCCAGTATTAAATGTACTCTCAAAAGCAATATATCTACTGTAGTCAATATAATTGGACAGGTGCAATGGTTGCTGATAGTCATAATAGAGGGGATCTGGATGCAGAGTTAGGCACCTGGGGCTCACCCAATTAACAATCACACTATCACCAATTGTAATGTAGATGAAGTTGTACTGGCCAGAGATATCTTTTATAGTTTCTCATTACTTATATTGGCTGTAGCCTTACATAAAGGAACAGGGAGGACTACTGTATGATTAGCACATTTCCAATGTTATGGCTCAAAGACTATGAAGGATGGACTCGGCAAATGACAAGAATTATACAATGTGGCTTTACTATTTGACATATTATATTAGCCAATTTTACACACCCCTAATGATGCACTTCTGCAGGGCAATTTAGAACCTATAGCTATGGTTTTGAAATGCCCTCCTGTAATAGCAGCCCTTGGATGGCTAAAAGCACTGCATATTTATAAATCTGGTGTATACACTGCAAAAATGTTGTTTAGATTTTAAACATGTTTAGGTCTAAACACGTTTAAAACCTAAACATATAGGTCAGTTAGGTGTCTCATCGACTACACATTTAGGAAATGAACACTTTTATTCTAACTACATAAACATTTACGCTAAACATGTTTAGATGTTTAGAGTTGAGACAGTTGAATAATAGGTGTTTAGATTTAAACATCAATATGTTTAGATACTTGGATGTTGAATCCACACCAGGTAGCAGCACTACCTTTGACTGGGCTATCTGCACACAGTTATAGTCAATTGTTGTGACAAATGTCCAAAATCCCATGTTTATCATGGTTTCATTTCATAGAATGTCATGTGAATAGAAAGGGCAATAGAAAATTGACTAGATTCACCTCATACCACCATCATTACCATAAAATAATCAATAAACTCCATGACTGACACCTATTTGATGTTATTCTGGAATAGATAAGGCAAATTCCTTCCTGCCAAGCTGTTGTACTTTCTCAAGTCTCTCATTCTGATACAGTGTGTAATCTATGTACACGTATATAGCTGTGACTGACATCTTTGGAGACTTTGACAAGTAGATGTCCCCCACCCAGTAAATGAGAAAAAAAAACGAAAATATATCTCTGTTTTTTAATGCATACATGTCTGGAAACCTTAAATCTCCATCAAATCATTTAAACATCTAAAAACAAAAATTCATAAACACCTAAACACAAAAATTCATACATCTAAACACAAAAGTTTTAACCTAAACACCTACATTTCTAAACACTTGAGCTAAGCATATTGTTTGGCTAAACATGTTTAGGAAAGTAATGTGATTACAAAAACGTTGCAAGAATATGTTTAGAATTGTGTTTAGGATCTAAACACCATTTTTGCAGTGTAGAGTAGGCACAAATGCAAGTTTGAATAACTTCTGGCTACTAAATAGCAACAAGCATTGTAATGAAGGAGACTGTGATTTCATGGTATTCCATCATATTCTTGTTGTCTAATGGATGCATGCATGCAGACCTGCCACAATACACGCACTATACATTTGGAAAAGATTACCTTTTAAACATTTTTTCAGAATGCCCATCACACTGCAGAGATATGGAAACATTGTCATGATCTGTTTTCCACATTGGACATCTAATCCTGCCGAATTGATTGAGGATAAGACCTGTACTAAGTAACTGGTGCTCTGACTGATTGGTTTATTGCATTCACTATTAGAGGTTTTATTATAGAGCTGACTAATGGATAGCAGGCATGTTGGTGTAAGGAATTCCTGGATGAAGATAAACTATTTTTCCCTACTCAATCTGCATATCAAGTGTGGTGGAACAAGGAAGTCGCTAGCCTAGCCAACTGAGTGTTCCACATGGAATGTTGAACAAGTAATTAATGGATAATTCATGACGTGTGTGTGTTATCAAAGGATAACTAAACGAGGGCATTTACACATTAACAATAAATAATCAAAAGAATATCAATAAATTCAATAAAAAAAATCACCTCTATGCCAGGACCGGGACTCAACATGCTACTGACTGCCCCATACCTTCTATAGAGCCAAAAAGGTGGCCCAGGCCGGGACGCAAACATGTGTGCCTAACATTCAGAGAGCAGCGCGCTGTCCATTATACCATCGGTACATGCATGTGGAAGTTTGTTGTGGTATGCTACTGGTGTGATTGCCTCTATATTTACAATGTCATTCTCACCTTGCGCATGTGACAAGCTGGGGATGCTCCTAACAAGGTAGAACCTAGGTATGGCATTGTATACAAGCACACATGTGCACACTTTCTCATCAGTCCCTGTGGCGCAATGCATAGGGAGTTGGATTTGGGATCAGTACAGTGCAGGTTAGACCCCTACCTCTGGCAATGAAAATTTTGTAGGTTTTAACATGTAACATATGACATGTAAGGTGTGTCTGTTGTCTATGGATAACCACACTGGGTGCCTGTTATCCTTGGATAACCGCAGAGCTTACAAAAGTCATGATGCATGCATCATGCCATGCAATATCAACAGGTATGTGCATGGGAATATCCAGGAAAAGCACTCAGAATCACAGAAATCGTGTAATAATGAAGAATAAGTCACAGTTGAGTCCTGCAATAAGGGAATGTTTTTGGATGGTAGAAAGGGTTGGAAGGTATTGGTGGTAGATTATGACATTGGATGACAAAGTTGCATATGAGGAATATGGGTCTTTGAAATTAAGAGGTTTTGTCGGAACCTAATAGATTCTTGTTGGTGTGAAATGTTGGACAATTTGTACTACAGGGATCTAGTAACGTCATAGGACTGTATGCCTAATATGACTGAAACGTGACTGTGGAGACTGTCATGAAATAAGTCATGTCCTCCTGCAGATGTGCTTTAGCCATAATGCATCTATAGTGAATCTATAGCATATAGTGGTGGTGTCCTGCTATCCTTTCATATTCAAGTTTCACCTGCAGCTGAGCATGCAGACACCAGCGCACTGATACAGGCCAGTACATTTGAACACTGAATGACCATTTACATGTACAGATCTGGAAGGTTTGGTTGACTGTTTGGTGTGCAGGGATGTGGTGGAACTGTTACTAAAAGACATACTTTTCAGAGAGGCTTTTCATGCCAATGCCACTTTTGTAGTGCCAAATTGATTGATCAGGTGTTATGGTAATAGATGTATTGCCTTTCTGATTGACTAGTTTATTGCATTTATTGTTGTACTTTTTAACCTTGGGTTGGATCATGGAGAGAGTGCCTGCATGCATAAAGAAGTATTGTAGTTGCACAAATGTGTTTTCCCATGTGACATACCCATCAACTGTGCAACAGACGGATGTATGCCCTGTAGCATGACTAGGTGTTATGTGTGTATAGGAGGGTATGGCGATAAGAAGGTAGAAAGCTGGAAGGGATATATTCATTGCTGAAGGAAGGAAAGCAAGAGAGAGAGAGAGAGAGACAGACAGACAGACAGACAGACAGACAACAGACAGACAGAGAAAGGGTGAGTTAGAGGGAAAACCAGTGAAAGTGGGAGGGAGATAAGGATGGGAAAGGCTGAATAAAATGACCCACCCAAGAGACAATAGAGACATCAGAAACCTTTGTAGGGTGCCCTCAAGGTTGCTTGACCTTTGCTGCCTTCCTAACTTGTGATCTTGACCAATGCCAAAGGGATATAAAATGGAAATGTGCTCCTCTGTGCCATAGGGTTCGCAGGGGCAGTTCCATGTGGCCCCCTGCTGCAACAGAGTAATCTACTAGGTCACTAACACGGTCCAAACTGTCAGTTCTGTATTATGTAGTGGTAACATTCATACTTTCTTTTCTTTTTGGTTTTGTTATGCCTAAAGTTGAATCCATATTTCCTTGCATCAACACACTTTGTTTTATGGATGCCATTTCATAATGCACTGCAATCATACAAAACCTATGACTATGAATACCTGTGCAATTTCTGTCTTGTGGGACTTTTGGTACGATTTGCATGATGAATTGGCAGGGGATATAACCTCCTGTTTAATCATTGACACCATGTACCCATTTCCCATCAGCAAAGGTACTGGTGAGACAATGTGTGACCCATCAAGGTAAAACACCCCCAATTGGCCACCAGGGGGCATGGGGGGGCAAAATTACTCCAAAATCATTTTAAAAATATGTTTAGCTAATTTTTTATGCAGAATTCAATGGTCTCATTTAAATGCACCATTTTCAGTAGAAATGGCCCATATATGCCTGTTCGTGGTTGCCATGGCAACCATTCCAATTATCAAAATCGGCAGATTTTTAGGGATATTCACCAAAAAGCCAAAACTGAAAAAAAGAAATAGAAAATTCCTTCTATATCAAAATCTATGGTATTTTTTTCATGAAAAAGGCTGATTTATTGTGTTTTTAGACATTTGGTTAATAATGTATTTAGAGTTTAATCCGCGATTTTTAAAATATGAATAACGACCTATATTCAAGAGGGGGTTCTGACATAACTGCTGGGAATATTTAAGCCAATGATGTCTCATTTTGAGATGAACATTGATAACAAATTTCCCTGCAGAAGGGTAGTTTTGCTTGCGTGGTCACAGTCATTGAAATTAGCAAACATTATGTAAATACTACAAAGGCACCAAGGTCTGTGTAGTACTCACACAGGGTTCGGTAGGGCAGTCATATTGGTGTAGGCATAAGTAAACACTACTGTATGATACCGTATTCGCAATATCTCTTTTTGATGGACAGCAGTTGTAGTGGGTTAGGAAATGCCCTCCTGCAGTATCTAGCACTGTCTAGATGCTATGGCATCAATGCTGTGGACCAGATATTCTTCTTTACCACAGAACATGAGCACCACCCATACTCTCAGTGATCTCCACCTTAATTCTCCATAAGCCTCCTACTGTGGACAAACAGCCTGAGGGAAATATGGTCATTTTAACCTCACAGGCCTTAGCACGGTAAAACCTTGGCTAGTTCACATCTTCCCAGCACTATGCAGTACCCATGACTTATTGGCCAGACCTTGTCTCAAGTCAGACTTTGTGCATAAACATGAGTGACCCTGTTGCAAATTTGCCTTAAAAGGCTATGTCCATATGTTGCCCTTTCCACCCAGGATGTGAATTGGTTTCTGTTTCGCTCCTCTGAAAAACAGAGATTATCAGCTAGCAATATCCTAGCTTCATTTTGAGCTGGAAAACATCTGTCTCTGTGTCATTACATCAGATATCCTGCAATAGCCAGGACACCATGCATCGGCTAATTGCCTGTGTCCATAACTCGAAGCCTACCATGGTATCTGTTAAATGCTGGCCATTGATTTGAAGTGTGGCAAATGCTTGGAAGCAATTTGCATGAACAGCTAAACTACAATGCCATGTGTACTGGATGACTTATTTTTAGAGAAGGCTTTCATGTCAGATTTACACTGCAGTGCCACATTGATAGATTGGGAGTTAAGTCGATTGACAGATTGACTTCTTGATTGACTGTTTGATTGTATTCATTGTGAATCTTTTCTGTTTTCTGATGGATAGGAATCCCACCTGTGTAAAGTATTTCTCCCATGCATCATCTGTACAATTGTAGGGTAACCTAAAGACGACCAAGCAATTTAAATTCATGAAACAAAGCCATTTTTATGGTGATTTTCTTTGTAGTGGATGCCTAAAAGTATTAAACCAAGCTGTGACAATGTATGGATATTATGTAGCAGGTGAATTCACACTGATTCTTCCGAAGATTTACAAGATTCTAGGACCTACATAATGACTACATGAAATACATGATATGACATAGCTGGAAGGATAAAATATAGAGAGATTGGGGTGTCACAATGAGAGAGAGAAGAGTGACAGGGATGAAGGGGAGAGACAGACACAGAGGCTACCATTTAGACCAACAAGCAGACACACCAAGTGAGAGACAGAGACATATCACCTGATGATTTTTATCATATGCTATTATAGATTTCAGGTCCCAGAATTACCAGTCTCTCCAGGGTGTGACCAACACTGCAAGCTGTCTCCATTGCCATACTTCCAAAAAACCTTTGCACTGTGGACTCACAGCTCCAGGGGAGCAAATAATTATAGTCACTTCCCACTGCCAACTAACTATGCCTTGGCACAGACACCCATAGTTCATGTACCCCCTCTGCACTGCCCAAGACTAAAGCCCATCTCCCAGGTCACATCATATCCCTTTCTATATGAACAAAGACATGACTGCTGTTTTCTCCTCAGCAAGTGCTCTTGACCAACCTCTCTGATGTCCTTCTCTTTGCAAACATATCTGAGGAAGTCGGTCTCAAGTGTGCGGCTACACATGCCGGAGCCTAGAAGTTACTGACACCCTCTCACATTATCCCTGTCCACCCACCTAGCAGTCCCTGCCCCAACATTACAGTCATCATCACATCCCTAACCCCAGGGAACCGACAGCTGAGAGAAATCTGGCACGTACCTCCCAAAGTCTAGAAGCCAGCTTGCCCCCCGGAGGACATACTGTGGCAGCAACCCTCTCATACCCCCTTCATCTGTTGACATAAGTTCCTACTCTCTCCAGCCTCTAGGACATGCCTGTGCACGAACCAACTCACTCAGTCTATGTCCTTCCGCAGCTGCCCTGCCCAGTAGTACACTCTTAACACTTAATCATTGAGCAATGGGGTCCTCACCATGCAACTCTGACTGTCTGTTTGTCTGTGTCTGTCTCTTGTTCGCTGTATCTCTCTCTGTCTCTGTTTCCGTCTCTGTCTCTCTGTCTCTGTCTCTGTCTGCCTGTCTCTCTGTCTATGTCTGTCTGTCTGTCTCTCTGTTTAAAGCTTCCTGGAATTGTCGGCACAATGAGTCAATTCTCAATTCTTTCATATTCCAAGTTCATTTTATAACATCTGAGTGATTACAACAAAGATGCCATGATATTCAAATGGGTAGATGACCAAATTTGCCCCCGAGGCTTATTTCAAAATCCTTGACAAGAACATAGCCCTACAATCCTAAAGGAACCAGATCACTATGAGATACATTTGTGCCTGCAGTGCTATATGATACTCTGAAAAATCCTATGTGCATGATAACATAGGGTCCAAATCGTAGGGTAGAATCTCTGACAACAGAATGCCTCATTAGTATAGTAAGATAGCTACATCGGCAGTGAATTTCAAAGTCACAAGTTACATTGAAATAGGCCCCTGGGGAGATACGGAGATGAAATATTGGCAATGTACTGCAATTGGGTGGATAAAATCAGCCTTTTCAAGCTGGAAGTAGAATTGGTGGTAAAGGAATGGTTCTGGTGTAGTGGGAACTGGGTCTTGATGTTTGTATTTGTGATTACGTCTAGTGTGTGGCACAGGAAGGAGATCGACATCTTCATGAAACCCGGACAAACTACCTAGTCCGCATGCCAGGCACGCCTACCAGGGGGACACCTTAGAAAACAGAAATCGAGGCAGTACACAATGGGATGTGTTCCTTAATACATGAATATGATTGTCAATATGATTGAAAACCTAGCCCTGATGCTAAATAAATAATAACTTCAAGTACACCACAGATTGCTTCTTACTTCTCTACCTCACATTGAAATAGAACTGTTTATCTTGTAGAAAGGTAGGCAGTGCATTCCATTAAAAGTACATGATTTTCATATACCGGTATAATAAATTATACACATTTAAAGTTGTTTCATCTAGGGTGGAAGAAGAGAACTGATATCAAAGCTTGACCAAATCACAACTCTTGGGCAAGATTAATGTGCATTCCGCTGAAAACCCAAAATGGTTTTTTGTCTGCCTGCATTTCTCCAATGCTTGAATACCATGGATTGCTATTGCCCATGAGGCCTCTACACTGGATTTTATGACATGGTAAATGCTACACTATATATTATTATGCCATGTCACCATACGAGACCATCTCATGCAGACAGCTGTGCAAAACAAGTATTATCCTGTATTGTTTCAGAATGATTTGAGATATTCAGTCTGATAAGAATGAATAAAATGCCTTCTGTCAACTATTTCGCTATAACATCATGTTATTGTACTTTCTTTTAGAGAATCTTTTGCCTAGCATGTTTAATATGGAACTCCTTCTCTTTCTCTTTCTCAAATATTCAGACAGGGCTTATATTATTTATAAAGTTGATATTCCACTAGGCCTCTGTCGGAGAAATTTATATAGGAAATGTATGGCTCAATTGCATGACAGAGGCCAAGTGGACTATGGGCTTAAGGTTAGGTACTGCCTATACATTAGCATATACATAATGATATCTTTTGGTCCTCAGACGGAAGGGATCCCTGAACGTGATGCTGTAGTATTTGTGTTCAGGTATTATATCATATCTAGAGTAGACAAGAGTTACTGCAGAATACCACGCACACCAGCATAGAGAAATAGGATATGCGATGTATTGCTGAGATATTCAGTGCAATTCATATTACTATATTGAAGGAACCCTTGCAAGTCTGTTAGGTTTCGATTGGTGGTGATTAAAGTTCATATTTTCTTACATCCAAAAGCCTCCTTTTCCTTCCAAATGGGTAAATTGATCCACATTGATATAGGGAGACCGAAATCAAAATAATCAGCCACAAGAAATGCTCAGTGCAATTCCTCTGTGTCTCTTTGTTAAAAATGGTTGCCGCGTTTCATCATTATATTTATGATAAATGGAATAATCTGTTTTGCACTAGGATTTATTTATTAAGTTTTCTTGTGTTATCAGAATAATATCAACACGATTCATTGTCATAACATGAATATGGGCTAATTTCATTTTACATGAAACTTATTAACCTTCTTCTGGTTTCTCCTGACAGGTAGTGCCATGGAGGACTTTCAATTCCCAGTGATGAGTACCATCCCTCAGACTAAGCGGAAGTGTGTTATCTGTCGAGACAGCCACACTATGCGACGATTCAAGAATCCCCATGATGCCTCCCTCCTCAGGCCCGACCACCTGATGGAAAGGCTCATCCGATTGGTTCAAGGGTCAAGAGTGCGTAGAGTGTATGTGCTAACCCTAGTTGCCTTGACAACAGTCACGTGGACATGCCTAGTCGCCATGTTGTTTACTATGGGAGTCCTCCTACCCCTAGAGGTGTCACGTGATTGTGACACAGCTCATGATAACAGGAGCATGCTCTGTCCACCAGAAGTAGTCGCTTCTCGAGTGCTTCTGGAAACTCAGAATGGTGCCACTTTGCAAACATTTCCAGATGACACACCACAAAAAGTCATCCTTCGCTGGACCAAATACTATGGGAAGCCCTGGAAAGTGCCTGAAGGAAGGACAATATTTGAGAACCTTCAGTGTCCACAGAGTAATTGCATTATTACTGATAACCGGTCTCTCATACGGGACAGCGATGCCTTGCTTGTACACATGCGTGATATAACCAACCCTTCTGAGCTCCCAACTTACAGGAGACCTGACCAGAGATGGGTGTTTTATCTACTTGAGTCTCCTTACCATACCAAAATAAACCTCACCAAGTTCAATGGCCTTTTCAACTGGACAAGCACCTATTCCTATGACTCTGATATACCCTCTCCATATGGCTCATTTAAACAAAATGATTATGAAGAAAGAGTACATGCAAATTCATTGAATTATATGCAAGACAGGAAGTTAAAGTCTAAGACAAGACTTGCAGCTTGGTTTGTTACAAATTGTAAGTCAAGGAATCGCAGAGAGGAATTTGTGCATACAATGCAGAACCATATGATGGTTGATGTCTATGGTATTTGTGGAAAACTCAAGTGTCATGATCGGACCATGTGTCTTGATATGCTAAAGAGGAAGTATAAATTTTATTTAGCATTTGAAAATAGTAATTGTAAGCAATATATCACAGAGAAGTTCTGGCATAATGCATTAGAGAACGATATCATACCTGTGGTAATGGGGGCGCCTAAGGAGGACTATGAGCGCGTGGCACCCCCACACTCCTTTATCCATGTAAATGACTTTGCCTCACCTCGGGAACTCTCCCGCTACCTCAGGATGCTACACAAAGACACCCAACTCTACAATGAGTACTTTAGGTGGAAAAGCACTGGGAAAGTAAGGACGCATATTAATGAGCACCCAACAGGGAGTCAGTTCTGGTGCCATCTTTGTGAAGCCCTGCATGACAAGACAATACCCCAGAAGGTCCATCAGCGGATCGATAAATGGTGGAGTGTTCCCACCCAGTGTTTCTAATCAATAAGGCTCAACAGGGTGATAAACCTAGTGGCATGCTATTCATTCACCAATGCCTCTTCCTGACATCCTACTGCTTCAGGAGTAGATTTAGCACTTTTTAGAGATTGCATGAGGAAATAATAGTTTTTTAATGATTTTTCTAGCTATCATGATTTTGGATTTTAGATGAATTCCTATAATTATAGTACTACCCAGGTTTTGTACAAGTGGAATAACAGTGTATGGAAAGAAATATATTATTGCTCTGCTACCATCAGAGATGCCTAATAACTGTCAGAGTCTTTCCATACACTGCCTACACTGAAAACATGGAAGGTCCGAAACTAGTCAGCGGTGATCACTTTAGGTCCTCAAGTTGACGATACCTAAAACTACAGCTTTAGGTAGTCAAAATGGCGACTTTAGGTCGTCCTCCTGATGACCTGAGTCATCAGGATGACAATACTGACAGTACAGAGTCATCATATTGATGACTCAGGCCATCAGGATGATGACTTAAAGTCATCATTTTGACTACCTAAAGTTGTAGTTTTAGGTATCGTCAACTTGAGGACCTAAAGTGGTCACCGCTGACTAGTTTCAGAACTTCAAGGTTTTCAGTGTATAGAGACTCATGCATATAGTCTATACATTAACAAAGGTAGGGACATTCTGATCAATAGGGCTAAGTACACACTACCATAACTTGAGGGACTTTATCGAGAAGTATAAACTTAGAAGTACAGATTCCATTTGTTCTCTTACTTTACAAAGTACTAACACGCAGTATGTCACGCAAAGAAAAATGCAGAAAATACAGAAATAGGAGGTCTGCCTTTCCACCTTTGAACTAGATAATGCAACTCTCTACTGGAGACTAGACTGTCCTGTATTTGAGAGAGCATTATATAATCATTAATAAATCATTAAGATTAAAACCACAAGCTGATCATTTGATATGCATTATAAGACACTCTGTACTTAGGAAAAGGAGGATGCTTGAATAAGTCAGGTCTTCTTGAAAAAGAAAATAATTAACACTTCTCACAATCTCTTTCCTTTGGATATAGGCTGTCTAATCTCATCACAGAGGGTTTAAGGTTTCGGTCAAATTCATTGAACACCGTCTCATTCAATTGATGGAGTGCATGAATCAAATTTGATGTTCACATTATATAGGACACATAAATGTGTTCAAAGCAAGCTAGTCAACAATGGATTTATAAACCTGTCTAAAGAACACTGCCCACGCTGTCACGCATGCTAAGTCATGGCTTAGGGAAAGTCTAAGAAGGCTACTAGGAACAAATTTAAAATGCATTCCAGTTTTGTTTAACTTCAAATCCCATGACACAGCAGAGACATTTCTCAATAGGAGGAGACAAATCTGCAAAAATGAAACTGGTTCCGCTTGTCAGAATTATTCAGTGTGTTGGTAAGCGATTGCTCCAAATCCCATATTTCATCCATTAAAAGCAGATACTTTGATTTAAACATGTTAAAAGCTATATGAGCTGTGGGCTGGGAAGATGACTTCTACAGCAAGTTTTAATGAATAACCACATTCCCAATTACAGTAAAATAATTACTCAATCTGGTTTTTAATCTTGTACATTAAGAATGAAATGGTAAATTGGCTGCTCCTTAGTAAAACAACACAGCTTTGAAAAATTGAGGTGGCTTCTAATGGAATTGGAATGTAATGTCCCATGCAGAAAATGGACATTTACATAAAAAAGAGTGTTCCTGTACGTCTGCAGTTTTGGTTTATTTGGAATATCACATTTTGTGTTGATGTGCGTTGACGTTAATATCGACGTTAATATATAAGAAAAATAAGGGGAATAAGATGTAAACAATCCCATGGAAGTGGACATTTGCATTTATGTCATGGCTTGGAGGTGGGGGAATTTGCTTTTAAATGATACCCATTTAATAGAGGCATATGTGGATCAACACGGTAAAAGGAATGCCCGCGCACCTCCTACCAGGTGTACCTTTTACCGTGTTGATCCACATATTGTATTCAATCCCCCCAGTGAATATGGCTGTTCTAGTAATATTCTTTATAAAATGGCAGCCCATGCACTGCTGCACGATAGAAATTACCTTGAGTGCATAATAGGAGTACAATGCACACCTGAGCAAGGTCACAGCTTGTTGTGGGATATCAGAGGCTTTAGACTTTTAATCAATGTGATGAAAATGCTAACATGTTTTATAAGGACAATAGACAACTCATTCTTCATGTCTTGACTCTCTGTTGGACTATAACGCACGATGGTCGAGGGCCTTCATAAGGAGTCTCGACATGAAGAATATCATTGTCTATTCTCTAAATAGTAACGATCATATCAGCCATGACATAAAATGTTCACATTTACAGAAGAAAAATAATAAATACAAATTTACAAATGAAATGTGTTAAAGTTGTCATTGCTATATTCCTAAGGTTAATGTTTGCCAAGACTATTTTTCGTACTTTCAGTTACTGTAAACGTAAACAAAGCACTGTGAAAGTAAAGTTAGGAGGGAGAGAGAGAAGAGACGTGGAGAGAGAGAGAGAGAGAGAGAGAGAGAGAGAGAGAGAATTTGGGGGGGGGGGAGGCAGACAGAGGGCAGACAGAGGCAGAACGCTAAATTCACTGAGTATCTTAAGAGGAAGGATTCATTCTAATAGACGGAATTTATGGAGGATAAGAGTTACAAAGGGATGGGAGAGAAAGGAGAGGGAGACAGAGACAGACAAAGACAGAGGGTGTGAGAGAGAGAGAGAGAGAGAGAGAGAGAGATGGGACAGACAGACAGACAGACAGAGACGGACATATTAAGGCAAAGAGGGGAAGTGAGTGAGTAGTAGGGGAAGAAAGATAGTCGATTCTACAAGACAGAAAACATGGGGAATAAGCATAACAACTGAGAAGTCGATAGGGCCTAATTTAAAAGTAAAGTTATCAAATAGAATTCTTCTTGATAAAGGCTCAGCATGACTGAAACTGTTGGTCACATCTACATTCAATCACTTCTATCTGATCATCGTATTGGTACTGCCTGTACTCGTTACCACGCTGTAATAAACGTTACGACAAACCAAATTGGACTAAAAGGTATTTTTAGTTTTTTTGTGACACATCATTTTTAGTAGAACTCAAGACAATTGCATGAACGTTTCTATAACATTATAGAACAGCTCAAACACAAACAATATTCTGTAAGCTTCAACAAGATAAAATTCAAGAGTAGATGGTAAAAAATCAATATATACAATACCAGTGATTCCCATCTATTATGTCTGTCTTGTCTCTCCTGACAGTGTATACTGTTGGGAGTATAATGTTGGTACTTGTAACCAGGAGGAGCCACTGTTTCCCAATTCTGACAACATCCTATCAGTGCCGCATTCACCAGGGATTACTGGTTAAGTATCAGGAGGCACTCTGATTTCCTGGGCAAACTGATTTAGTGAAGAATCGGGTAACTGGAAAAGCGAATGTACAAAGACCTAAGGAAACCTGACTTGCTGCAGTATTCCCACGAAAAAGCCTGTCTATACGAGCTTACCGTATATGGCATATCTGCACCTTTTTTAGATTCAATACATTAGGAGTATGAAAAAAATAGTCTCTGAGGATGAAATAGAATTTTTAGAATGCACCATTGTTTGTGATGCCCTAATCAAGTCCCTCCTCATCAGTGCATGGCACTGGTAAACGATCTGCATGAGTAACATTCAACAATGTTCACTGGCTTCAACCTCAAAGCGAGATACAGACATTGCAAGCTGAACTAGACTAACACTGCTTTGGTCATTGCCTGCACCTTTCTAATCAGGTTAGAGGCAGGGGGACAGAATATCACTTGGGGACTCTGGCACTGACAGGTAGTTATCACTAACACTGCAGCTCTAACACAAGCTCTGGCACCTACTCCACAGCATAATTGTCAGTCCCATATTGCACTTGCCACTACTCCAGTATGACAGCTAATTGTCCCCAATGGCTTTGCAATTACTGGCCGATATGCAAACACTTTCTCAGCTACTGGACTCACTATGGTTCAAACCTTATGGACACCAGACATTTTCAATGTCCTATTCTTTCTTTTTAATGTGCTATGGCGATATGGTTTTTATCTTAAAATTGATGGAATAATGCAGAAATGGATTGGGCATTATTATGTACTGAGATAAAACCTGCAAAAAAGTGGGCTATAACAGAAACATTAGGACAATATGGGAATACTGACACATTCACTGTGTTTCATTAGGTTCACACTGTTGGTGAATAAGCATGGAACCTTGAACCACTTTTTCAAATTTAATAAGGATGTGACCTGACTGGGGTAGGTGGTCATGAACAGACATGAAATTAAGAAAGAAATGTGTGAAGAAGGAGAATTGGTCATGAACTGATGAGTGACAATAGTATAGAAAATGGGGAAAAAGAATAGAAAAAGAAGAAAAGAGGAGGGATAGAGAGTTCTAGAGGGGAAGAGAGATAGAGAGCGAGATTGAGAGAAAGAGACAACCAGACAGACAGAGACATACGCCATACACACGGAGAGCCATAGAGAAAGGACTAACATAGATAGAGAGAGAAATAAATTAATAATGTATGGTTAACAGTTTATCTAACTCAGGATTGCTCTCCCTTTGTTTCCTAGATTATCCACCACGTCGCAAACAGTTGCAAAAAGACAATCTCCAGCATATTCGCAGCACCACAAATCCTAGGACGCAAAACATTTCAAAAGTAAAATTGCATCATAACCTTTCATTGTCTGGTTTGGCACTTGGATCATCATTTCAATATACTCTCAATGAGGAAAACAATATCAGCCAAAAAAATATCTTAATAATATTATACTTGGGAAGCTTTATTTTATTTTACAAAAGCCGAGTTATGGTCAACTAAGGCATAAGAATTCCCCAAAATCAATAGTCTTATTGGTTTTTATCAGGACCAAGTTGATAGTAATTTGTGACCAGTCAAGCTAAAACACCCCTCTGCATGGAAATTCATTATCAAAGTTAAGCTCAAGATCTTTAAAATGAGACATCATTGGGTTAAATATTCCTAGTAGTTATTTCAGAACCCCTCCTTGAATATAGGTCGTTATTCATATCTGAAATCAATGAATAAGCTCTAAATAAGTTATAAACTATGATAATGTCTAAAAACACAATAAATCAGCCTCTTTCATTAAAAAAATCATAATGATATGGTGCTTTTTATCACAGATTTTGATCTAGAAGGAACTTTCCATTTCTGTTTTCAGTTTTGGGTTTCTGGTGATTATACCCAAAAACTGGCATAAAAATCTGCAAATTTTGATTATTGGAATGGTTGCCATGGCAACCAGGAACAGGCAAATAGGTTGATTTCTCATGAAAATTTTTATTTTACCATCCAAATATGGTGCATTTTAAATGAAATCATTGAATTCTGCATCAAAAATTACCTTAATGTATTTTTATAATGATTTTAAAGTAATTTTGCCCTCCAATGCCCCCTGGTGGCCAAATGGGGAATTAAAAACCCCTCGCGGAGGGGTGTTCTCCCTTGATGGGTCACATTTGTTCGTAGTAATAGCGACGGTCCCTTGCACACAAAGCCAGCCTTGTTTACATCACTCTGCTTGGCATACACACAGGTTAAAATACTGACGAACTGTCCTAAATGCTTCCCCTAATTTCATCATTTCCTGCACTACCTGTTTAGAGACAATGGTAAAAGCACCTTTGTTATGAATGGCCTGTTGCCCATTATTTACTCCTACAGACACCAAAAAAAGAGGAAATTAAAAACACCAAGGAAATTCTGACAATGCCTTGACTTTATTTCTGTAGAGTTTCTTCTGGCTGTTGGAGACACTTAATGTCAGATGTGTTTGGAATGTTTATGGATTCTTCCAATCATCAGAGACCTATGTATACATTGGCTTCTAACCTTTGAGATGGTTTTCATGGACCGATGCACATCCAGACGTTGTGGACATGTTTTAAAAATTAAAAATGATTTTTTTTTTGTTCTAAGAAATAGATTTTCAAAGTTCAAATAACCACGGGCAGCTCAGAGCTCTCCCGACCCTTTTAACAACTGTCAAAGAATGAACAGTCTTGGGGAGAATTTAGAAAAAAATCATTCCCAGCTTACGCCGCACTGTTCAGTGGATCCATCCCTGTGTACAATCCGTGCCCCATATGTGGGGTATAATGGTAGGTGAAATTGTATGAAGATGGCAGGATAGCAGGTTTATATCTATAGTTGTTCCATGAAAGACTTGTAGTAGTCTACCATCCTGTCACAGTGCCTACATGTTGATATCATGCTGTATTGCACCCGCCTTTTGTCTGGCATTTTACTATAATTGTGGACAACATTTCCTCATGCTTTTTCTAGAGATATTTATAGATGATTATTTAGTGTTTAATCAACATTATGATAGAGCACGCATGTGTATATGGTTCAATATTCCACGACCGCGAAGCGGGAGTGGAATATTGAATATTGGTGGATGAAATGAAATGGAATATTGAACTATATACACACAAGTGCTCTATTATAACTTGATTAAGGCGTTTATCTAACATATTTCTCCATTTTGTATTAATTTCTTACCTTATAACCCAAGAATTAATCCAGGAGAAGACATTTTGTAAGTGCATCCTATCCGCACGGTTTGCCAAGCCAGCGTAGCCATTGTTTTTACTCTACCCGTCATACCCTAATCTTTCCAACGATTTTTCGGGTATAATCCAAGGATGTCAAGCCCTGTTATTCTACTACAGCCAAATATACAATCTCTACTTGGTGTTCGCCTTCATTTTGTATCCATTTTCTTCGAAATAAATAAGAATCCATTGATTTTCCATACCGATCCAACGCACACGGCCCGGTACACGGCCATTTCATCTTGTTGACGAAGCTGGTAGGTGCCCGGATGTACCTGACCTACTTTCGGCTGAAGAACTGGGTCGGCTAGCCGCAATGGCGGGTGCCGACCCATATCGATGTGGAAAATCAATGGATTCTTACTTATTTCGAACAAAATGGAGAAATTAGGCATGGCATGTTCATATAGGATATCTAACGATGTTTTCCTGTGAATAACTCCACCAGGCTCCATGGATTCTAGGCTAACGAGGTGTGTAAACATCAGGTATGTGGGAAAAATTTTTCAAATACTGGATGTACATTGCTTTCTACCACCGGTCGGCTTGGTATAGTGGACAGCGAGCTCGCCTCCTGCCCCAGCGGCCGGGGATCGATTCCCCGTTGAACCTAAACGGTTTTAACAGGAAATGTATGGAGGAGTTGACTTTGTATATTCCCCCAATTTATTAACATGTCTGGATTGAAACCAGCAGCTTCTTGAAGACGAAGAAAAGGTCTCAGAGTGCGTTATGGCTGGATAAGGAACTGGGGTTATGACCAAAAAGGCACTGTTGAGGCTCAGATAGTTAGATAAAGTGATATATTGGTGGATGAAATGGATAAACTGCTGAGATCTACATCTAACCCTAAACATGCTTCTTGCTTTTTCAGGTTTTGGATATTCAAGCTGAAATTGAGTTTATTTCCCATGATGCTGGGGAAGCACATTAATGTCTCCGGGTGACAGTTTTTATGATATTGTCAGCCCATACCACACATAAAGCAGTTTTGACCTCTAATTTTAGTGCATATCATGAGGCCATACACTGCTGTAAACCAAACCCTGGGGTCAAGGGCAAGTAGTAAAGTTGTATCTATTGATTTGACCTTCCCATTCAGGTCAGATATTGAGCGTTTAATGTGTACAACCAACTATGTAATAGATCCTACGATATCTGCCTCTTGGGGTTAAACCTGGAAAAATGACCATAGAACTACGAACAAACCACAAAGAAAAGAATCACCTGCCTGATGAAGACAAATTAAATTTGTCGAAACGTTGCATACAAAACTAATCCCCCCTTATCTCGATGTTAAGAATCCCTAATAAAACTTTGAACTCGAATTAACTTGTCTGGTTTTCTGTGGATTTATGATTATCTTTTAAAAAGAAAAGAATCAAAAGAGGAAATGGTGTCTTCAACAGATATTCTATTCAGGAGGCTGGTGCCAATAAGGACTTAGCATCATTTTGCACTAGATGGTGGTCATTAGAATACTGACATAAATATGAAATATTGATATAGATAGTTTGATAATATAAAATGAATTTCTATAGAACCTAACAGACTAAGCAACAAGTACATTTTCTCCAAAATACGACAAGGTACAAAAGCACGATAGGCCTACTAGTTCATGGTTATCCCCTACAAATGTGCTGCATTACCTGAAATAGCTTGACCTTCAAACTCAAGCATGGCATGCTACATGAAAAAGGAGGTTTCACAGAAGAAGAAGTGCAAGGCTTCATCAAGGATTCCCTTCATGGCATACATCAAACAATCTCCCAAAGAATAGGCGTGGAAATCATTATAACAACAATTAATAAGAGACAATTTATTTCAAAGGTTTGCACTTAAGGGCTGCATCCACTGTGATGGATGGACCATCCGTCTCCCTTCATCCGTCTTTTGCTCCGTAGAAATCAATAATAAATAAGATGGATGAAACCGACGGATGGACCATCCGTCGGCAGTGGATGCACCCCCTTTAGTCTGTAGACAATGGAGGTTTACCATTTTTGCTCAGAAATTCTTTCAATGTCTTTATCTCTAAAATAGATGAAAGTCTGTGAAGTTGCATTTAAGAGGGCAGACTCTTCTCTGTTTCCATATATTTCTTCACGTCTTTTGTTCCATCCCCTCCACTTCAAACTCCTATCGCAAAATGAATGAGTAAGTTCTCTAAGCTATCTTCAAACCAAATAACATTGAATTTCAGCTATTTCTAGATAATCTCAATATACCACAATAACGAATAAAATTTAATCTTTGACAGACTATATAAAAGTTTTTTTTCAAATATAGAAATGGTCTGACCTTTGGGGGAAATATGTAACAACAGGTTTTATAAGCAGTAAGATACTCAAAATATGCACATATCTCTCAAAGGCCCAGACTTTTTGACTATGCTAATGAGCATTCTAGGACTAAAATAATGCAATCTAAACAGTTTCCAGAGTAATATTTACACCTAGGCTGATCAAATCCGGCGCAATTGGCTTGCCATAATCTCATGATTTGCCTTTGTGAGGCTGAAAAAGGCTGTGACACTACTTGCAGTAGGTTCCCTTGTGAAAACATATCAAATTAAAGTCCTACCTTTACTCTTTCATGGAAAATGAATCTTTTACTGGGGAGGATTGTCTTTTCTAGAATACTTCCTCATTGGGGAATAATGAATGTAAAAAAGGAAACATATTTAGATATCATTAGAATTATCAGTTTATTGCCCGTAGTGTTGTAATTTCATTAACAAGCTATATACACTTTCACGCTGGGCTTCTTTGATTGAATGGTGATAGCAGTCTTGTTATACTTCGCAACAGGGTGCACAAAAACTCATATAAAAGACCTATTGTATAGATTATTTATTTGGATTAAGAGAAGAGTAGGCTACAATGCATGTTATCTGATGCTTTACCAGATCACCACAGTGTAATTGGAAGCAAAATAATGCCCCCATTGTATTCGACTTGCAGCAAGAGTGGTCAATAAATATATAGATCAATAACTCTGATTGATGTTAGCAGCCTCTTTCTTTGTCAAGCAACCTTCAACGACCAAGTTTGGGGAAAACGTTTTAAATGAAGAGAGCAATTTGCAGCCTTCTGTGATTGGATTGCCTTGTTAGATTTGAGCTATCACTTTGATGTCTTTGATTTCCATCGGTAGGAAGAGAAGAAGAATCTTCACCTGATGAAGACAATTTTGCCTTTTAGTGATGTGGAGAGTATAACTTCCAACATCACATCTGTTACGCATAGCACAAATGAACATACTACATTCATGCAAAGTGATTATAGAGTGATAATGCTCGTAATGATGTAATTATGACTGGAATAAATTTTGGTTTCTCGGTACTTCTAGCATGTTCATGAGAATATGACCAAATCACGGTAGGGGGTTGTAGATTTAGTATATTCAGCTTCAGGCTAAAAGCTGCTTTTGTCGGTTGCAATTTCTCTTTTTTCCAAGGAACAATTTAACTTTATTTGACATTTTCATTAACTCCGGTACATAAATTTTCTTCGGCCAGAAGTCAGTTATCCTCTTCTTTGTTTATATTGAACACAGATTGATAATAAATACCAAAAACAGGAAACCATTTGTTGTTATTTATATTTTATAATTCCAAACTATTGCACTTTTCATATAATGTATACATTATTTTGAAATATAGTATTTCATAATTGATCGAAAGGGAATTGGAAGTATTTTTATTAGAATAAATTGCCAAAAAAAGTAAGGAGGGTACGTCAGCGAATTCCATGTTGTTCCCTCAAAACCTCACCTTGAGTTACTGACTGGAACAGTTAAAACTCTTTATTTTCAAGATTCTAGATCACTCTCTGATACTGCTGACCATTTTGATCCTAATGTGATCTAGCAACCACTTTTGCAATTGCATTCTAAGATAAACAATATTATTTTTTACTTTTTATCATAAGCACTCATAGATTAAAACAAAACAAAAATGAATAAGAGGTGATTGAATTGAGTCTCATCACATTGGATGTCTCCAATTCCCAAGACAAGGATAGGGGAATTACCTGGGGGAATTATAGCTGCAGGCAATCAAATTCTACCAGTAATTCAGGATGGGCAAGAACCAGTTAGCTAAATAATACACCAAGACACTGGCCAAGAGGGCATTTTTTAACAATGCTAACCAATATTGCTGAGAAATGTTGGTCGCATTAGTCTCGGTAAAGATATTTCCAATTTATGCCATACTCAATTCAGGGAAGGTTTAGAATGCAGTACTTATCTAAAGTTTCCTCAAGCATCTTCAGTCTTCAGTATACATGTAAGCTGGTAGATTCATCACATATCAAACTTACATTCTCTAATCTCTTGTTTTCCATAACTTTAGCCTGCATGTGCAAGATAATACAACAAGGAATAAATGGAACAATGAAATCATAGACCCCATCCTTCAATCGTCCAGCAAGCACACCAAAAAGGGAAATGGTTCTTCAGTTTAACCTTTTATCAGTTTATTCGACTACATTTGCTGCTAGAAGATCCACAAAGGGCAACCTGGTTCAAATATGCAAGTATTATATACCAAATGAAAGCTCGTGATGAGCTGGAAATGAATATGCAAATATCTAAACATTTTCTATTTGCGACTTCCGAACCATTTTGTTAGGAAGGGTCACATATGTGAATTACTAAATGTTGTGAGTGAGGACAGACCTTCATGATTCTTGTTACTTAGGATACCAGCAGCTCCTCAGGCTAAGGCAGAGAAAATGTCTAGCTCACGTTTGGTCACGTGACCAGCTGGAATATCTCACCTTACTGACACCTGTTACTTACTGTATCCTGGGGCAACCTGGTGTGCTAAGGTCTAATCAATCAACAAGGCAAGACTTTTATATTTTGAAGAATACTATGGACACAAAGTGCAAACCAATAAGACACGGTTGCAAGTAACGCATTTCCCACTCTTCATAATGATAGTGAAGATATTACGATTCCTGTTTGACCAACATTCATATATTTGTATTATTTTGATTTTGTGAATATGGATATAGAATACAGATAAATGAGGTGTATTTGTCAACATCGAGGATAGAGGAAAGTGTTACCTTTTGAATTTTATTTCATTTATTTTTTCTTGTCAGAATCTTCCCACTGGAATTGTGGGATATCAACCCTGAGGTGGTGGAATCAAAGATAACGGCTTGGATTCTATGCTCAGGGTACCAAACCTGTTAACAGAAACTATTCATTGAAATGAATCTTTATGTAGGTGTATGGTTCCACGATCATTGCGTTTTCCGATGATATCTACAATTGTTAACATTTGGGATATTTCTTAGAAATGGGTGGAGTCAATGTGTTATACGGATTGACTCCTGTATTGATTGTCAGAGGGCACCACCTTCCACCACCTGACTGACACACCCGACTGACACACCTGAACTAGGTCACAGGTGTACATACCTGAGCAGGCAGGCAGAACAGACTGTTGTTTTTTTCTTTTTCTTTGTACTTTATTAACTTTTTGTTTAAATAAATAGGCCGGCAGTTTCTGGCTGACAAGGCCCACATCCAACTACTCGCCTTGTTGCTCCATCACAGCAATATTGAAATATTGACAGAATGTACCCAACTGCTGCTATCAAGTTAGTATGAATTCTCCTCCTCACCAAACAGATGCTAAGAAAATCAATTACATCTCTCCCTACTACCAGACATCTAATACCTACCTCAATTTCTCAGTGCCAGTGTGACTTAATAAAGACACATACTAAGCTGTGTTTATGTGGCAAATAGCCATAAACCCCATCCATAAAAGCATTGGTGTACTCACTGAACCCTGCTACCATCGTGCACAAACAAGAAGAACCGACTAATGTACCCCTAGCAAGTGCTTTTTTTCTGATACTCCTTGGAAATATTTAAGGTGGGTCGCTACCATTGAATCAAAGTACCTAGAAATCCTCCATTTTTTGCTCAGATGTACTAATTATAGAATAGAATTTTGAAAAGAAAAGTAGGGGGTCTTGAGCTACTTTTCTTTTATTATTGAATTTTGAAAAATAAAAGTGTTTCAATTATCACCTAAAAAATAGATAAAAATGCATTAGATGATTTTTTTTTCTTTGATAACCATCACACGCAAAAATATGAAACCTAGCATGATAATTGTTCTAATGTCCCAATTTACTAAGAATTTTCGTTTGTACCTCCATTATGTGGCATTCTGGGTAATTTGATCATATTTTGACAAAAAGTACAATAAATTTGTATTATCACCCCATTTTATTGATCCTAGCGAGGGAGAAACAGGAACAAGGTAGCCACTTGGGCCTGCGAGAATACGCCGGCCTATTTATTAACAATTTAACAAAGAAGAAAGAAAGAAAAAAAAAACAACAGACAGAGCTGAGGTAACTGAATGTCTGTGCCTGCCTGTGCAGGTGAGTGGAGTGACTGTCTGGGCCTGCCTGTGCAGGTGAGTGGAGTGCAGGTGAGAGGTGTGTGACAGGTAGGGCACTGGGTCACACAGGTAGGGGGCCCCCTAGTTACCAATACCCCGAACAGGGTATGACCGCTGTTCGGTACCATTGATCCTAGTGAGGGAGAAACAGGAACAAGGTAGCCACTTGGGCCTGCGCGAATACGCCGGCAACTCCCAAACTAGGAGTAATAGTTCATAATTGTAGATTGGTACTGAGGCACTTAGACACAATCAAGTCCGTGTCCACGCGGAGGTGATAAGGTTTTGTGAGATAGATAAGGGCAGCCATACTGTTCCAGTTCCCTGCTTGGCGGATGTCCTCCAGGGTGAGCCCAAGGCTATACATATAGAGTGCCCCTGCCCGTCTTAGGGAGTGCATGCCCGTCCTCTGTGGGTTCATGCCTGCTGAGATCATAAGTTTTTTGAGGTACCCCAACAGCATAGGGTAGGTTACCGGGGTGAGGCGATTCCCTTTGGGTACTACAAAGGCTGGGGACATGGCGTCGGAGGAAGTAAATTCCTCGAGGTGATCCCGTACAAGGGAGGCTGCACAGAGGGGTGAACCTCGACTAAAAGTTATGGGTATTTTGTGGATTGTCTGACCATATTGCACTGTCTTAGATGAGGAGATACTCAGTTCTATGCCCCACAGTGTGAGACCTATCGCTCCACGTCGAAGATAATGGCCCACTGGGTTTGATGATGAATCAGGGACAATATTTGATTTCCGTAGAAGGGCCCGAAATGAAACCGCTATACAAGTCCATAGGACCCTCTTCTCCACCCGATCCCAGTTAACACAGTTTGATAACAATAATAAGTCCCGAAGAGTGAAAGACGGGCGAGTCGGTTCCGGGTCACCAAGCTCGAACTCTGATCTGACACTTTTAATGTCGTAACCGGAATAACTGTTCAGAGATATCACTGCACTGATATAGTTCTGGATTGATCTGTATTTCAGATCTGGAACCAAACTGACTGCGTAGCGACACAAGAAGGTTGTGTCCGTGGGTATTGCCGGGCATCGAATTGATGCACAGAACTTGATATATTTGCGCCACTGAGATGCTTTAGTCTTCCAGGTACTCGGCGCCCACGCCTGACTGCGAAGCTCCGCTGCGAGGTAGTCCAATTCCCGGATTCGTTGACGGGCCTCTGCAACACAAAAAGACCGGTAACTCGTTGATGAGAGTAGCTCTGGAGAGAGTATCCGCTACCAGGTTGTCCTTGCCCGGTAGATACACTCCCACCAGATGGCAGTTGAACATCACTGTCAGCCAAAATATTGAGCAGAGGAGGTGCATTGAGGCTGAATTTCCGCTTCTACCAGTGTTTATTGCCGCCACAACTTGGGTATTGTCCGTGACGCATTCTACCCGGTGGTCCACCCACATGTGGCCCCATCTAGTGAGGGCCTCCAGAATAGGGTACAGTTCTCTAACATTAATATTACAAGGTACATCATGGACCGGTTTGGGGACACAGTGGTTGTGGTGGTCTCCCTTCATCAGTAAGCTGCTGTAATGTCAGTCACTGCCATGTATGAGCCGGGTTTTAACTGGTCCGATACAGTATCTACCGATTTGTAACTAAATGACTTGAAAGTTTGACTCATATGGCAGTTGATTGAGCACGAGTTGGGACGGCTAGCATCGGTTATTGGCCTGGTGCCTCCTGATGGCTTTTTAACTGCGCCTAAAGCATGAATACACTGAGGCTGGACACTCACTTCCGTTAGCTTACCCGAGGCTAACTCCTCTGAGATGATGTCACTGATGTCCTGGTAGGCTGTAACTGTGGCTGAGTCATAGTTTTTACACCAGTAACCTTCTATATGCACACCTGGGTCCGTTAGTTTAAACCCGTGACAGATGCCATCAAGGAGGAAGTGGGCGTTATGATCCCATATGCCTTTGCCGTATACCTGACTATGGCCCCCCGACAGCATGTTCCTCCAGCCTGCTAAGTTCATTTGAGATTTGACCCCACATAAAAAGTGAGATGAATTAATGTCCCATAAAGGAGCATAGTCTGTGTACATCTGAAGAAATTCATTTAAATCACTACAACAACAAATGTCATCAAAGGTTAACGGAAAGAGGCCAGTAAGTTTCATATCGTAAGTGCTATTACAACTGAACTCCGGGACAGTCTTAATTTGTCATGCTTGACCTTGGTTACCACCCTGATTACCTGACTGGTAGTTGCGGTCTAGACTACAATTTTTTCCCTTGTGGGAACCTCTGCAGTGTTTGCAGATGTGTTTGCAGGGACATTCGTCATTAGAACAGGCAGTGAAATTCCAATTAATACATACATCCGTATATTCCCATTTCTTATCTTCGTACCGGGTCCCCCTACCGCGGTTGCGTCTACGGTTGCCCTGATTTGCTGTAGGAAATGGTTTGGGGTCATGAACACAGGACATATGTTCCGAACTGAGACAGACTTGAATGGATATTTCGTCCCCCGCGACGAAGAATGGGATTTTTTGTTCGAGGACCCTGGTAACTACCTTATGATCATACCTAGCCAACTGTTTGGCTGAGAACGCACCTCCCTGAGCCTTCAGTTTCACAAATCTCATGTGTCCGAGATAAGCTGATGCTGGAAGCTCAGGCAAATTCTTTTGAATAAGGACTTCGTAGACCCCCTGCATACCATACAATAATTCCGTAACAGACATATCTTCATACTTTTTATCTGATTCAATATGAAAATCTGGACGCAGCCAGTTGGTAGAGCGTTTACGCTTGCTAGCCTCTGAGAACAAATCCATTTTTGAGAAATGGGTCATCAATACCTGAAACACCCCCCTGATTTGAAAATAAACTGTTCAGGTTCCCGTCGATAAGACCTAGTGATGACGCTGTCAGGCCTGCTGATGTCAAGCCTGATTGAAGGGTTTGTAGGTATGGAGATTTTACTTCCGCGGAAAACAGGGGGGCCGGATTGCCCCGGTAATATTGGTTGGAAGCACTGGTATTGCCCGCGGGACGGGTCTGATACTGAAGTTGTAATTGTTGCAGCTGTTGCTGCATAGCCTGAAGCTGCTGCTGCTGCGCTGAGATGACATCTATATATGACTGTTGTTGCTGCTGTAGACCACCCTGGGTAGTGGTGAAGACTGGAGTATGCTGCTGCTGCTGCTGCTGTTTCCAAGCCAGAAATTGCTGGTACTCATCCAAAGTGGCTTGGGAATAAGTTGAAGATGCCTGTTGTGCACTAGAGTTCCCTTCTATACCTCCCTGAATACTGCTGGGAGGGACTGTCATTGCATTCAAGCTAGACCCAGCACCCGCGGTGGTCGAAAGAACTGACCGGGAGCTACCGGGTACCGCGTGGGCACCAAAAAGACTATTTGGGTTGGCATTTTGTAAATGAAGATTGTTAAAACCTGTGACAAGTTGCTGAGGGCCTGTAGGGGCCTGTGGGAGGCCAGTCTGGCCTGTATTCATCGCTATAGAGACCGTAGAGCCGTGAACCGGAAGGCCTACGCCACCATTTTGAATGTTGACATCCTCTGGTGCGTTCGGGCCCCTGCCTGCAACCTCAGTCACTAACTGTTTATTGTCAGGACCCACGGCCTCTTCTGCCCTTCTCCGTAGCATGTAAGCTTGTAAACTGGGCATATTCTGCTCAGTTATGCCCTCCTTATGTGCTTGTTCCCTCACCCCTGGCAGCAGATCGCCAGATACCAAGGGAAATTTATGAGGAATGTTACTGGGGTTTGGGTAGTCGAACGCGGCCATCATGCCGCTCCATACCCATTCCCCCTGAGCTATGTCCTTTAACGTGTGAGTATTTTGTGCACAAATTGAAGCTAATTCCAGTACTTTTTGTCTGCCCAACTGCTGGATTTCCTTCTCTCTTGCCTTTTCTATGGCAATTTGCCTTTCCAAATTATGTATATTTACGTCATCAGTGGAGTCATCGTGGTCGTCACGGTCGGTTGACTCAGTGGTAGCCGGTGGTCCTCCTTGGCCTGCTTGTCCTTTCAAAGTTCCTAATTGTTGTTGTGGGTCCCATTTAGGGTTAGGGTGCTTGCAGGACGGGCACAACCTGGAGTTCCCGTGATATTGCTCCTCGCAAGAGTCACAAATGACCCCCATAGTGAAAAACAGACAGAAACAAAACAGACAGAGCTGAGGTAACTGAATGTCTGTGCCTGCCTGTGCAGGTGAGTGGAGTGACTGTCTGGGCCTGCCTGTGCAGGTGAGTGGAGTGCAGGTGAGAGGTGTGTGACAGGTAGGGCACTGGGTCACACAGGTAGGGGGCCCCCTAGTTACCAACACCCCGAACAGGGTATGACCGCTGTTCGGTACCAAAAACGGGATTGCTTCGTTGCTGGTACCCCTACTCATTGAAACAGGGTTCAGTGCTAGCCAGGAAACAGATCAGGGAAATGAGGGAAATGATCTAAAAGCATGTATTTATTTGAAAATTAACTCGATTTTTCTTCAAGTTCTCATTGCTATGTATATTTTCAAGGGCCAATTTTTAATGTAGTTTCTTCCACTCAAAGAAATAATGAGATTCAACCATAAAAAAGGCCTATTTAAAAAAAAGATAGCCTCTAACCTGTCAGCCTACTTTTCTTTTGTATTTTCGGCCATCTTGGATCTCGATTCAAAGAGATCGGCAGCTCTCCCAATGTTATACATGGGGGAAGCTTCCAGGCAATTGAAGATCTGGATTGCATTCTCTGAGAGCTTTAATTTGATAGCTCATATATGTTAAGATCTGATGGGTAGTTCCAGAGAACCTCCCTAGAACTCAAACCTCCAAGAGTATCAGCTGGGAGAGTGTAAAAATATTTGGTGTAGCTATGTTACATGATGTTGCGACGTTACGCGTTGCTTAATGACGCACCTCTCCTGTAACATACCAGCACAAAAACAGAATTTAGCTGTTTGGTGTGTGCGTGGGGGGTGCATTTAGTGAGAGTACAATTTGCTCCCACTATCTAGTGGATTATCTAATCCATTCCTTACCACTGGATTCTTCTTAAACATTTCTAAAAAAAATGTTCAGATAATTTGCATTTAGATAAGAGTAGATTCGATATAGGGTCCCATGAATAATTTTATAGTTTTAGCCATTTGAAATAATAAAATGTGGGAGAAATTGGCTACAATCCATATTCAAAGCACTGCATGCTGGGTAAAATGCATAACTCCTTGTCATAAAATTGTTTCATTATATGCCCTGGGTCATTGTGAGCAACCTGTCATTTTAACAAAACTGCCCAAAATTTCTTGTTGACATCCAGGGCTTATGTAGGTATCAGTGTACCTGCGCAAGAGGTCTAATTTCAATGGTAGTAGCCCACCATAACTGAAGTGTCACCCAGCAGGCATCTAAGATAAGGGATGTACATCAGTACTTTGATGGGCCAATCACCAACTTGTAATGAGAAAGAAATGGTAACAGACTGTCACTATATGTGACTGTATATACCAGGACTTTACTATAGAGAATACGTATCCTAACTGCGCATGCCTCTGGACAGCTGCCTCTTCCCTACTCTGCCATCATATTTCTCGGTCCTCCTTTCTATTTGCTTATTGCATCATGATCATGAGCAAAGTGAATGACAAGAGCAACTCTTTGAATAAACAGAATGTAATATAGGATGTAAGAAATGTTCATCATTCAAAATGTACAAAAGGTTGCCAGATTCTTTCATAGCAAATTTATATGCAAAATTATGTATGAGACTTCAAAGTTGTTGTTTTTGTGTTCTAGGTAATCCGCAAGTCAAAGCATTGTAAGAAATTGAACGGAGAGTCAAGGAGAGCATAAATCCATTTTTGACCTCAGAGATTCAGTCATAAATGGAAAACTCACCATATGAAACACTAGCACTTATGAAGGAACAGACTAGCATTAGTAGAAATGACCTTTCACGAGACAGCTAAGCTATGGGCAAATATTTATGAACTATCTAGAGAAGGAATTCTATCGGGATCTCCAGGAATAAGATAAGATTGTATAGGTATCAGTTATGGAGGATACCACAAAGAAATATGTAACATCGACTTACCCTTTATAGAATCCTCGACAGTCAAGAGAACCTGGTCCATATGTACCACATCAGACATTTTCTTACCCTACTCAAGCTCTCATAAAGGGACCAGGGACGGTTCTTCTGATAGGTCTGCGTGTCCAGAATGAGCAGTTCACACTTTCAATAAGAGGTGTCTACCCTCGAAACAAGACACGGGAAAATCCCGTGAACGACTGGTGAATCTGTGAGCACATATTCTCGGGAAGATCCTGGGAATAGTACCTACAATCCCGTGAATTACCCTGATATTCCCCAGTTTATAACAGGGCCCTCTAGTGAGATTTATACACATAAGTCTGACTCTTCAGCATAAAGTGAAGATGCCAGAGTCCACCAGGGGCCTCTGTGTGAGCATGGAATCCTGGTTTGGTCCAAAGAACAGAGAGAGGGAGTGAGATGGAAAGAAATGAGAGGGCAAGAGAGGCACAGAGAGAGCAAGAGAGATAGATATAAAGAGAGAAAGAAAGAGAGAGAGAGAGACAGACAGAGAGACAGACAGAGAGACAGAGGGAGAGGGAAAGGAGAGAGAGAGAGAAAGGGAGAGGGAAACGGGAGAAAGAGAGGAAGGCAATAGAGGGAGGGAAGAGAGAGAAAGAGAGCAAAATAGAAAGAGAGCGAGGCAGAAAAAAAAGAGGGAGAGCCTTGCCCCCCAAAAAAAAGGAAAATTGATTGACTTAAGCTACTGACAAAATTGATACATAAAGTTGATTGAATCATAATATTATGTGTCCCATTCTAATATGTGTGTGCTGCACATATGCATGGGCACTGACACATTCATCTGTGAAGATGTGTAATGTAGTTCTCACCATGAATATGACCTCAGTTGTCGAAATGGTGTTAAACATTTATTACTCACTCACTCTCCCATTCTAATAATTATGACCCTTATTGATATCTCACTAAATGTGCATGTCTGCTAGACATGTCTTGAACAGAGTTAAACCCTTTAAGGGCTAACCCTAATGCATTAATGCATTTTGGTTGTCATGATGCATTAATGCAGCCAGGGCTACATTCAAGCATCATGCTTACGCTTTGGGAAGATCAGCATGATGCCCCAATGAAGTGCTGGCAAGCAGACTCCCCAAGTCTTCATTGGTAAAACATGCCAGCCAATGGGCACGTTACACTACTGCATCAGCAGACCTTAAAGAGTTGCATTCAGAGGCCTGGCAAATAGGCACTCAATGATTATAGGGCATGCTAAGTTGTTTACGGGCACTAAGTAAAGAGTCAGCTAAATTTAGACTGTCAAGGTTGTAGGGTGCAGGCAAACCACCTGTGGTACACACTTACAGAACAGGTCATTTTAGTCAGATGGGGAGGGGGATTTCTGGGGCATAAATGGGTGAATGTAAAAGCATATCTAAACTCAGCCTCCCATGAAAAATATACTGGCATCATTTAACACTGTCTGTGCTGTCTACTTAACCGTGTAAAAGCGCCCAAAATCCCACTGTGCCTTATTCACTGTACTAAATAAATACCCAGACATTTGGTTTGGTTTTTACCCCTGGTCCATATCCAAGACAGGTACTTATGAAATTTTAGTGCTGAGGAGTTATTTTAACACCTTCCCACCCCCACTAACCACTGGTACTTATATGAGACCAGCAATCATTGCTGAGTGTCAAGAATTAATCTTCTCAAAAATGAGCATCAAGATACTCACATGGAAAACTTTTCTGACTCTCTTTTGTGTCATTTTTGGGGGAAAATATTTGGGGAAATCTCAAATTTACACCAGACTTCCTTCATATGGGATGCATGCCATAGTTCCATCCATTGAGAATACACTGTAACAGGTTTATGCCTAGGTCCATCACACCTCATGTATAGACTCACTATGAACTATGTGATATTTAATGGACTATAACTATGTGATATTTAATGGACTATTAACACATAAATACCATGTTATGACATGTGTCCGTCGAGAACATATTTGAGTATGATTTGAAAAATGAACATGACATATCAGATGGAAATAGAACCACCCCTGTGCCCCCTTACCCCCTGCTGATACCTACTGAGCACTCCCAAACACCAACAGGACCAACCAGTTTGGGCTACACTGCCCCACCTCAGCTGTCATTTCCACCTGGCTCACCTACACACAAGACCTGTCTCCAAAAACTGAGGGTAACAGTGGGTAAGCATAAATTTGCCATTTTTCACCATTTTCTATTCATTATGACATGCAAAGGTCACCATTTTCTTGCTGCTCTATTCATAAGGGCACTTACAATCCTAAATAGGAAATGGCATTAGTATCTCAATATTACCAATGCCATTGTACCTTGTTGTGTGCAATATTCATGAATGCTAATTCATGCACTTTACCAGCATTTGCAATGATCCATAAAAGAAATCCTAAGTACTTGACTGGATCTTTATTTGCAATAATATGTGATATTGTACATCTGAAGGCATGATTGCAAACCTATACATGTAATTGTGTGGCCACTGGCTGTGTTCAGAAATAGCCCTCCTTATTGCAGCTGCATACTACTACTATACAACTAAGTGTGAGAGGCAGTCAGACCCTTTCCCAATCCAGGTCATAGTGGGCCCACCTTGTGTGCTGATTACCTTACCTCTTATACAGTGTACCCATTCCCAGCCAGCCTAATTTGGGTAACTCACACAAGCACCTAGCAGAAGGTGACTTTACTTGTATGCAGGGTTGTTGTAGATTGCAACACTCATGGTCAGATTCCCCTTCTGTCCCAGTATATTTACATGTCTGTATATGTGTCCACACTCACATCCATCTATGTACATACATTCCCTTTTATCCACATACACTCACATGCCTCATGTCCACATGCACCCCCTCACACATCCACATCCTCTCTATGTCCACATCCCCTCTAAGTGCACACACACCTCCCTCTATATACACACCCACCTCCCTCTGTGTCCACACCAACCTCCCTCTATGTCCACACCCCTCTCTCTCTGTGTCCACACTTAACTCCCTATATGTCCACACCCATCTACCTCTGTGTCCACACACACCTCCTACAGTGGCCCACAAGGGTCAAATTGAAGTTGAATTAAAGAGTTGACTTTCACAAAAAAAGTTAGAGTCCAAAACCAATATTAATGTTCAAAGTCAATTTCATTTCATTGCTGTCAAACTGTCAAGGTGTCAACTCATGAAAACCAACTTGTGACAGGTATCTTTTAGCATTGCATGGTGCACTCTATGTCTTTCTATATGAACAAAGTTTATACCAGCAACTACCGGGTAGCTATCGGTTCCCTCACACAATAACTGATGGTTCCACACCAAGTAGTTGGTGGTTCCAGCATCCTGTAACTGGTGGTTCCCACCCACTGTAACTGCGGTTCCACACCTATCCGCTACTGGCACTGGATCCCATACCAAGTAGCTGCTGGTTCCCACACCCAGCACTTGGTGGTTCCCATGCACATTAGTTGCTGTTTCCTGTACCCAGTACATGCTGGTTCCCACATCCAGTAGCTGCTGGTTCCCATATAAAATGGTTCCTAACCCAAGTAGCTGCTGGATCCCACACCCTTGCTGGTTCTTGCACCCAGAACCTGCTGGCTTCCACATAGAGTAACTGGTAGTGGTTCCTACATCCATTAGGTGCTGGTTCCTGCACCCACTTCCTGCTGGTTCCCAAATAGAGTGCCTGCTGGTTCCTACATCAGGTAATTGCGAGTTCTTAAAAGAGTAGCTCTCAAAATAAGTCAATTGGGTCAGGATAGGTCAAATTAGGTCAAATATGTTGAAAATAGGTATTATTGGTCAAAAGTATGTCTTTTCGGGTAGCATAGGTCAAATTATGTCAAATATGGTGAAAATAGGCCAAATTGGTCAAAAGCAGGTCAATTAGGGAAGGATAGGACAAATTAGAGTAAATATGGTGAAAAAAGGTCAAATTGGTCAAAAGTATGTCTATTCGGGTAGCATAGGTCAAATTATGTCAAATATGGTGAAAATAGGCCAAATTGGTCAAAAGCAGGTCAATTAGGGTAGGATAGGACAAATTAGAGTAAATATGGTGAAAATAGGTCAAATTGGTCAAAAGTAGGTCAATAAGGTCAGGATAGGTGAAATTAAGTCAAATAGGGTGAAATTAGGTCTAATTGATAAAAAGTAGGTCGATAAGGGTAGGATAGGTCAAATTAGGTCAAATATACTGGAAAAATATGTCAAATTGGTAAAATGGTAAAAAAACAGGTCAAATAGGGTAGGATAGGACAAATTAGAGTAAATATGGCTAGATTAGGTCAAATTGGTCAAAAGTAGATAAATAATGTCAGGATAGTTGAAATTAAGTCAAATAGGGTGAAATTAGGTCTAATTGATAAAAAGTAGGTCGATAAGGGTAGGATAGGTCAAATAAGGTCAAATATGCTGGAAAAATATGTCAAATTGGTGAAAAGCAGGTCAAATAGGGTAGGATAGGACAAATTAGAGTAAATATGGTGAAATTAGGTCAAATTGGTCAAAAAAAGGTAAATAATGTCAGGATAGGTTAAATTAAGTCAAATAGGGTGAAAATAGGTCTAATTGGTAAAAAGTAGGTCAATAAGGGTAGGATAGGTCAAATTAGGTCAAATATGGTGAAAACCAGTCAAATTGGTCAGAAATAGGTCGATAAGGTCAAAGTAAATCAAATTAGGTCAAACATGGTGAAAATAGGTCGAATTGGTCAAAAGTGGGTCAATTAGGTCAGGATGGGTCAATTAAGGTCATATATAGTGAAAACAGGTCATATTGATCAAAAGTAGGTCAATTAGGTCCAATAAGGTCAGGATAGATCAAATATGGTTGAGATAGATCAAATTGGTCAAAAGTAGGTCAATTTTGTCAAAATGTAGGGTATGATAGGTGAAGTAAGGTCAAATATGCTGGAAATAGGTAAAAGTAGGTCATTTACTGTAAATCCTCGCGTATAGGACGCCCCTCGTGTATAGGACGCACCCTGACTTTGGTAAAATCATATAGGACAGATCTGGGGTAATATCTTGGTCATTTTAGTATTGTTATATAGTGTAATATCCTCACATGTAAGATGCACCCTGAGTTGGGATAAATCCCATAGGACGCATGGGCTGTAATTTGGGTGCATAAGCCACGTCTTATACGCAAGGATTTAGGGTATGTCAAATTATGTTGAAATTTGTCAAAATAAGGTCGACTATGACTATTTTTGACCAATCTGACCTACTTTGACTATATTTTAACCTAATATGACCCATTCTAACCTACTTTGACCTAATCATGCTACTTTTGACTGATTTGACCTATTTTAAGATATTTGACCTAATTTGAACTATCCTTACCTAATTGACCTTCTTTTGAACAATTTTACCTATTTTCACCATTATTTGACCTAATTTGACCTATCTTAGCCTGATTTGACCTACTGACCTACCTTTGACCAATTTGACCTACTTTTACCATATTTGACCTGATTTAACCTCCTTGACCCACCTTTAACCAAATTGACTTAAACTCGCAATATTTGACCTACCTTAGCCTACTTTGACCTACTGGACCTAATTTTGACCAATGTGATCTATTCTTACCACCGTTGATAGAATTTGACCTGATTGACCCATTTTCAACCAATTTGACATAATTTATCCTAGTCTGACCTAATTTCATTCAATTTTACCTACTTGGAACCAATTTGACCTATTTCGACAAATTTGACTGCTTATGACCTACTTTCCCAATTTGCCCATTTTTGACTTATATGACCCTTTTCATCCAGAATTTATCCAGATCACTCTTTTGCTACTAGGAATGGGAACCGGTAGCTATTCTATATCGGAACCAGCAGCTACTGGATATGGAAACAAGTAGCTACTGTATGGGAACCAACAGCTACTGTTTTCAGAACTAGCAGCTACCTGATGTGGGAACCAGCAGGCACTCTATTTGGGAACCAGCAGGTAGTGAGTGCAGGAACCAGCACCTAATGGATGTTGGAACCACTACCAGTTACTCTATGTGAAAGCCAGCAGGTATTGGGTACAAGAACCAGCAAGGGTGTGGGATCCAGCAACTACTTGGGTTAGGAACCAGTTTATATGGGAACCAGCAGCTACCTGATGTGGGAAGCAGTAGCTACTGTATGTGGGAACCAGCATGTACTGGGTACAGGAAACAGCAACTAATGTGTATGGGACTACCAAGTGCTGGGTGTGGGAAGCAGCAGCTACTTGGTATGGGATCCAGTATCAGTAGCTGATTGGTGTGGAAACACCAGTTACAGTGGGTGGGAACCACCAGTTATGGGATGCTGGAACCAGCAGCTACTTGGTATGGAACCATCAGTTATTGTGTGAGGGAACCAATAGCTACCCAGTAGTTGCTGGTATAGACATATAAAAAGACATAGAGTGTACCATGCAAAGCCAAAAGATACCTGTCACAAGTGGGTTTGCATTCATGAGTTGACACCTTGACAGCTTGACAGCAATGAAATGAAATTGACTTTGAACATTGATTTTGCTTTTGGACTTTAACTTTTTTTGTGAAAGTCAACTCCTTGCTCCACCCACCTCCTGTGTCCACACCCACCTCCCTCTATGTCCACACACATTTTCCTCTGTGCCTACACCCACCTCCCTTTATATCCACACCCATCTCCCTCTGTGTCCACACCTGCCCTCCCTCTATCTTCCTACCCATCCCCACTATGTCCACACCCAACGCTCTCTGTGTCCACACCCACCTCCCTCTGTATCCACTCTCATGTCCTTCTATGTTCACACCCACCTCCCTCTATGTTCACACCCACCTCCCTCTATGTCCACACCCACCTCCTTCTATGTCCACACCCACTTACCTCTTTGTCCACACTCACTTACCTCTTTGTCCACAACCACTGTGTCCACACCACCCCCTCTGTGTCCACACCACCTCCATCTGTGTCCACTCTCACCTCCCTGAGTGCCCACACTCACCTCTGTGTTCACACATCCCTTTGTGTCCACTCTCATCTCCCTCTATGTCCACATCCATTTCCCTCTCTATCCACACCCACTGCCCTCTTTGTCCACTCTCCCCTCCCTTTATATCCAAATCCAATTCCCTCTATGTCAACACCCACCTCACGCTTTGTTCACATCCGCCTCCCTCTATGTCCACACTCACATCCCTTTGTGTCCACTCTCATCTCCCTCTATGTTCACATACACCTCCCTCTCTGTCCTCACCCACTGCCCTGTTTTTCCACTCTCCCCTCCCTCTATGTCCACATCCATTTCCCTCTGTGTCCACACCACCTCCCTCTGTGTCCACACCACCTCACTCTTTCTCAACTCTCACCTCCCTCTATGCCCAACCTCACATCCCTCTGTGTTCACACTCACATCCCTTTGTGTCCACTCTCATCTCCCTCTATGTCCACATCCATTTGCCTCTTTGTCCACACCCACCTCCCTCTGTGTCCACATCCAGCTTCCTCTATGTCAGCACCCACCTCACTCTGTGTTCACACCCACCTCCTCTATGTCCACGGCCACCTCCCTCATTATCGACACCCACCTCCCTCTATGTCAACACTCAATTCCCTCTTTGTTCACACCCACCTCCCTCTGTGTTTACACCCACCTCCCTCTATGTCCACACCCGCCCTCCCTTAATCCCTCTATGTCCACATCCAAATCCCTCTCTATGCACACCCACCTCCCTCCGTGTCCACACCCACCTCCCTCTATCTTCCTACACATCCCCATTATGTCCACAACCACCTCCCCCAGTGTCCACACCCACCTCCCCCTGTGTCCACTCTCACCTTCCTCTATGTCCACACCCACCTCCCTCTATGTCCACACCTACCTCCTTCTTTTTGGTTTGGCATAACCTAGTGAGTAATGGATATACCATTTGTCTTTATAGGTGCATGAAGTTGGACAAATGAAGACCTGGAGGCAACATCCTACTAAGTGGTTCAAGAGGACAACACGTTCTACTCCATATGATTTTTTCAAAATTTTCAAAGGTTCTCTAAAATTGTTATTTGACGTGTATGCACATATTTGCCAATGATTTTTTCTGATATCCCAAGCAGGAAATGAACATTTCTAACACCCACCAGTGAAAACCCAGCAAAGAATAATTGCTTTTCAGTGACCATGATCACTGAATGGTTGATAGTATGGAGAAACAATGAATTTCTACAACATGCTTGGCAAAGTCCTAGATTTTTTTTGGTTTTTGTGGCCCATAGCCTTTAACCATTACAGCTATGTAATAATGCTATCCGTAGTATCAAGCACATCTAACAAACTGTGAATTGGTCAGCTTGACTCGTACACCTGGCCTTCAGAACTGGTCATGTGACCATAGCACTGAGACACACACAGAGGACCTGCCCTCCCCCCACTTGGCACTTCATAGGATGTGTTACAGTTACTGATTGTTAATATTTATGGGTCTTATGGGCAAACAAACCAATGCATTAAGTTGACCTTTGGGTAAGATGACTAGGATGCACTTACCTGAAAACTATACACACATTGCAATTAGATCTTAATCTCTTGTTGTACATGTTAAATCATGTAATTTACATACCAATCATAGGAGCATTCCATATAGTCATCAAACAATATCCTATCTAATATATTCTAATTTATTGAGGAGCTTCTACTCATGGTGTAGTCACCTAACCATGTGTTGCCAATGTCTGCCTGCAGCTAACCACCATGTGACATCACAGAGGCCTAACTGTAACACACCCTAATGGTCACGACTTTGACAGCTCTCATACCCCCTCCTCCACAGTAGGGCCGCACACACCTCTTAACCCTTCAAGGGCCTCTGATGCATTAATGCATCATGTCCATTGGACATCATGATGCACCAATGTATGAAGTGCATATTAGGAGTACAAAGTGACATGGCATTGGTTAATTGGAGTCTTAGAATGGAAAACAAACAAGTCCTTCCCATATTAGGAGCCCAGTCACATAGTATTGTTATATTTGGAGCACTTACTGCTACAAATACACATGTTGCAGACTGGTAATACCTACACAGCCGTTGTTCTGTTTACTGGTGTCTATTTTTACACATCCCAGGTCACTTCAGGTACATACAGAGTGATTGGTGGTTTTGGGTTTTAGGTATTTAACACAAGGCGATCCTGGATAGTCATTGGTAGGTGTCACACACTGCTATTTTACAGGCTGGGTTTATATGTATACATGTTTATTTTAGTAATTGTTAATGTGGGTTAGAGTTTTAGCACAAGGTGATCCTGGACAGTCAGCAGTACTGGGGTAGGCATCGCACACTGCTATGTACAGGCTGGTTCTATATTTTAGTGGTTGGTAAGGTGGGATTAGAGTCTGCATGCTCTCCAACACTTAATTGGAGCATTATGCCGACCCTTTTGCAGTGTGTGTATCAACTCATATGGTCGTCATGATGCATGAATGTAGCATCATGATGACCGATGGACATGATGCATTAATGCATTAGTGGTCCTTCAAGGGATGTAATGGTTGGTGAGTTGGGATGTAGTGGTTCAGGTTGGTGAGTTGATGCATTTAATGCATGGCCATCAAAATTTATATGATGCCAAACTATAGTCCATCCCTGATTACTTGTCACTTGTACATATAATAACTGCAACATATAGTCCATACTTAACACATGTAAACAGATTCATTTCCCTTGGACTATGTATGGGCAGAAGGAGGGGTCAGCTATTGCTGGAGGAATGGATAGGCTTGTAGCTTACTGCCGGTGGGGGACCCATTCATATTTTTGAGATACAGAACCTTTAATATTATATAGGATTATGCAGTAATTTGTCACATTATTCCCCATATTCATATCCAAAAGTTGACAGATTTTTTCATAACTTCCTGAGCACTTAGATTATAAGCATATCTTTGTAATGAATGAAGTATCAACATATAGTCCAAGTGGTAACACATTTGACTCTATATCAAGAGATCTTGGGTTCTATTTTATGCCAGGGAATGTAAGAACATCTGTGAGCCTGCAAGCAGAAATGAGGGTTCCTGCAGGATTTAGTACCTGTTTTAGCCACCAGGGGGGCACTACTATGGGCTAGAATAGGAAAAATATGCCTAAAACTGCTATAGGCTACTTTTTTATGGACAATCCAATGATTTTTTTATAAACCATTCTATTTTTGGGGGAAAGGGTCCATATTTGGCAATAAAAAGAATGTTTTTGGGCCAAAATAGGCATTTTTGTTGATTTCTGTTGCCATGGAAACATTATTTTTATTCTAAATAAGAAAATCGATGATCCCATTTGAAGGAACATTTCATAAGGTCCACTATGGTGTAAACAGAATGAAAATACCATTTCTACATTGAAAGTTATGGGCAAAAGAATGAAAATTTATGCTTATTTAGCTAATTAGCATAAATTATGCTAATTACAGATGTATCTCATGACCAATGGGACTTATGGCTTATTGACACTCACAAAATGGTCATACCTACCCATATTTAGCAAGCCATTCCTCCAAAACTTACAGGAGTATCTTCTCATGCAATATATCACTGTAAAGCTAGTGATCTGAATTTTAAAGTTGACTTCTAGCATGGAGCACCCTTTCTCCTTGCCTCTACACATCTATACAAATATTTTGGGAACATTTCGATTTTCTTTTTTTTAATTTGGCTACCATAAAACGTTTTTTAATGTTTGTCAACATTTTTTCATCATCCAATTGATGTTTCTGGGACAAACCCCCTCTCTATCAAACGGTTTTTACTAACCCTGTTATTAAGCTATACTATCATAGAATGTGTTTGTCTGAAATATAGACAGATTGCAACCCCTCTTTTCCCTCTCCTGCAAAACTTGAAATATGCAGATACAACCTTGTTGCACTGAGGCAACAACATATGGATGAAAATCAATATGAAAAGCAAATGCTGTCATTCACTGTTAGTATCAAAGACACACAAAAACAATCTATTATCCAATAATTTGTAATACACTAATGAGGTTAATTATATAGAAGTCATTCTACCCAATTTACAAATTGATATTCATGTAGTAGATTAATTTGTAATCATTCCATAATAAAACTGATTTAAACTAAAACTTTCCCAAAAATATTATTTAGATGACTTGTTTTAAGATAAGTGGAATTTTTATCAGTGGTCTCATGCATTGGTCATTTGAATTTGTGTAGAAAAGTAATTTTTTTTTAAATTTAAATCTATTTTGAATATTTGCAAATTTTGAAGGGCCCAGATAAACTTCCTTTATAATTGAGGCTGGTGCCCCTTTTCCTATGCCCCTGATTCATGTTCCACTTGAAATAACTACTACCCACACATTCACTTTAACTCACGGGCATGTACTTTTGTTTTCTTTATGCAGGTAGTCAATTGCAACACAGGAGCTTGATGAAATCTGCTAGATAGCACTTATTAAGAGAGGTACTCCAGAGAAGAGGGCTGGCTGAAAAACAGCACAGTGGTGCCACCCATATGATATTTTTATTGCTGTCATAGATGTTCTGTCAGAAATAAGATACATTAAGTATGGCTATTTAGGGAAACCAAACTTTGAGAGGCTTGCATTGTTGATTCCTGGATTCATCATGCCTTTTTTGGTAGATTTGAATAAAAAGATTCAGACATGCAGTCTTGAATTCTAAACAAAAGAAAATGTAGTTACAATACCCTGTCTATAAGATGCACCCCACATTTAAGGCACACCCAGACCTTTCTAATATGATAAAAGGATATGTAAATGTTGTATATTTTATTCTAATCAATGGATCTTCAAGATTCAAGAACCAATATCCATCCCAGTGCTTCCTTCATCCACCTTTACCACTGATTGTGGATGGGGGAATATTGCAGAGACTTTGGGGAGAAAATGTACTCCTAGTTTTGCTGCATCTAGAAGATGCATCAAATGGCAATTCTTGCATATAAGACATGCCATATACATGGTGTATTACAGTATAATATTGCAAAGTCATTTTATGCTATGTTCCTGCCCCCTGGTGGCCAAGACTAGAACTTCAAATCCTCTATGTAAGAATGTATGGTAGTAATAGCAGTGTAGATGTAAGGGTAAATGGTTTTCCATGTTAAAAATCAATTATCAAATTGAGATCACACCTTTCAGTGTTATATTGCATAAGAAAATACTCCTGATAGTTTGAGAGAAATAGCTTGCTAGATATGAACCCATGAGTATTTATAACCATATCCCCAATCTCAATATGTTCTAGCTCTATTTGGCCTTGAAATACATCCATTTATTTCATTATAACTTCTGGTGTAAGAATGGTATGTTCTTTCTGCCTTCACCATAGTAAACCATGGAACTTTCCTACAAATGGGTTCCTTGATTTTCTTTTGCTCCTTTGTGCTCCCTTGTGCTCCCTTGTGGCAAAATTAGGAAATAAATCTAGCACGGGCTAGGCACCAATCCTGTTTACCTGTTCGAGACTATATGTGCGATGAAAAACCTGAATATTTTCATTGCGGTGGAGCTTACTCTATTCAATATGCTGATGCTGGCTTTTTTAAGGTAGATGGCTCTAATGCCAATCATGTTCTCTGTGCAGGTTTCTGAACATGTGTACTTCTCTATGGCTAGTGAACGACTATACAAAATGGCTGTGTGGGGGTTTATGAGCAGTATTTAGCCTGCATGATGTAATTCTATTATTTTCAGGAGATTTTCAATGTGGAAAAACGATTCAAAAGTGCATGGGACCACATGATGGTAATATATTTTCTGGGTACAGAAAGTTGATGAAAATATTCTGGGAAAGTAAGCCAAAAAATTAGCTACTCTTTAATGAGATTCCATGCAAATTATGGCAAAACACTGTATAACCCTATGGTAGGTTCATAGATAAATATCTCATAAACTAGCATGGGATCCTATGCTAGTTTATAAGACTGCTTTCTTTGTACTATTAGAAAGAGAAAGTAATTACAAACATGGTAAAAATCTGGCAAAAATTTAGCTACTTTTAGCCTATGGGCGCCATCCACCTTCCCCATTTATTGCCCCCATTCTAGATGTATTTATTACCCAAATAAAGGCTCAAATCAAAATATAAGTCAATGTGTCTAGTTTTGTGTGAATCTCTATATTGCTCAGAATCTATCAATCGAAATGATGGCATTCCAAGGCTAGATTTACATCAAAGACAAATACAATGAGGAAAGTCTCATCATAGGAATACAAACTATCGATTTCAAATCTTAAATTGAGGTAAGAAGTGGGGGTTATTTGCAAAAGTATTTTCAATATTCCCGTGATATCACGTGAATTTACTGTCATTTCACGTGATCCCGTGATATCACGTGAATTTCTGCTCACAGAATCCCGTGAATTCACGTGTAAAATTCACGGGAATTCACGGGAACGACACCAGTTCAACACGTGATTTTACTGGTGAATTCACGTGAATTTGTTTCAAGGGTAAATACAGGCTCCACACCGTATGCCTGCCCTGTTATCTAGTCTGGTTCATGTCTAAGCTCCTCCTGATGCTGTTTGATATCGGTAGATCACAGGTCAGATGTCATTTCTCAGACATCTCACAGTTATCTGTGCATGGTGAGTGAGACTGAGAGCTAAGATAAAACTCTTAGGGATGAAATTGCATTTGTACACAAGGATTTTGCTATCAAGATAAACTTCTGTAACTACTGATCTGGTTTTAACCGCAAACTGATGTGCATATATGCCGAATGCATTTACCTGTACAAAAAAGTTAAAAAGACTTGACTGCTTTACAAGATGTATATATTCAGGTTCTGAATGTAAAATTCTCTCCAGTATAAGACTTGATACCAACTTACTTGTGCCTTTCAATAGTTTGATTATCGTCCTGGAAACAATGTCATCTTTACTTCTGTTCGCCACAGGTTATTAAAACGTTTAGTAAGCCATTGAATTATATGCTAGCCCAGTCAACAAAAAATGTTATTTAACGTAGAAAAACACGTTTTTAATGTTTTAAAATGCTTTAACATTATATGGAGCCATAGGGAAACGTTCTGAAGCGTTTTGTAACGTTTCTGTTGACTGGGAGACTATGTGCCTTTGAGTTCACATATTAAGAAAATTAGATATTATGGATGTAGAAGGGTATTTTTTTTTGCAAGCAGACAAAGGAATGCCTCCTGCGTAATACAACAGTAAAGGAAAAGGCAATGGAAGGCAGTCCTATAAGGCTGCCACTTTCTATGTAAAATGACTGTCTCACTGCAATTGCTAGAGCACCAAAGGCGATGTCATAATTGTATCATTTATGGCTGTAAAATGTATATCTTGTATATGAACCTTTCCTTTTGAATATCATCATAGAGAGAATAGTTTTAAAAATAAGGTCTTCAGCAAATGATGTGTGGTTTTTTTCCTGATAGAAGGTCTATATGATATATGTAGTACTCCTTTTGTACATGCAAACTACTATCCTCTGGTGACCCCTATATAGAGTTTTCAGTAAGTTACCTTTTTGTGCTTTTCATGAACACTGGTAGTGGCCCTCCAAGGCACTGACTATGTCCTGGGATTAGTTGGTCTAAAATCACAGAAGGTGTGCAAATGGGAATTTTGGTGAAAGTCAGCCCCCTACACTTAGGATTTTGATTTTTCCCCAATTTCTTTTGGGTCATATTTTTGGGCTCAATGAGTTCTTGATGTTATATATGGGTTTTAGTGGATCAATATCAATATTCTGGGCTCCAGGGGGTTGGACATACCTAAAATTGACCCCTTTCAGCTTGGAAAATCAATAAAATCGACAAATTTCATCATTTTTTGTAGAATGAGGACTAGGTATGTGTCTGTCCACTTTTATTATGTAAATTATAGAGTCTTGTGGTGAAATAGAAGCAAAAATTATGTTCCTGGTCGGATTTTTTCTATTATTCTGGAGCATTTTACTTTTTGTAAAGTGGTCTGTCCGGGCGATAATTTGGTCACTTGGCCTCCCCCCATTAAATAACTAAAAGTGAAATGGGTTCAATTATGCCTTAAAAGATTTGCTACATATTGGGGGTAAAGTATGTTGAAAACAAAATTTGATTTCCTCCATAAACTTCACTGTGAGGGGGCAATAAGTGATTTTCCTTGAAAATCCCCCTTTTTCCTTGTCCGGGCGAAAAATCATGTTCCTTCCCCTCCTGTGTAGGATTAACACATTTAACTATCCTAACTAAGTCAGTTATTTACCCCCTACATATACCTAAGTGCCCAATATATAGGGCAATGGATTACTCTCCATCCTTTGCAGTAGCAGAGATGGGAAGTGCTATTTTGTCCGGGCGAAATCGTGTCCGGGCGAGTGACCATTGAATAACATGCCATGTTGAGGGGTTGATTTCCTACAGAAATTAAAATTTTATCTTAATGAAAATAACAGCTCTAGACCATTTAGACCTGTAGATTACAGAAATCACATTGTTATGTATGTCAGATGTGTCTTTTATATCATGAAATGAGTGTACTTGTAATAAATGTTTGTAGAGATTCTTGGCATATGTCCGGGCGAATGACATTTGAGTAATAATTCATGTCGAGGGCTTGATTTTCTACAGAAACAATTGTCATATTACCATGACAATCTCAGATCTAGACCATTTTGACCTGTAGATCATGAAAATAACATGTTTCTTTATGTCAGATGTGACCTTATTATCGTAAAATGAGAATACTTTTAACGGTTTTTATCATGATTCTGCCTACATTTCTTGTCCTCACACAAAATTCAATATTCCTGCCCCTCCTCTGCACAATAGGGATATTCAAATATCCTAACTATGCCTGTTATTTACCCCCTACATATACCTTAGTACTCAATGTATGGACAATTGATTGCTGCTAAACCTTTGCAGTATCAGGGATGGGAAGTGCTTTTTTGTCCAGGTGAAATTGTGTCCGGGCGAGTGACCATTGAGTAACATGCCATGTTAAGGGTTTGATTTCCTACAGAAATAATCATTTTATCTCATTGAAGATCACAGATCTGGACCATCTTGAGCAGTAGATGATGGAATTCTCATTGTTATCGGTGTCAGCTGATTCCTTGCTATCATAAAATGAGCCTACTTTTAATGGAATTTGATCACAATTCTGAACATAATGTCCAGGCGAGTGATGAACTACAAGGTATTTTGAACAGAAATTACAGATTTTTCCCCCATCAAAACTATATACCACCTGAAAGTACATGCCGTGGGCATTGTATTCTATATAATCAATAGTTCCTACCATAGTCTGTTCAGCTTTTATATAAAACAGAAAGAAATAAATATCTTAGAATCTGAGATTTACTTGAATTCCAGGCTAGGCCCTATAGGAAAATGACCTGAGGGAAAGGCAAAAAGCCTGTTACGTCTGACTTCAATACTCCCAACCCAACTATTAGACCCAGTACTACAAGCAAAATCATAATAACAGTGGACCAGAAGCATATCATAGGTCATTTTGAATCAATAAATGGAAAATACCCCGAATGGTCACTCGGGAGGACATCGTTTCCAGGTAGATAGGTCCTGGGCATTGCCATAGCAACGGTTTTCATATTTAACTCATAATATTTCATGTGCAGTTACCCCAAGACCTATACACTATCCATAAAAAATATTTTTGAGATACTACATAATTTTTATTCAGACCTCTCAAAACTCCACCAAGGCCTATTTGCACACTTTCTATGATTTTTGACCAGTTCCACACTATAGGGCTGATGAGATGATAACATCCCTATACATCACCTCTTCACAATGGCAGCTGAGCACAGCCTCACAGTGCAGCCGGAACTAATTCTGTAAAGTGAACCCAACAAGGGGCTTCCGTATTGAGCCCCCTCTATAGTACACACCATGACCTCTTTCTTTGTCAGACTACTAAAAAGACCTTAATATTGACTCCTTTGTAATGACACCCTACTCCGCTTTATAGAACGGCTGGCAGTGCTCTGCTGCACAGTAGAAGTGACCTTGAGTGCATTATAGGAGTACACTGCACATCTCAGCAAGATTAGCATAGCAGTAAACAAGTCAAGGGCCAATAATTGGTCTAGACATATCTTAAATGGGTGATTGATTGTTCGGAATGAAATGTACAATGTTTTATAAAGACAATAGAGAACTCCTTCTTCACATCTTGACTGTCTGTTGTCTATAATGCACTCAGATGCATTTGTGCATTATAGAACAGCAGACAGTCTAGATGTAAAGAAAGTCGTTGTATATTCTCTAAATAGTGTAATGCTGCTCATGTGTAGTGCACAGTTGCACCCTCATCGTCATGACAAGACTAAGTTTGAACATTGATGAAGATCCTCAATGTAAACTAATGCTAGCTTACAGGCCAAATTCCTGCCCAAAGATGAGGAGTATATTTCATATTCTATTTGACCACAAAATACACTGAGTCATCCTATGTCAATTAAAGTCCATATTTTCCTGTAAAATGTAGCATTACGTTTAGCTTGAGTTTAAGTGTCTAGACTAGATTGTCTTGCCACGGCACACAACCTAAGCCCCCTGTATAAAGTATTGAGCAGAGTATTTTACTGGACACCTTACACCACAGGCAGTCACCAACAGGATGGCAGCCAGAGAGCCCTAATGAGGTCATTTTTATAGTGATGTGAACTCTATTCTAATCACACTATATATATATATATATATATATATATATATATATATATATATACAAGGTACCCCATATATATATATATATATATATATATATATATATATATATATATATATATATACTAGTTTTGATCTCATCAATCACATTCTTTTTGTTTTAAAAGCAGCTTCATGAAATCATCGAAAAGGGGCTGTGCTTGGTATGGAGTTAATTCTATAATATCTACCAAGGCACTCATGATCAGAGTACTATGGGCAAACTAAACCATAAACATCAAACTGTCCTTTATCTTTGAAATACATATATGTACAGACAATATTATATTAAAAGTAGAGTGAAACTCTGGAGCTTAATTCAAAAGATCCTGGGATCACGACCCCAGCGATCTTAGGAATAAATCAGCCTTATCCTATTAAGCAATCTTAAGAGTTGACTGGGTTCACATATCCTAGCCAGCACTAAGATCGCATCGATCTTAGCCTCAGCCCTCCTACACTATTCCAAGAAGTACTGACTAGGCACAGGGGTAAGAGTCCCAAAATAAAGGAATAGCTGTGGAGTCACTCTTCTTCACAAGAGTGCTTATACCATCGTTCCCTGTCTCCATATGGGCTAGCAAAAGAGCACAGGGTGCAGTTGACCCCCTTACAGTATTCAAGAATTGTTCCGATGAATGTAGGATTTATGCTTGCCTATTAGAAGCATTGTGCCCTCCCCCAGGACAAAGAGAGAGAAGGGAAGAATTACCTTACAGTGCACTTAACGCATGAGTAGCCCTAAGAGCCCTCAAGGACACTCAGCAAATGTCCTCCCTCCCCTCTTTATGTATGCAGCAGGCTATTCACTCTTTCAATCAGGAGTGTTCCCTGTAAGTGCTCTTGTACCCTGGTGAAACCACTATGCATTTCTTTCACTAAGATCGCAGTGATCTTAGTGGTGGAAATGGAATAGTGAATCGATCCCAGGACTAGCTATTCTGGACAGGCCTGCAACCACTGCATTAGATAGGGTAGACTGGCCAGGTCTTATGATATGTGCTTACACTAAGATCGCTGGGGTTGGGATCCCAGGATCTTTTGAATTAAGCTCCAGAGTGTGCAAACTAAAGATGGTGTTGAACAGTTGAACTCTTATACTAACTGGTTTCCTTATGCTAGCTGAGTAATTATATGCCCATGAAAGATAATGACCCTCTGTAATGATAAGGATCCTCTGTAAATCTTTCCCGAGAGTATTGAGGAAAAGGTGAGTGTTTATTGTTATACTGCTCTATTACTCTACATATAAAGTGCCCCCATGTATATGGCACACCTTGTGTATATGGTTCACCCAGTGTATATGGGGTACCTTGTGTATTAGGTGCACCCTGTGCATAAGGCACACCCCGTGTATAAGGTGCACCTGATGCATAAGGAGCATGCAAGATAAAGTTCCAGAGTAGACAGTAAAAATCAATAGACAATACCAGGAGGGACAGTGTATGCTGTTGGGATTATAATGTTGGTACTGGTAACTAGGGGGAGCCACTGTATCCCTATTCAAACATCCTAACAGTGCTGCAGTCAGCAGGGATCAATAGGTAAGTGTCGGGAGACACTCTGGTTTTCATGAGAAGGGTAAGCCAAAAATTTTATTATGAATCATTGTTTGCAAAGTACCTCCTTATGGTGGCCCAAGAGTGATGTTGTGTTTAACGTATGTGTGTTTGCATGTTTGGGAGTTTGTATGTTTCATGCGTGCATGTTTGGTCTTTTCATACTTTACTCTTTGTCTGTTGTGACATTTCACACTTTGCGTTTCAAGTTTGTGAGTTTGCATGTTTCATGTTTGGTGTTTTCACGTTGTTGTGTTTCGCATTTCAGTGTTTCCTTGTTTCATGTTTGGATGTTTCATCTTTTTATGTTTGTCAGTTTTGACATTTCACACTTTGTGTTTCGTATTTCCATGTTTCATGTTTGGACATTTGGTTTTTCATGTTTTACTGTTTATCTAATTTGATGTTTCGCACTTTGCGTTTCACGTTTATGACTTTCAATGTTTTATGTTTTGTCTTTTCTCGTTTTTGTGTTTCGCATTTCAGTGTTTTGTTGTTTCATGTTTGGATGTTAGGTTTTTTTTATGTTTGTCTGTTTTGACATTTCACTCTTGGGCCACCGTACCCTCATCAGTCCATGATACTGGCAAACAATTGAGCAATGACAACTAGCATCAACCTCATAGCGAGATACTGACATTGCAAGCTGAACTAGATTATCAGTGCTTTTGGCATTGCTTGCTAATCAAGGTAGAGGCAAGGGAAACAGAATGGCAGTTGGGATTCTGACACTGACAGGTAGTTATAGAGGGCACTAGCACTGCAGCTCTAACACATGTGCTGGCACCTACTCCACAGCTGTCAGATCCATATTACCCCTACTCCACTTTGACAGCTAATTGTCCCCAATGGTTTTGTGCCTGAGGCCCATTTTCCACCACCTGATATGGCCCCTCTGTCGGCCGATAGATTTATAGTAGAGACTCCCGTCGGTCAACAGAGGCCATGCCCCTACATTGAGTCCTATGGCAGCCTAGTCAGCCGAGCTGGTAGTGCGGTGCTGCTGTCGGCCGATAGATGGCCCATATCGGATGGTGGAAAACGGCCCTTACTGGGAGATTTGTAAACCTTAGCTCAGCAACTGGACCCATTATGGTTAAACCTTATGCACACCAGACCTTTTCGATGTGTAATTCTTTCTCTTTTAATGTGCTCTGGTATTTATCTTGAAATGATGGGAAAATAGATCGGGCATCATATGAACTGAGATAAAGCCTATTTGAAGTGGGTCTGGCAAAACCTTAGTGGGCTGTACTAGAAACACCAGAACAATATGGAATTCTGGCAGATTCACTGTGTTGCATTAAATTTACACTGTTGGTGAATAAGAATGGAGCCTTGGACCATTTTACAAACTTAATAACGATGTGACCTGACCTGAAACGGTGGTGATGAACAAAAAAGAAAATTAAGAGAAAAAAGTGTGAAGGAGAACCAGTCATGAACTGATGAGTGACAATAGTTAAAAAAATGAAAAAAAGGAGGAAAAGAAAAGAGTAGGGATAAAGAGTTAAATAGAGAGAGAGATAACTAGATGGAACGAGAGAGAGAGAGACAGACAGACAGACAGACAGACAGAAGGACAGACATACAGAGACATACACCATTAGACACACAGATAGGCATAGCAAAGGGACCAACAGAAGTAGAGCCAGACTAAAGTAAAGATGTATTGTTAACATTTTATCTAGCTCAGGATAGTGTAGCTAACAAATGAAAAATGAAAGATTGATTTTGTAATAACTGCATGACTGAGCATGAATACGTATAGTCATTGCTCTCCCATTGTTTACTAGTGTATCCACCATGTCATGAACAATTGCAAAAAGCCAATCTCCAGCATATTCACAGCAGCACAGATACAGGATGGTTCAGCATCCCAGAAGGCGGGACAAGTATACAGCACATAATAGTTTATACTCTCTATTTGCACACTAGACATTTGTATGTGACCAGTTTGGTAACTCTGGGATCCCTTTATTTATTTGTATATATTTCATTATTTTCTTTTTCATTGTATATTTTTGTATGTCGACTACCACTAGAGTCAATGATTTTTTTGGAGATGAAGGGTTTGAAGATGGTGCATTTAAACACGATAAGTATGTATAATAAAAGATCTGAAATTTTTGATCAATTGGATGGCACTGACATTGTTACAATGAGTGAAACTTGGCTGCATAAAGACTATAATAATGATATGGTACATTGGGAGGGTATGCAACTTTTTAGATTAGATCGCAGACACAAAAAGGGGGGTGGTATTGCTGCCTATGTTAGAGATGATATTATTGCAGATGTAATGATAGATAGGAGCCTGAGTTGCTCAAACAAAGACATTGAATGCCTTGTTTTGGACCTGGATTTTAAAGATGGAATTAAGCTTCAAGTGATTATTGTATATCGCCCACCATCTGGTAAAATGGACCGGTTTTTTGTACATATGTTAAAATTAATGAAGCATGCCGAGCATAACAAAAAAGAACAATGGCTTATGGGAGATATAAACATCTATACTTTGAGAGAGAAGTTGCCAAGTGATGTTAGGCTATTGGATTTGTGTTGCTTTGAGGGTTATCATAATTGGTTAGTGATCATCTGCCTGTGTTTAGTGTCAAATGTAAAATGAAAATTACATATACAAAGAAAATAATGTATATACGTAGGTACAAGGATTTAAATGAGAATCTTTTTAAAGATTGGTTATGTGAACTTGATTGGGACTCGTTTTATTCCTGCTCTGATCCTGAAGAAGGCTGGAGGATGATTCAAGCTCATATTGAAGACTTCCTAGATACCTACTGTCCATGGGTGAGAGTAGAATATGTAGACAGATGGCATAGGTGGATGACCCCTGAAATAATGAGCCTTATTTATGAAAGAGAAAATAATGTTGATTTGTTTCTAAACACTAGAGATGAACACTACCTAATTGTAGCTAGGTCTCTACAGTGTAGAATCAATAGGGCTTTAAAGTACTCTAAAGCAGATCAGTCCAAGCTTGCTTTGGAGGATTGTAAAAATAATCCAAAGAAATTTTGGAGAATTGTAAATGGTATATTGAAACCTGGAGTTGATGGTGAACCACCTGAATTGATTTAAGATGATAATGATATAATTATATCACAACAAGAGTCTGTGGATTACATGAATACGTATTTTTCTAGTATTGGTAAGCAGCTATCTAATGATATGACTGTACAATTAAGGTTATCCTGAACGTGTTGTTTTCAAGGAACCAGAGGATGCAGTTGTACCTAAGCTTAGAGTTGAAAAGGAGCTTGTTTCAATCTACATTGATGAGATTAATGTTCATAAAACATCGGGTATATCGGGCATCAGATGTGATATTTTAAAGGTGGCTTTAAAATTTCTTTTAACACCAATGACTTGGCTGTATCAGTTAAGCTTTGATTCAGGGATCTTTCCTGATATCTGGAAAATTACTAGGGTAAGTCCTATTCCAAAGGATGGAAATAACAAACTAATCAAAAACTGGAGGCCTATCTCTCTCCTCTTGGTGCCAGGAAAGATTGCTGAGAAAATTATGCATGGTCATATAACAGATGGTCACAAATCATAGAAAGTGTGCATATGGGGCCTTACATGTCATTCGCCCAGACATGTGCCCAGAAAAAGAATTCTTATAAGTATGCTTCTTTTACAATAGCAAGGACACATCTGACATAAATGATAATGTGATTTCCTTAATCTACAGGTCAAAATAGTCTGGACCTGAGATTTTCATGGAGGTATGAAGATTCTTTCTCTAGGAAATTAAGCCCTCAACATGGCTTGTAACTCAAATGTCATTCTCCCAGACACAATTTCGCCCAGACAATTTTGGTCATTTTGGGCACATTTTACCCCCCTGGAGCCCAAAATATGCATATGGGACCATCAAACACGAAGATCTCATCCAGCCTGACACTTTGAGCCAAAGAAATAGAGGGGGAAACTAAAATTCAAAGAGTAGGGGCTGGAATACCTCCAAATTTGTCATATGCAAACCTTCAATGATTTTCGACCAGATGTTACTAATAGAGCTGGTACAATGTCAGTGCGTCAATATGGTTACAGACAGGGTTTAGGAACAGGAGACGCTATATTTGCCTTTTTAAACAAGTTGTATGAAAATAGAGATAGAGGACACTTATCTTGTGCCAGTTATATTGACCTTAAAAAGGCATTCGACACTGTGCATCATTTATATCTTATTGAAACTCTGGGGGAATTGGGACTGGATGATTGTAACCTCAATTGGTTAATGAGCTATTTGACGGGAAGAAGTCAATTTACAAAAATTGGAAATTATACATCGCAAGTAATGCCAGTTCGTTTTGGAGTCCCACAAGGGTCCGTGTTAGGACCTCTGTTATTTATTCTTTTTGAAAGCGATATTGGCACTGTGCTACAAAATTGTGATTTTTATATGTATGCTGACGATCTAGTTTTACTAACTTCTGGTTGCAGAGCTGATAGGGCCCAAGGAAAAATGCAGAGTGCTTTGGATAGTATACTGTCCTGGTTTATATAAAAAAGATAAATATTGATAAGTCCAAAGTGGTCTGGTATGGTAGTAGCCATAACTTAAAGAGGATGAAAGTACCTTCACTTAGAATTGGTACTACTGAATTAGAGGTGATTGAAAACTATTGTTACCTAGGCCTTAAAAATAGATAAGACCTTGAGCTTTAATAGTGCATTGAAGGATCTCAATTCTAAAGTAAGTCATAGACTGTTCAGATTTAGTAAACTGAGGCACAATTTGACTGAAAATATGGCTCTTACTGTCTATAAAACTACTATTATGTCATTATTTGATTATGCTAGTTTTGTATGATGGTGCAAATGAGGATTGTCTCAAAAAGTTGGATCGGCTTCAGCTGAGAGGTCTGAAGATTGTTTTTAGGGGTAGGAACTTGTCTGAGGCTGAGATGTATAAATTGGCCGATATACCAACTTTAATGAGGAGAAGGGAGGTAATGCTACTGTGTTACATGTTTAAACTTGCAAAGAATCCTGAATATCTAGAGAATGAACCAAGGCACCCAGGTTTAAGATTAGATAACAATGTAAAGTTTAAAAAATACACTGCTCAAAATCGTGGTTTTAATAAATCACCTGTGCATCATGGTATAACTTTATGGAATTATTTGGGGAGCTGGTATCAGCACAGTAAAGATAAGATTATATTTAGGAAAAGATTATCTGGCATAACTGACCTGACTAAAGTCAGTAAGAATTCTGTTAACATGGATGATTGATATGTTTTCTTTTTCTTTTGAGGAGAGCTGTTGTAATGACTAAACTCCTTTCTGAGGGAGCTGTTGTAATGACTACCCCCTTGTGTAAAGTAGGAGCTGTTGTAATGACTACTTTTACTGGACACTGAGTATGTTGCCTAATCTTGGAAATCTAGTAATATTTGTGTTATCGTGTGCTGCAATGTCATTGTTTGTGGGAGCTGTTTTAAAGATACACCCATTGACAATCTTTATTGCTTATTTGCCGGAGTCACTTAATAACTACATACTTCATATCGTGCATTTGTCTTACTATCATACTCTATACTAAATGTAATAAGTAATTATGTCATAATGTGAAAATAACTAGATTTGAAACAGATGAATTGTATGAGGAATCACCTTTATTGTCATTATCCACCTTTTGTTAAATTGTGTCAGACAATAAAAATAGTATTATTTTAACACTACAATGGGAATGACTTGTGCTGTGTGAATGGAGCTTTGGTTATACATTTAGTGTCTCTATATTATCTGGAAGACAATTACAGTAAAATACCATAGATAAGTGACATGTACATGCACCAGAAGGAGAGGAGGGGTAGGAAGAGGTAGGATATAACTCTCACACACCCCAATATTTTTAAAATTGTTCCTTCATCATGGGAGAGAGGTACAACGGCTCCTAGAAACTCAAACAGCTCAAACCAAGCTCTGGCTGCAAATAAAGCTTCCTACTAGTATTGAACTCAGGGTTCACCTTATACCCAGGGCTTGCCTAATGCATGAATTATCTTGGTAGATACATACACCCATGATGCATTTTCACATGTTGCAATGTAGCAGAATAGCTTCAGAGTAGATACAGGTTTTAACTTTTAGGACCCAGTTTTTACAAGAGTCTAATCAGACCACAATTTTAGGACGTTCATAGGGTGTATGGTACATGCACAGTATTGGTCTAAAATACCGGATTTTAAGTACACCTCATAGTTCTCAGGAATAAAGGATTATGATACATGTTAAAAATAGGTCTAAAATACTGGTATTTTACCCCTCATACCGTACATTCTCTCATATAAGACGCACCCTCGACTTTAGAGGAAAATATAAGCCTTATCTCTTGTACAGTGACATTGTCAAAAGTTCCCAGTACATTGGAATATACATTAAAGGTAATGGAGTGACGGGCCATCCAGCCTAAAAAGTGATAGCATGACATTCTAAAAATTTCAGAAGGTGCCCACCTTGCATTGAAATGTATAGGGTAAAATTGGGTAACATCGCGCACCTTGCTGTATTACGCACCTGGACTTAGGGAAGCCTAAATGCAAACATTTTGAAGTTTTCAGAAAATTTCTTTTTTTTGATTGTAGACTCCCCTTTTGCTCACGTTCTAGGGCAGTCCCTTTCCCCAAACCACATGTTCATTTTCCTACCTTGATATGTTTCAGAAGGTGCTTGAATCGTCACATCTATGGCATTTCTTAATCCTCAAACTCTATAGAAAGCAGTGCTAATATAATTTGCGTTTATATTGCCCATATCATGTTATTATATTTGTGTTCCTTGACCTCAGGAAGGCTTTCGACACCGTTGATCATGTGATCTTATTGAAAATCTTGAGAAAGTCTGGTTGCACTGATATGGTAATTGGATGGTTTGAGGACTACCTCAGTGACCATACTCAGACAATGCTGGCTAATGGGCTGAACTCAGGGTCCAGAAGGGTGACGTGTGGCATCCCTCAGGGCTCTGTGCTCGGCCCATTGCTGTTTATTATCTACAGAAATAGCATAACCAAGGTATTGGAACATTAGACATACTTTATATATGCTGACGATGTCGCACTGGTTGTCACAGGTCAAGATGTGTGCGACTTGGTCAGGCAGATGTAGAGTGATCTAATCAATGTGCTTCAATGGTGCTGCACCTTTAACTAACTTTAAATGGTGAAGAAGCTAAAGCTCTGTGGGTTTATTCTGAGAATGAAACCATAGACACATCTGAGCTAGAACTCTCCACTGGTAATCAACCCCTTGAAGTGGTAAAACATTTTAACTACCTGGGGGTGATCATTAATAGACATCTAAGATTCGGTCAACAGTGCAGCAAGGTTAGGTCATCTGTAAGGACCAAATTGCAACAGGTAAGAAGTTTAGGAAAATATGTAAACAAAGATCTAGCCTTTAAGCTATATAAACAAATGGTATTGCCTGTGCTGGATTACAGGGATTTTGTGATAGACTGTGCATATGATCAGGATGCAGGTCCACTGGAAACTCTTCAGAACCATTGTTTAAGGTGCTGTCTAAAGCTCTGTGACCCTCAGGACATAAGCCGTGAAAGCCTACATGATATAAGTAATTGTGTAAAGTTATCTGAGAGGCGGAAGGGGCATTTGCTCACCCTAATATACAAATTGTCAAGACATCCCGATAATGTCATAATACCTGCCCGTGTCACCTGAAATAGTGCTAAACTGAAATTAAGAGTGAGTAGAGCAAGATTAGCTCAATATAGGGTTAGTCCACAATATAGATGTGAAACCTTATAGAATGCATTGACAGAAACTCAACAACATGCACTAACAAAAGATGTGTTTAAAACTTTATTAAATTAGAAGTTATACTACTATGTTGTGGTTTTACCTGATCCATAAGACTTGTCTGTAGAGCTTGCACATATCCTAATATCTGCTGGTCATGCTGTCTGTATACACTTGATTATAGCTCTGTTTAATTTGTGTTCCTAATTTATGATATCTTTAATATTTATTTTAAATTTTGTGATTCTGTTCTGTTTTGTTTATTATGTAAATGATATGAATTGGTTGACATGAAAAGAGTACTCTTTGTATGTTTGTATGAGCAACCAATAAAAAAAAAACAACAACAACAACATAAAGTAGGCTATATATATATATATATATATACATTTTCCATATCAGTGGGTTCAATAAGAAGTGTCCGTAATGTAGCCTTACATGTCACCAAACCCTGATATGTATATGGGGGTACTAGGTTACACCTGTAAGGTGTAACAGCATGCCCAGTTACCCTTGTATTTAATACCCGAATTTGTTAGAAAGTTTGTGGGTGCCTGTGCGCATTACAAGCTCTATGGGAGAAAACATTCCATTTTGGTTGTATCATGAAATGCGCGATACAGCCCAAAGCACCACGATACGACCCAAATATTTCTGCAGTCTTCGGTACATCCCTCTCTCACCAGGGGCCTGTTAAACCAGTGTCCTTTCCCACAGATATTGAGCAGGGACCATGTCCATATCTGTACCAGTCATGACTGCTTCTCTCGGTAAAACCTGCTTAGTAGGGAAACATTCCTTTGGGTTGTATCATGTGTACCTGCACGATACTACCCAATTTTACCCTATGCTAACCACCGTTCCCAGCAAATGTGGTGCCAAAGTCTCACCCAGATTGAGTATCGTATCTACATTTTGGCAACATAGCTGCTTAGGCCTAAAAGAAAATTCTTTTGCAGTATGCAGTTTTATTTATTAATTCTGTTTTTACTGAGACATATTTTGTATGAGATATTGAATCATTATTACTAACAACCATCACAGATAATCAATTTAATCAATTATACAAGTAAATTGAAAGAAAGCTTGAGATGTTGAGTAAGAATCATGGATTCACAAGGAAATTCTAAAAGTATTAAAAATATGACAAATTATGAACATAATGAAAAAAATATGAAAATTTCCGTCAAAGATTGTGAGGTCAGCCCTTTTTGGCTGAGGCAGGTAGGGTGACAGGGAACCAAACCTTTTTTTATGGGCCTTATAGCGGCTAATTCTACCCAGGTCCTCTTGGGAATCTATGAGATGGCTGGAGGCATGCCTGTGCCCACACATCCTACCGTCTTATCGCTATATTTGTTTTCTTTGAAATCATGTCACTATTGTCACTGTCACTGTCAGTAGAGTGGGGCCTACAGTATCATATGGGGTCGATTTTTGAGGTAACTGAATTAAGGAGCTACCTGCAGATTTTTGCATGGACCACTGTGGCCACATCACCAATTCAGAGCACAAATACATGACCTTTGCATATTGAAAAACAGACTTTGAACTTACCTTCAGGCCTGCCATTTCTGTTTGTCCTATTCGGCAGACTTGGCACTCTCCCAATGTCCTCTGTCCCATATAAGCAGAGTATAGCTGACATCAAGATCAGGACTTAAATCATTTCACAATATTTTTCTTGGTTGTTGCAAAGCAAACCCAGAGTCCAGTGGAAGAGAAATCCTGTTATGGCTAGGAAAATATGCGGAGTCCTCCAATATCGAAATTTCATTTTATAGAGCTAGGAACTGTTTTTGAATTTAAATAAATTTTGTCCAAATATTAAATTTTTAATTTTTAAGAATTTAAATAAATCTTGATGAGAAGACCTACACTTGCAGTTAGCTTAACTATAAACAACCGACTCAGTCACTTGCATTGTAGCAACACATAGGCTACCCAATACCCAGTAGATCTAGTGAAACACTGTTACATTAACTTACATATCATTTGCTGTCGGCAATAAGCATCCAATTATTTGGTAAAGATGCTTGTCCAAGATGTCTTTCTCCCATATTATTAAAGAATGATTCGATGTGATTGGTGGCTTTAGAAGTAGATTTTTAGGATAACACTTTGTGCTTTGTTTATCCTGTATTACGGTACCAAGACCTTGGTGTGTTTCCTAGCTACGTTTGTTTCTTTGTGAAGTGATGACGTCACGGTGCCATATTTGGGATGTCGGCAGTGAGGTGAAGGTCTCAGAACATCTGCTACATCTGTATCATGCTTTCTTTTCTTACTTTAACATCTGTAACGGGTTCTTCCCTCTACTCTATTGACAGACAAGCCAACAAGAAGAGGATTCGGGTGTATGCGAACAGGTTTTATTATAGTTTGGATGACACAGACACGGCTACCCGGAGGTAGCTCGGATAGTTTCTAACAGATGCCGGATTCTCTAGTTAGGCTTAGAGATCTCTATACAGTGGTGGTCTTACTATCTCTGATGCGGCGACTGAGCCCTGTCCTCCTTTTATAGGTAAGGACAGTTGCGCCACACCGTGCCTCTCTCACACCTCCCGAACAGATGCTGCCACCTATCCGGGAAGTGGAGGGCGAAGCCCGGGTGGCTGACTCACCCACCGCGCCAAAGGACCATAATGTAACATGTATATATACATACCTCTACACATCTAAAAATGATATAAGCACATCTTTTCTGTGATATGAGATCGCATATAATGGATCACCATTTATGCATATTCTCATTGCTTGATTCTTCATCGAAAGTCCTCATCACCTGGTCAAAATGCAATCATCATACGCCACCCGCCTGCACCTGATTCCGCTCCGCTCCACCAGGTGATGCCCCCACGGGCTGCTGAGGGTCGGCGTAAACAATATAGGGGTAGGTTGCCTAATTTGGACCGGTTCCTAAATTGGACCAACCTTATTTCCCATAGTGGCAGTAATAGGAATATGTTCCAATGCTGCCATTTTTTAGTCAATTTTTCGTGAAAAATTGTTTTTGGACCTCTTGATCTTATTTATGTCACTGCTTACTTAAGCCCTTGTGTTGCTAGGCAACGTTTTTTGTTCAAAATCCTTTCAAATTTTTATATGTCATATCATACTTTTAGACTAAAATGAAATTTGATAAAAACCATTGTCATGTTTTAGAAAACAAACTATCAATGAGAAATATGAAAAGTTGCCTAAATTGGACCAGCTTGAGTTGCCTAAATTGGACCATAGTGGTAATTTTGAAACCAATTTAGTTGTCTAACCTGGTGGGGCCTAGGCCTAGTTTTCTAAATTGGATCAACATGTAACCTTTTTCTTACTCCAGTACAGAGCAAATTCACATGATATTGATGGAAATACTAAGAGGACATCTGATATCATATATCAAAAGTTCCCTAATTTTATACATTTTTCAATATAATGAAAGTATATGGAAATACAGCACAACAGTGCTCTTTCCAGCCCCCTCTATTTTTGTTAGATGTCACTAGAATACGGCAGATTGAGGTCTTAGGGCCTGTTTTATTGATACAGTGGGTTAGGCTGACTATAGATAATAAATCAATATTTGCACAATGTATTTTAAGTTGACTGTAATTGTAATGTTATTTTTTTTCATATGATACCATGATACCTGGTCTTATGCACTGCAGGTAATAATTGGTGGGACCCAGGATAATGCTATTTTATACTTTAAATAGCATCATCATAGTGCATTAATACACTAGCCGTATTCTACCTGGTAGTGCATTAATGCACTAGCTGGCTGGAAAGAGTTAATTGCACACCCTGACTAGAGAAATTCAAATTCTTAGATTTCTATGCTATCACCATAAAGCTATAAGGTACCAAAGTGTATAAATTTTACATTCAAAATCATAGAAGTAATCACTGGACAGGAAAAAGATCTTAGGGGGTCCAAATTAGGCAACTTACCCCTAGCTATACCGTAGTCCCTACACAGGCACCTTCAGGGCTTTCATTGTTAGATGGAAAGGTCTAAATGAACCATATTGCTCATTCATTTACTGACAGTCTGGGAGGGCAAAAACCATAATATTTGCAGTAGACGGTGGTTGGGTGAATAAAAACGGTAGTGTCGCAATTCAATCTCAGGCATAATATGAAGCTGTTGTCGATGGTCTGCAGAGGTGGGAAACAGTATCCGAGACCGAGAATATGATTAGGAAAAAGAATAGAAGGAATATTCAATCAAGATCCTTCATTGTTTCATAAGAGTTGATAGTTATATTATATTCCATGGATTATTAAAGATTAAACGCAATAGGTGTGCTATTCCAAATAAGGAAAACATTTCAATAAAGGACTTACAATTCACTAGAAAGCAGTGTGTCATAGCATATCATAATCTATATTGCATGCCGCAAGAAGAACCTTGTTGAGAGTTCTTTTTTTCCCCTCTCTATATGCCCACTGACCTGCATCTTGGGGAGGTTTAATGAGAAAATGTTGATGTTCAGTTTATCATGACTTAAGTTCTTGGCTAAATGCTTTAACAGTTTCAATCATGAGCTAATCAGAACCTGAACTCAATGATGAATATTAGGTCTGAAATCACAGAAGGTGTGCAAATGGGAATTTTGGTGAAAGTCAGCCCCCTACACTAAGAATTTTAATTTTTCCCCAATTATTTTTGGGTCATATTTTTGGGCTCAATGATGTTATATATGGGTTTTAGTGGTCCAATATCAATATTGACCCCTTTCAGCTTGGAAAATCAATAAAATCGACATATTTAATCATTTTTGTAGAATGAGGACTAGGTATGTGTCTGTCCACTTTTATTATGTAAACTATAGAGTCTTGTGGTGAAATAGGAGCAAAAATTATGTTCCTGGTCGGACTTTTTCTATTCTTCTGGAACATTTTACTTTTTGTAAAGTGGTCTGTCTGGGCGATAATTTGGTCATTTGGCCTCCCCCCATTAAATACCTAAAAGTGAAATGGGTTCAATTATGCCTTAAAAGATCTGCTACATGTTGGGGGTAAAGTATGTTGAAAATAAAATTTGATTTCCTCCATAAACTTCACTGTGAGAGGGCAATAAGTGATTTTCCTTGAAAATCCCCCTTTTTTCCTTGTCCGGGCAAAAAATCATGTTCCTTCCCCTCCTGTGTAGGATTAACACATTTAACTATCCTAACTAAGTAGTTATTTACCCCCTACATATACCTAAGTGCCCAATGTAAAGGACAATGGATTACTCTCCATCCTTTGTAGTAGCAGAGATGGGAAGTGCTATTTTGTCCGGGCGAAATCGTGTCCGGGCGAGTGACCATTGAATAACATGCCATGTTGAGGGGTTGATTTCCTACAGAAATTAAAATTTTATCTTAATGAAAATAACAGTTCTAGACCATTTAGACCTGTAGATTACAGAAATCACATTGTTATGTATGTCAGATGTGTCTTTTTTATCATAAAATGAGAGTACTTATAATAAATGTTTATAGAGATTCTTGGCATATGTCCAGGCGAAAGACATTTGAGTAATATGCCATGTTGAAGGCTTAAATTTCTACAGAAACAATTGTCATATTGCCATGACAATCTCAGATCTAGACCATTTTGACCTGTACATCATGAAAATAACATGTTTCTTTATGTCAGATGTGACCTTATTATCGTAAAATGAGAATGCGAATTAATCTTTAATAATCCATGGAATATAATATAACTATCAACTCTTATGAAACAAAGAAGGATCTTGATTGAATATTCCTTTAATGGTTTTTACCATGATTCTGCCTACATTTCTTGTCCTCACACAAAATTCAATATTTCTGCCCCTCCTCTGCACAATAGGGATTTTCAAATATCCTAACTATGCCAGTTATTTACCCCCTACATATACCTTAGTACTCAATGTATGGGATAATTGATTGCTGCTGAACTTTTGCAGTATCAGGGATGGGAAGTGTTTTTTTGTCCAGGTGAAATTGTGTCCAGGCGAGTGACCATTGAGTAACATGCCATGTTGAGGGTTTGGTTTCCTACAGAAATAATCATTTTATCTCATTGAAAATCACAGATCTGGACCATCTTGAGCAGTAGATGATGGAATTCACATTGTTATCTATGTCAGCTGATTCCTTGCTATCATAAAATGACCCTACTTTTAATGGATTTTGATTACAATTCTTAACATAATGTCCAGGTAAGTGATGAACTACAAGGTATTTTGAACAGAAATTACAAATCTTTTCCCCCATCAAAACTATATACCACCTGAAAGTACATGCCATGGGCATTGTATTCCATATAATCAATAGTTCCTATCATAGTCTGTTCAGCTTTTATATAGAACAGAAAGAAATAATTATCTTAGAATCTGAGATTTACTTGAATTCCAGGCTAGGCCCTATAGGAAAATGACCTGAGGGCAAGGCAAAAACACATAACGTCTGACTACAATACTCCAAACCATCCCATTAGACCCAGTACTACAAGCAAAAACATAATAACAGTGGACCAGAAGCATATCATAGGTCATTTTGAATCAATAAAGGGAAAATACCCTGAATGGTCACTCGGGAGAACATTGTTTCCAGGTAGATATTTAACTCATAATATTTCATGTTACCCCAAGATCTATACACTATCCACAAAAAATATTTTTGAGATACTACATAATTTTTTCTCAGACCTCTCAAAACTCCACCAAGGCCTATTTGCACACTTTCTAGGATTTTTTACCATTAGCCACTTAATGTCTCATGGTGGAAGGTCTTTTGTTTAATGATGCAAAACTACAGTCCTGAAAAATCTACTCCGCGGTAACAATTAAAAAATGAATGCTTTGCCTTATTCCCAGTACTGTAAACAAATTCCTGTCCTCTTAGCAGGATGAAATGTATCTTACAGATACCTTTACACTTAAGTCAGTACCTGCAGAAAATGATTTTTATCTCCATGTGGGATCTTTCCTTCTTTCTTAAAGGGTAACCTTCATGTCTTCCCTAATGAAATTTAGTTACTAACTCACATAAACTTACAGAAAAAATGCCATGTTGTAAAAAGGCTAATGAGTCTCAAATTGAGCAGAACACCAAATGGATTCAAATTGATTTTGGCGCCTGGTGCATTGCATGCTCTTGTTGGTGATGGCTGCCTTTAAGTGTTTTACATAAAACACAAGTTCAATTGGAGTGTTTGTTTTCCTCTAAAACACTGTTCGCATGGCAAGGTTAAAATTTCAAAACTCCACAATGGCTTGTAGGACACTTTCTAAAAAGGAGTGTTGTATATATATGTGTATTCCACATACCATTCATCAAAATAAATTCACTAACTAGATGGCTGTAGAAGCTCCCTCTGAAGGCAAAAAAACATTGTGATTTAAAACTTAAATTCGGTTTCCATGTTTTCCTTTATATTTGGGGGTCGGCTTCTAAGGGAGGTCCTCTTCTGAGAGAGGTTTTACTGCATGTCAATCATTAGTCTTGACTAGTGATTAACTTAATTTCAAATTAGTTAATTGAAAAGCAATACTCCATGCTAAATTGGATTCCATGTCATTTATTTGTCCACTGCATTTAATGCATTATAGTAATGATTCTCTTTTGTATTTCGCTATCAGGACAATCATTGTTAAGTACTTAGGTATTTGAGTGTAAATATAGAGGAACCCTTGCATGACAAAATCTATAGTGTTAAACTTGAAGGTGTCAACCACCCTACCAGATAGGCTGATGTCGTGTAAGAACATTAATACCCCGTATGACTGTTTTTATGATATTGGGGATACTTCAACTCCCCCATATCTCCCCCTCAGCCCATACCACATATAAAGTAGTTTTGACCTCTAACCTTAATGCATGTCGTGAACACTATGCCCTGTCATAAACCAAAGCTTGAGATCAGGGTCAAGTTGTAAAATTGTGTATATTGATTTGACCTTCCCATTAAGGTCTGATGTTGAGCATTTAAGCTGATGGCACAAAACCATATAACCAACCATGAAATAGATCCTAACATACATGACCCTTGAGGTTAGACTTGAAAACATGACCATGGAATTACTAACAAATCACAAAGTAAAGAATAAAAAAAGGAAAATTTCTCATTGAGGGCTAGCATCGAATATAGTCGACACCATGGTAGGCCTAGCATCAACTATAGTCGACGCCAGTTATATAGGATTAGTATAGGAATTGAAATTAGGCTCGTCCTCTAGGAACTATACCTTTTTCAGAGGCTGTCCCCATGGCCACGGCAACAATTTCTACTCTGCCCTTAAGGGGTTGAACAGGATGCTGATGCCAAAAAGGACATTGCATCATTTTGCACTTGATGACGGTCATTTAAATACTGACATAATTATGAAATATCAAAATACAGATTGATTAACAATATAAAATGAATTTCTACTTAACCTAATGGACTAATCTAAAAATAAATTTAATTTATTTGTCTTTAATACTCCATATTACTACTGTCAGCTAACAGTGAAGGTTTTTACCCTGCAAGATTCAATGGGCTGCATAACATAAAATATCTGTGCACTGCATGGTGCATGAAGGTTTACACAGAAAAGGAAGTGCAATGCTTTATTAGGTTTTCATATCACACATTAAACAATGTCCAGCAGAGAGTCTCAGAAGAGACAATTATTTTGGTTCAAAGGCATGCATTTATTCAGGATACAATAGAGGTTGATTGTCTTCGCTCAGAAATCCTCATCCCTAATGTGGATGAAAGTGTTTCAGCATTTCAGAGGGCAAACTCTTCTCTTATTTTCAGAAATCTTTTGTACAAACCCCTCTACCTCAAAATCATATGGCAAGCCAAATGGGTTCCTAGTGGGAGGAGAGAAATCTTTACCCAATGTGATTTTTTTTCTATTTAGCGAGGTGACAATTGTAGATTTGGAAAATTCAGCTTCAGGCTGAAATCTATATACTTTTGTGAGTTTACTGCATGTTGGTGTCCCAAAAAGTCATCTAGAGTTACTGACTGGAACAGTATCATTTTCAAGAATCTAGTTCACTCTCTGTTCCTGCTGACCATTTCGATCCTACTGTTTTTTTTTTGCAATTGAATTCTCATGAATCAATATTATTATTACCCTATATAAAAAGGCATTAGATCGTCGCTGGTCCCTACCTCATTGAAATAGGCTTGGATGCTTGCCAGGAACAGATAAACCAAAAGAGACTGCCTTCAAATATGTACTTTTAACTCAATTATTTTTCTTTCAATTCAATTTCTTTTATATTTCATGGTCTTTCAATTTATTCTCTGATTATTCAATTTATTCTCTGATCTTAATTGTATTTTACAGGAAATATAAATGAAATGTGCATAATCTCTTCAAACATGCTTGAGCCTTGACAAAAAGAGTCTGATGAAACCACCATTATGTTCATGTTAAACATGGGGGTTAAATAACTTAATTGTTATACACTGGTGGTCAAGTCAAACATCTTTCAAGAGCAGATGACCAAATCTTTACCTATCTAGAGTAAAGTATCAAAATACACCACAACCATTAAGATATGTGAAGGGAAAATTTGCAATCGGCGATCCTCGGACGTCCATAGTCGTATCTAGATCACAGGTCAAAGGTCACAGATGTATTACGTTACAGATGCAGCCACAGGTCGTCAGATGGTGCCACAGATTTTGCTGCCATACTTTGTGGGTATTAACCTACTTGCTAGACCCTACTTTAGACCATAGGGAGGTGGATTCCCTAGTGGGGGAGGGGAGGGGAAGTGTAGGCCTATTTCTATTGTGCATCAACGTTAATCCTCCAAACTCTAGTGGCAAAACCTCTAGTTTTGATATAAAAGCTCAAAGATTAAAACAAAAGAGGTATAAGAGGTGATTGAATCAAATTCTACCAGTAATTCAGGATTGGCAAGTACCAGTTAGCTAAATAATATACCAAGGCAATGGACAAGAGGGCATGCTTTTAACAATATTATCCAATATTATTGAGAAATGTCCTCCAGCCATTGTTCAAATCAAACTTTAAAGTAAGATTGAGGTTTGTGGTGTTAAAAGGGGTGTAAAATGACACTAAGCTGTAATTGGCCTAGTTCACTTGCAGTTTGCATAATCTCACATTCAGTTTGGACAGGGTTGTCCTTGAGGCAATCTTTACTTCGTGCTAACAATATTACATTGGCATAATCTAAATCACCACAAACCCACTCAGCACGAAGATCCGATCATTTTGATCATTTTGAGAATGCTGTTCAACCCTGTTAGTATACCTTCAACACATGCCTAGAGCTTAGGCCTAAACGCACATTCAGAATTTCGCAATTTATGCCATACTCAATTCAGGGAATATCCAGAATGCAGTACTTATTTGAAGTTTCCTTGGGCATCTTTAGTCTTCAGTGTGTAAGCTCGTAGATTCAGGAAATGACAAACTTACATTCTCTATTCTCTTGTTTTCCATAATTTAGCCTGCATGTACAAGATAATACAACAAAGAATAAATGGAATGATGGATTCATAGATCCAGATTAAATGGAGAAAAAACAACAAATTGATCTAAATTTAATTGTGTGCCTGGTGGCCACAATGAATTTTACTTGTGTGTGGTCTTGATGGTTACTTTTTAAAACACATTGACCCCTGAGGGTTCCAATTCTTTCATGAATACCCCCTTCTCTTCCCAAATAATTTGTGTAAATTTGTTGTTTTTATATTGACAGAAATGAATATTCTGTGATCGTTTTCCCTTCCCTATATTGGAACTCTTATATGTTAGATATATCATGGACGTATGTTGTCATGTGGGTCATGTGCAGCCATAGGAACTTAGAAATGAACCTGCAGGCATTTCTAAGTATGCCCTGCTTCATGTAGTCCTTGCATGCAGGAGTTAGCTCATTGGGTGGAAGTGAGTCATTGACAACAAGAAGCAGGGCAGGTGGAATGTTACTCTAAATCTCAGTGGTTGGCTTTTTAACATGGAAACCTTGGATACAGGAAAACACCTCACACTCTCAAGCTGGGATACCTCTCTTTTGCAAAATTTTACTTGCTGTAACCTGGGGCATCCTGCTTGCAAAGATCTATTCAATCAACCAGGCAAGACCTTTTGACAATGTGTAGGACTGAGACTATAAGTTTATACTTCCAAGAATGACCAGGCAAGCAAATACACACCTCTGCAGGGAAATTGATTATCAAAGTTCATCTCAATATTTTTAAAATGAGACATCATTGGCTTAAATATTTCCAGTAATTATGTCAGAACCCCTCCTTGAACATAGGTCATTATTCATATTTGAAATCAAGGATTAAGCTCTAAATACATTATTAACCGTAATAATTTCTAAAAACACAATAAATCAGCCTTTTCATAAAAAAAATACATAATGATATGGTGATTTTTATCATAGATTTTGATCTAGAGGGATTTTCCATTTCTGTTTTCAGTTTTGGGTTTCTGGTGAATATCCCCGAAAATTGGCATAAAAATCTGCAAATTTTGATTATTGGAATGGTTGCCATGGCAACCAGGAACAGGCATTTAGGTTGAATTTTCATGACAAATGTTCATTTTATCATCCAAATATGGGCCATTTCTACTAAAAATGGTGCATTTTAAATGAGACCATTGAATTCAGCATCAAAAATTAGCTTAATATATTTTTATAATGATTTTACAGTAATTTTTCCCCTCCAATATCCCCTGGTGGCCAAATGGGGAACTAAAAATCCCCAGCGGAGGGGTGTTTTACCTTGATGGGTCACTCATTGTCTCACCAGTACCTGTACTGATGAGAAATGGGGACATGCAGTCAATGATTAAGCAGGAGGTTATATCCCCTGTCAATTCACCCTGCAAAGCGTACCAAAAGTCCCACAAAACAGAAATTGCACAGGTATTCATAGTCATACGCTTTTGAATGATTGCAGTGCATTAAGAAATGGCCACAAAGGGCAGATTACTTAGACATGGTTGCAAGTAATGTGTTTCCCCCCTCTCCATAATAATAGTGAATACATTACCATTCCTGTTTGACCAACATTCATATTTGTATCATTTCGATTTTGTGAATGTGGGTATGGAATGGAGGTAGATCGGGTGTATTTGTCAAAACCTGACATCTTCTGTCAGGAACAGAGGAAAGTACTGCCTTTTAAATTTCATTTATTTTTCTCTGGTCATAATCTAACCTGCAAAACCTCTTACCACTGAATTGCCAGGATCTGAACCCTGAGGTGCTGGGATCGACGAAACATGCTTGGATTCAATGCTCAGGGTATCAAAACCTGTTATCAGAAATTTACTGAAATAAGTCTAAGTGTGTATACGTATATGGTTCCATGATCCTTGCGTTTTCCAGTGATATTTAAAAGTGCAAACATCTGGAATATAAAAACATCAAATATATGGTTTTCATAATTGTCAGATTGACAGAAAATACTGGTACTATAATTACTAGCAAGGAAGTAATTATTTCCCCCTCCTCGTCAAACAGATGGTAACAAGATGAAGTAGACAATATATCACTCCAAGGTACCAAACAACAGTGGGATCTAATAACTACCTCAATTTGTCAGTCTCGGTGTGACTTAATAACGACATATACTAAGCTGTGTTTATGTGATACATATCTGTAAATCCCAGCCATAAAACCATTGGTGTACTCACTGAACCCTGCTACTGTCCTGAGTAACCAGGAAGTAATGATTATATACCCCAAGGGAGCACTTTTTTCTCTGATATTCCTTGGAGATGTAAATGATTAGTCTCCCACGCAGGCACCTTAAATAAGGGATGTCCAACTGTGTTGAGTGCTTTGGTGGGAAAATCACTAACTTGTAATCAGAATGAAATGGTAAAAGACTGACTATATGTGAGTGCATACCAGGTCAATTCTATAGGAAATATAATACCCACACTACCACCGTATTTCTCAGTCCTCCTTGTAATTGCTCAGCATTTCTAGTTGCATCAATACTGCTATGCAAGGTGAATGTCTAATGCATTAGGGTGTAACAAAAGATCAAATTTCAAAATGTACAAAGGTTTGACAGTTGTATTGTAACATGATATAGGGTTAGGGATCTAGACTGTTTTGAACTGTCTGGAGAACAACTTCTATAGGGATATCAAAATATGAGATAAAATTGTATAGGAATCAGATACAGATAGACCTGTAGCATCGACTTAGCTTTTACATTACAAACTCCTCCATATGTGCCACACCAGCATTTCCTACCCTATTCAAGCTGTCATAAAGGGGCTATGGCAGGTTCTTCTGATAGGTCCTTGTGTCTGAAATGAGCAGCTCTTATTTTCAATAAGAGGTTTCCCTGCTGGGATGAGTGGTCATTTAATGGTCTCAGAGACCTGTAATGGACAGCACCTACAATATAGACACCTCCTTAAGTATCTCTTAGGGATATAGAAGTACAGCCTCCACACCATATGCCTGCCCTGTTATTAGCCTGGTTCGTACCTAAGGTCCTGCTGATTCTGTTTGATGTGGGCAGATCCCAGGTCAGATGTCATTTCTGAAAACTCTCCCTCTTATCCTTGCATAATGAGTGAGACTGAGAGATAAGGCAAGATTCTTAGGATGAAATTGTAATTGTACTAAACGATTTTGCTATTTAGATAAACTGCTGTTAGTACGGATAGTTTTAACTGCAAACCGATGGGCATGTGGTGAATGCAAGTTAAAATCCCTCGAACTTTAGGTGGCATAGAATGCAATATTCTCTACAGTCTAAGACTGCTTGATACAAACCTACATTTGACTTTCAGTAGTTTGATCATTGGGCTGAAAACAATGTTATCATTGATTATGTTATGCTGATGATTAACACATGAAGTAAGCACTTGAACTACATGCCAGAATATGTAGTTTTTGAGTTCACAGATTAAGCAAATTAGATGAAATTGATGTAGAAGGGTATTGTTTGCACGCAGACAGAGTGCTGCCTGCTGCATACAATACCAATAAAGGTGAAGAAAGGCAGTCCTATAAGGCTGTCACCTTCTGTGTTGGCAACTTATCACATAAGAAGAAACCCTCTACATGTACAATGTTATGACATGACACAAATGACATATATTCAAATTCCACATCTCATCTGATTACATATAACACAGCATGAAACACAACACAGATTGACACATTACATGTATCACCTCAAATCCATTGACATACAAAACACATTATACTCAGAGATCTTACAAGTGGGCACAACATAACACAGCATAGCACAACAAACTAAAAGATAACAGGACACAATGCAAAACATGGTATGATACAGAGAGTATAACACATCCCATGGCATGACACAAGATCCAACATATAAAGCAGATCACAAAATATGATATGCCATATTGCAACATGATATGGTATGCAACATCTAACAACATGACATGGTATATATGTAGTTCAATGTAGTAAATCAAAACAAAAAATACTTCACACAAAATAACATAAAAACAGAATGACATAATGTAAGTTAATATAACATTTTGATATTACACATCACACAGAAAAGAACATCAAATATGGCATTTGTGAGACAAAAACACATCACCTAGCCTATGAGATTCTTTATATATCAATTTAGCTGCCAGGGATGTCAAAGTAGCTATGAGGAGGAAAAGGTCAGCGAGACCTCCATGAAAAGTGACACATGAATACATTGTTCCTTTAAATTACTGAGTGGTATAGTCAGTTTGTTTTAACAGATGAATTGATACCCTGGTTATCTGTCAGTAACTCTCATATATGGGCGATTTCACTTTTTAATGCATATTGGGCTCAGGACCATTGAATTCACAAACTCAATAATACTTAACACTATATTTTATTGAAAGCCCTGTATCTTGGCATATCAGAAAGGTTTATTCAAGGATCCAACTCCCACGGGTTCAGTTTTTATAGTTTGTGCTGTAAAACCTCCAAACGCAGCCTTAGCTTCAGTCACAATTTAGATATAACATCAAAACTACACTAAGTAAAGCTTGGATTGGCATTAAATTCTGGTTCCATAATAGTATAATGTAATAGTTTAAGTGTACCCAAAATCAAAAACCAGGGATCAAAACTTTTGGAAAAATGGGTCTTGTGTTATATAGCGCATGGTGAATATTTGGTGAAAATCAGTCCACAATTTTAACTTTACCCTCAATTCATAAAAAGTGTTCATATAGTCTTGAAAATCACTCTACTTCATATACAGTATGTCTATTGTAAGATCTTTAGCTATCTATTAGTGACTTCACCAGCTTAGGACAGCCTTCACTGAATCCTCGGAAGGCCCCGAAAACATAACCGACGCTAAAGCAGTGTCAACATCTTCCACAATAGTCCACAATAGACCCACAAAAACTCAATGGATTACATCCATGTTACAGTCTAAGACATAAAACACCTTTCTCTATTGATTACAGCATAAAAATACACAGTTAAGGCCCGTATGGGTCCATACCATGGCTTCAAAAAAAAATTTCACATTATTTTCGCACACTTCCGATGTTTTGGTTCAATAGTACAAATGCAAAAAAAATGAACAGGAAATTACAGAAAACACAAATTATGTTGCATATATATGCTGCTAGTGATAGTCTATGGGTAATAGAAACAACATCAGAACACACAGCCATTACAGAGATAAATAATGATCAAACACCTTGTCAAAACCCATAAGATCAGCAAAAATTTAAAAAACAATACTCAGAATTCTTTCCTTGGTACTTCTGTTAGTTAAGGGAATCAAAGGGCCATCTTATGGGTAAATATGAATGGCCTGTATAGGGCTGAAATATACTTTATACACATTTTAAAGCAAGGAATGGCGCTTTAGCGTCGGTCACAATTTTAAAATGAGTCTTAAAGAAGGGAGGGAAAATTCCAATGGTGCAAAATTATGCTCAGTAGGTTAGATTATAGTCCTATCTAAGTAGTAAAAACACACTACCCGGTCTTTTTTACCCCCTTTCGGTACACAAAATGCATTCCACTGACCCCCACACACTTCTACAACAACATTTCAAGAGAATTTCATCATATTTCCTCACCTTTCTGGCAGTATTTGGCCAAAATCTGCAGGTAGAATTGCTTGGAACTGGTCTATTTCACTGCTTGGGTTCTTCTGAGCTGTTTACATAGAGACCTGGATGTGGGCCATTCCAACCAGGGCAACCAGAAGTCACTTTTCTTTACCACCCTGGTTTTGGCACGAAAGTGTGACCGATGCTAAAGCAACCTAAGAACCACCCCTTACAGCCAGCCTAGGAAACCTTTCTTCATTATTTCACTTTCATCATGAGCAGATGCACTCTCTAACCTTGTTTGGTTGGAATAATAAGCAGTAATTTGCGATTAATGGAGGAAAATGTCCGTTTAGTATCGGTCACACTTCCGGAATTGAAAATCACATAGATGGCTGTGGTGATGTCGGGTTCTGAGGTAGTGCCAATTTTTTTTCTGGCCCATAGACCCTTATAGGGACCCCTTTCATGGTGGCTATTTATAAAAATGTAGATAGTATTTTAGAAGCCCAGCTAATCTACTTTTATTATATGTCTGGTGGGTAGAAAAACTTTTCATAATAGTCCTTCCCGCAGAAAATTTACGAGATCGTTCATTGAAATATTAGCTAGGAGGTACCCGTTATGGAAAAAATAGTTTAGGGTGTTCTAGAAATGATTTATCATGTAATACATGACCTTTAACATATAGGAAAAGGTGAAAAAAATTCATTTTTTGGTGATTTTTCATGTTTGAAGACCTATATCTGTCAAAATAATAGGCCGATATACGCAAATTTGCATTTTTTTGAAGACCCAGATTTTTTCTATCAAATATGACTAAAATAAAGAAAAATGGTGCATTAAATATTTTACTATATCTCCAAGAAGCCAAAAAGGGCCAAATACATCATTTTCTTGAATCCCCCCATATATATACATGTAATTTCTACACAGGATTATGTAGCTATAAAGGACAGCCATAGAGAGGGCTTGAGGTCATCAGTGACGAACTGAAGTCGTTAACATGAATACTCAGCATAGTCAAAACCAATGGCAACCTACCTCCTGAACTAGGTCAATTTGGTCCTTAGAGTGACTTTGGGTGGTCACCTCTGACTACCCCATGATGACCTAGGGTAGTTCTCCTAGGTATTGTCAACCTAAAGTCGTCACTACTGATGAGTGTCAGACTCTGAAGGTTTTGAGTGTAGGTACTATGCATTTATGCATTAGCAGCCCTTTAATGGTAAAAAGAGGGATCATTTGACAAGAACAAGAAGTAACATTATTCATGCCATATGAAGCAATACTGAGCATGATAGGCTCATCATTTTGATAACCCTGTGATGGCATCCTCATTATTCTGATGAGGCAGAAATACTCACCCAGTGTGATAAAAGTGATGACCCTAGGCTCATCACTTTGATTAGTCTGTGATGATGTCATCATCATTCTGATGAGATAAAACTAATCACCTGGTGTGATTAAAGTGTTGATCTTAGGCTCATCACTTTGACTAGTCTCTGATAAGTCCTCATCATTTTGATTAGGCCAAACTACTGCCGTGGTGCACCATCAAAACGATGAGGCAAAACTCATCACTACTGATTATTTTTTGATTAGTAGTTCCCGTTTTCAGTGCAAATCAGATCGTAGGTGGCAGCATGGTGGGCTGTTCGCGTCACAACATGAAAAAACACAGGTTTACATACTAGTGGTCTGTTGTCGGCCAAATGGTTTCACAAATATATAAGACATTAGGATTTGCATGTTAAAACGAAGCCATACTTGTCCTTATATAAGTGGACACAATGTATAGTTTCAGGAGTAGAATACCTGCATGTTGCAATTAAGTAAATACACTTTTCTCTTTGTGAAAATAGGAATGCTGCACTAAATAACATCACGTTGTCATGTCATTGTGCCATTTCCTTACTTCCATGGAATTGGGAGTTTCTGGATGGCTCTGTCTGGGGATCATTTCTTAAGGTACTACCTTTATACACAGCACTGTGACTGCAACTTCAAATGCTATTCCTATGGCAATTTTGGTTTGACCTGAACGGAACAGACATCTTTCATACTGGCAAAGTAATATGGTAGGATGGAAGAGTCTTGCGTAAGACAACCTGTAGGGAGAGAATTCAATTTTCAGAAGAACCATCCTTTTAGATTTGTATTCTCCCTGGTACCAGCATGCGTATCACTTTCTCTCCAATCCTCCCTCTCCATTGAGGTCGCCCCAAGATGTCCTTCCCCGTTGATGTAAACAAGGTGTTCAACATCAAAGCCTTACGCTCTGACAGCATCAGATTGATTCTATGAACCTGATAAGCTACTCTCTCTGACTCAACTTGGTTTTACTGAGCATGAGCTCTTTGAAGTCAATGAACACTGGAGCCTGGTGGCAAATGTAATCACCAACAAAGGTGTTGTAATGGTGTGATGTTGGATCTCTAGATTAGCAGACTAGAACATCAGCATGAGTATGAGACTATAGATGAAAAGTTATTTTGTTTCATTTTGTAATTTCATTTTTGGAATTCTTCTCATTTCATTCTATAACTCCTCATATCCTTAGAGTAGGCCTACCATTTCTCTCCATGATATGGTGAATTATCAATGCTATGCCTTATGAAATATTTAGGGGTATTAGGCCTGGTAGGCCCTGGTAGGCTCTCTACCTATATCAAAAACATGCAAAGGGTTATATGCAACGTTTATCAAAATAAATCAATTAGCTGGAATATGTTACTTTAAGCCCAAGGTATTTAGAATGTGCAAAGATAGATTGTGTAGTGAAATAATATCTATAATATAATTCCTAGTTGAATATCTCCCATAAGGTATTGATCTAGAAATGCAATCCTCACTTTCAAAAACATTGCAAAAGGTACGACCTCTTTGAGTATTAATGTTGTCTTTAAGTACCTTTATCTCTAGGGTAATCTCGAGTTCTATACAAATATATTCAAGACATAGAACACAATACATGATGTGGTATGAGTGGGATGCAAAGATACAAAGTTGCTAAGCCATTGTTACAGAAAGAAATGATGAAATCACAGCGTTGTGGTTTTAAGGATGATGCATTTTGATTAGACTTTAGTCCTAGGCATGAATAATGAAAGACTCTTTGAGTCTGCATTGGAATATGATCCCTTGTATCGGATCAGGAAGCACATGCGATTCCTTTTAAGAGATTTGAATAAATTATTGGGAGTGACAAACTGAAACAAAAAAACCTATTTCAGAAGACTTGACTGTTTCATTGTGTCTGTAATATTAATATTGTTTAAAGGCTACAAATGTCTGCATATGAATTATCGAAGAACAAAACCTATTTGTGTTTTCTAGACTAAGGTGGCTGTATCTGAAACTATTTTCGGCTCTGTCTAGAAAAACATCTTATCTCTGTTCTCTATAGATAATGAATCCCTGTAGTAGGCACCTCAACTACATGCCAGACTAAATGTAGCTTTGTGTTCATGCCCCAAAAATAGACATTATAGAACAAAGATGGAAAAAGCATTCTCTGAAAAAAAGACATAATGATGTCTCCTGCTGCTGCTGCTGCTGCTGCTGCTGCTGATGATGATGATGATGATAGAGCACAGAGAAAGAAGGCAGGCCGTCCAAAAGGCTGTTGCTTTCTGGACATGTTTTACTTTGATATTTTCCCGCTGCAATGCAAGAGCACCAAAATACTTTTGTTTTCTGCATTACAAACAGACAGACAATGCATTTCAGTTTGTCTGTGTGTGGTACTATATCTTTATCTAATCTACTTTGAAGATTTATACAGGATAAATCTCTTTTCATTTTGGAACTTTGTTCTCTCTACAATCATTATTTGGGGAGGTTACATATCCTCAAGTTGCAAAATGACCCCATCTTGTATTTGAATTATAATGTACTCTTTCTAAAATAACATCAGATATGTTATTTTTTTTAAAATTTAAAACAGAGCTATTAGTGTTCCAAATAATGTACTTTACAAACGTCAACCCCTATGCACCAATCTGGTCATTTCGCTTACAGACATGAGAGTCATGAAAGTAAGACCATCATGACTAGGCCTATATAAAACTAGGAAGTTTTGAATCCATACTACTTTCCTCTGGTCAACACTTCTATATAATGTGTTCAATGTGTTGGCTTTTTGTGCTCTTCATGAACACCAGTGACTCCACAAGCCACTGGCTACATTCTGGGCTTAGTTCCCCACTATAGGGCTGATGAGATTATAACAGCTCTATAAGTCACCTCTTTACAATGGCAGCTGGGCACAATCTCTCAATGTAGCCAGACCTAATTCTGTAGAGAGATGACGACAAGGGGCTTCCGTATTTAGCCCACTTATAATGCACCAATGCTCTCTTTATCTGCCAGACTATGAACAGGGACCTAGTATTGACTTCTTTTTTATGGCACTAGGCTCTATAACGAAAGACTGCCCCTGTGTCGTATAAGGTTGCCCCCTGGTGGTCATGAGAAGACTGGAAAATAGATGAGGATACTCTGATCGAGAGTGTCTCCGCAAGGATTACTTTTATTATCTTATATGCTTGTTTCAAGACAAGGATAAAGAGCAAACAATATAACTATAGCTAATTTTTTTCTGACCACAAAATAACATTGATGTGTTGTTTTTCTGCTAATTTTATGTTAGTCATCCGAGGTTTTTCAGCAAGCTGTTATCAGACTTTTTACCTTACCTTTATGAGAATTCAAAATTATTATTATTGTTATATGAAACTCTTCAAATAATACAGACTCTATGTAGAGGAGAGCAAATAGGAAATTCTACTCCCTATCTCTTTCCATTATTAGGATGTTTTCCTTCAGAATCGAAAGTTTTATTCAACATCCTAGCACCAGTCTCACGTTTTTACAAATGAGGGATTGATGTTGTCCTCATACAATGAAAGCCTATATACAGGACAGCAATTTGGCAATCTTAACCTTTCTTTTCAATTTTTTCCTCAAGATGTAAAATATCCAGTTTCGCCAATATCATCAACCTCCCTGTTGCAAAAGATTACCACCTTATCACCTATACATGGAAAAGGTAAATAAAGGAGATCACGTCACAAATATTTTAACCTTACACAGTGTTACTATTATATGCAGCTCAAATACCTCTCCCCCGATTTACTATCCTATTTGTTTTCCTCATTTCTTATTACTCATACCATAAAACCTGTTTACATAAGGTTAATCTGCATTCTTAGCGTCCACTGCCTTGGTAGTGAGTGCCTCAGAACTGGATAACTGCTCTGCTATGATGTCACACATAGATCACTATAAACTAGTACTAAGTGTGAGTCCTTAAAACAATGGTATACATAGTAATATATAAATAATCAAGTACTTTGTTTGCTTATCCAACTGCTCAATTTTGGAATGGAAACCTTATTGTCTCTTTCACAAGTAGCTTTCCAAGCTCAGGCTCTAAAACAATATAGGGTGAAAGGGGGAAGAAATGTGGAAAATATTGGGAAAGAATTGAAGCTAGCAGAATGTATACAACCACATTTTGGTCAAGATGGTAGCTCAGATGAGAATGATTAGTTTGACAACAAAGAAGTTGATCTGTCTGCTGTTAACTACTGGTCGATGTCTACACCTCGTGTCCTCACTCCTCTTTCTATGATACAACTGGGGAACTACTCACTGACACAAATGCAATACAGAACATTAAAGTATCACATGTTAAACAGCGCAGGGTTGTTTTAAAGAATCTGACAATTCAGTCCTTAATTCTATAAGGTTTTCTTGACTAAAAGCTCATCGGTCGCCTGAAGTCTTGCGACATGTTGGAAGTGCAATTATTCACAAAAGGTGTTATGGTTAATATGATTTTGCAGTACTAGATTGGAACATCCTGATCATAATAATTGATATTGATTTTGGTTAAAGTGTTGGAGTCTGTCTCTCCCTTTCATGACTAAATATGTCTTTCAGCAGCTCAACTTCACAAGTTTATTTATAGGCTATAGTGATCGTGTTTCAGAGGAGGAGTCTGAAAGAGGCGGATCATGCTTTTGTAAAATGGGATCAAACCTGGTGGAGTGAGCCAGATATCAGTCAATGTCATTGGTAATTTGCAATCCGAACAGGAAAACCTTTAGTAAATAATGCGAATAGGGAAGACTAAAACCTATATATTTTGACATATTCATTTTAGAAAGAATAATTCTATAAACATCATACATGGGTGAGCAAAGATGGTATCCAATCTCAACCTGGATTACAGTGCAAACTTCTGTGAAATTGCTAAAACATTAGGGCCAATGTAAAATGGGATTTCCATGATATTCTAGAGACGTATATATATATATATATATATATATATATATATATATATATATATATACGTCTCTAAATATAAATACCTGTTTGGCGGGCTTTTATTTCATCGTCTCACATATAATACCCAACATCACTACCTTTGAGTCATCTGGCAAAGTGCTTCATGTTGCAGTGTTGGGAATAACCTTAAGTGACAGGTAGTTTCTTATCCTAGTTGAGTAATTACATGTTCGACTTCAGACCCCTGAGCCATCGCCATTAGACCAATCACTCGGGTAGTATGGGACCTCTAGGGATAGTCTGGTCATGAAGAGGTAACGGTCCCAAAATCATGCTGCAGCAAAGTCCCATTTGTACAAAGCGAAAAGGTGGATACTGGTATCAACCTTTGGTCTTACACTGCTTACATAGGCAGCAATAGTAATGTTCAATTTACCACTAGGTATTTACATAGGGCAACATCTTAGTTTGGGACATTACAGTCTGATCGAGGTTGGAATCGGTAATTCCTGGCGTAGATACACGGGTGTGGTAAGGTTAACTTAATAGGTACCATGCATCACATGACCACATGTGAGCTACATCCGGTGGTGCCTTGGCATAAGTAGTTGCAGGTACCTTAAGTAGGCCCTGTCATGCGACTCTGTGTTCGCTCACTTAGGCACACAATCTCTGTAAGTGAGTAACAGGACAGGATATTTTACTCCTGTATATGGGTAAACGTTTTCTCAGTTATTATTAGAAACAGAAACGGCAAATACTCTCATCTGCCCTTTAACTTCTCGGAAATGAAAGGAACTATGCTCTCATTTATAAGAGCACTCAGAGGTTGGGTTTTATCTGAAATCTATTTTCTATGTGAAAAAAAAGCTAAAGAAAATGTCGTAGGTATTGTATTTATTAGCGTTGCAGTATCATTCTCTGGCCCTCCTTATTGGAGCTTATTCCAATAAATCTGAAATATGGCTTTGTATTTTACATGCCTTTATATTGGTGTTTTCATTCCTGCCAGAGCTCTACTAAATCAGATATGATGAGATATAGGGACTCTCACAAAATAGTGGAACTGAACTATAACGCAAATCTAGCAGAGGTTCTCACTATACCACCTTTGGTAGAGCCTTTAGGTAGCCGCATTTGCATGGAAGCTCCCATACAACAGGGTGCAAGTTCCAAACATCCTTCCAAGCCACTGAGACCTGTTTCACAAGCATTCTTTATTTAAGATCGATCTTTCCACTCTATGAGTGACCACTTAAGATCAGTCATTTGGGAATGACTATAAGTGTTTCAGAACAAGCTGTCACTCCTATTGAAACATAGGACTGGTCCTTTAGAAACAGCTGTCAATTAGACATTGGAGCATTAATCAAGATCAGTTGTAAGGTCACTCACAGGCCAATTATCCAGCTAGTAAGATTAATCAGCTAGGTGCAGAATATGGCTTTACTTCATAATTCCATGATAGAAAATGGTATTAAAAGGGGGAATTTCCATTTGATATATACCTGACTTCATGCATTAGAAAATGTTGTGGGATTCCGCTTGTTGATAGGATTTTTCACATTTATGTGTACCCTCAACCTTCCCCATAAATCAGCTACTTTATGTTGGTCATAAGACACTCTTACATTGACCCTTTACTAGGAATTTTCACTCCCCATTTACTTTTGAAACACTTCCCCTAAGCCTAAGAAGCCTAAGATCAATTTTAGAATGACCATAGGAGTGATCTTGCTCGTACACCAATCTTACTCGTACATGGTGGTTGTGAAACAGGTCTCTGAGACCTGTTTCACAATGACCATGCAGTAGAAAATATTGTGGGATTTCACTTGTTGATAGGATTTCTCACATTTATGTTTACCCTCAACCTTCCCCATAAATCAGCTACTTTATGTTGGTCATAAGTCACTCTTACATTGACCCTTTACTAGTAAGTTTCACTCTCCATTTACTTTTGAAACACTTCCCCTGAGCCTAAGAAGCCTAAGATCAATCTTAGGATGATCATAGGAGTGATCTTGCTCGTACACCAATCTTACTCATACATGTAGGTTGTGAAACAGGTCTCTGGAAATATATTTCGCTTTCTGCCTCTATCTGGTTATATTATCCCATCATAACAATAGCGTACCAAGGTATAACACACTATCTTATCTCTGGATCAGACTGCCTGTCTACTACAATCAAGGAACTCTACTATTCTGTGAATGAATACAGGAATACAGGAATGGCTGTCACAATAATGGGGCACTGTCATGCTATGGCACTACTTTCCCTTGCATATTCCTCATTGAAATAATGTAAGCTGGGTTCCCAGCCAGTCAAGCAAAGGTCCTTGGTGATATATAGAAACACAGGATTAGGACCACTGGCAGCTATAAATGTGTTTTTTCTCAGTCCTCTTTATAGGAGGCATTACTGTTTTTAGCCATCTGAACACTAAAATATTCTGTGATATTCTAGTGAATAGCATCATTTGATGGCCAAATCTCTCCTTTACTTTATTCAATTGGCCTGCCATGGGACATTGGCAAACACAATTGAATGTAAAAAAGGGGACTTATGTGATCCTAATTGAGGACACAGTGAATGGAGTTCACAAAACATGTGACACTGCTGCAAATATGAGGCGGAGTGCAGGGTCTGTTTTCCTCTAGTTGTAAAATAAACACACACAAAACCTAGAGAAGGTCGGAAGGACGACATATTATACAACCATGTCAACACAATTTTCATAAAAGCGAATGATACAGATTTAAAGGAGAAAAGAATCCAGGTAGATTTGTGTACAGAGTGGGGCTACTTTGTTTTCTAAGCACTCACTGAAAGATGCTGCTGACGCTCCGAGGGCACAATCAGAACTATACTGAGAGAAGGATGGTACGATGCAGACGATGTCTCTTAGATTGGAATTGAGAGGACGGGTGCTGAATGTTACTGAGAAACAACACTAAAACAGGTGGGCAAGGAAGGTTGACCTTTATAGCATTTATATAAGAATAGGGGTGATTCTGGTGTAAATACAGTAGTGCTGATATCGAGATATCAAAAGGAAAAGCCTTTTTGGGGTGGTTGTAATTTTGTTGAAAAGTATCCTCAATTTATATATGTGCTACGGGAAAAACAAAGGTAGGCCTAGACTGTAATAGTAATGCTATGCACATCATGGAGTCTCAATTGGGGTCAATGTAAAATAGCTCAGGCAGCTGTATTTCTTCATACTGTTCGCTCATGCTTTGGAATTGAGTGACAATTCAAAACAATCCAAATTTTTCTTTCGTCTCCTAATTCGGTAAGACGGCCTTTTCACAAATGTCATATTTTCAGTATAAAGGTCAGCAAAGTCACAACTGTGCATACACAGCATGACCTGCCAAGGTTCCTGTGGGAAGAGAGAACAATGTATTCTTCCCTCACAGAATACTGCTTTACAGTCAGCATAGTCACTCCCTACATGACATCATTTAGAAAGACATAAAAAAAGCAGGCAAAATTTCAGCAGTCTAATTATCAAAATTAAAATCCACAACAAAATGATATTGTTGCATTTTCGTTCATCTGTGATGACATTGTATTCAAATTTTGAAATCTCCGGTTATGGATCCCAGGTACTATGGTTCCCATTAGAAATAACAAAGAGCACTGACCAAACGATAATTCTATTTATGAAATCTTATCCATTATTCTAAGTCTTTGTAGACATAATGTCTAATGGGCATATGATACATGAGAGGGGATGTTATTTGAAATCTGTTCATTTAGAAGTTCTCTGATTTGAAATAAACTTAAACTGGTTCTAAAAATTTTAGTAAGAAAAAGCTACCCAGCAAATTGTCGTCATCTGTCGCCATGATTGGTCATCAACGGTGACTCCTTTTTGAGTGATAACTCATTCCGTCATCTTTCGCCACTGTGTGTTAGACTCATGTGGCATAGCAATTGCTATTCCTGGTGATCTTGTGCTATAACGACATCGTGTTCCATCTAACGACATGTGTGAGCCACTTCACACAGGTTGACGAGGACTCACGACAATTTGCTGGGTAGAGACGAGAATACTAATCCTGATGCAGCATCTAAGAATGTTCATAGGGATAAAGCGTAGAACTTAGGGGAGCATTGATTCAGATGAACCCTCGTCAACAATGATGCAGGACTTACCCTTCTGTTTTTCGGATGCAAATTCTCAGGGTCAGCGGGAAGGTGTTTCTCGGTGAGTTATCCTATTAAACCAGACTTGTCCTGAATTGAGACTTATCAGTTTTTGAGCTAAAGGCTTTTTAAATTACCCAGTGAGGAGGACAGGCCATCCAACACAGTCAAATAACATGAATCTAATTTCAAAATTCAGATCGAAATCTGGATTGCATTCTAAATTATAGCCACTATGAGCAGCCCTGCCTCCGGACAGGGCTGCTTGGGAACCCCCATTGATTTTTGGAGTAGAATTTTGAAAAGGTCCTACTTCATTGAAATCCCCCTCTATTTGTTTATCTTTTTTTAATAATGAGATAGATTAAAGCATTATAAAGACCGATCACACCAATTTAGATGTGATTGACTTTGATTTAAAGGAGCATTTGACATATCTTCCAGCTCAAACGTAGCAAAAGGACACTGGTGGCCATTCTGATGTCTATATGACGTATAGTGTTGCTATGGTAAAGCTACCCCTCTACTCCACTTTTGTCAATGGGTTCACGTCAGTCTCGAAATGCCCACCATGGAGAGACGATCTAAGATTATGATAATCAAACACATCAGCCATGCATTAAATTACCATATTCACCCTATTTCCATTAAAGCATTATTTTTATGAAAATGATATGTAAGCAATCATGGTTAAATAATCAAACCTCACTTAATGCGTGAATGAGGAATCAACTATACAGCATTTTAGCAACTGGTGTTCTATAGCTTCTTACAGTTACTCGTCTTGGCCATGCACATCACCAGTTTAGGTTTACACTCGGTTGTCACAAATCTCAGAATGATCTATCCCTTATTTACATTGGATGCTGAATCCTAGTTGTAGGTTGAGTCTTGGGGTTTAGAAACCAGACACATCAATCAGACTTTCTATATGTTTTAAATTACCAATTTCATCCTAGTTTAGTCTGGAGGGTGTTGCTCCTATTGTAAAAAGAGCTGTGAGTATGTGCCCTCTTTTCTAAACAATTTGTGCACTGCTTCACCAAAGTACTTGCACTTACCACATCAGTCTGAAAAGTCACCTGCCTTGTTTAAAACAGAGAGCTGCACTATCAGGTACTTATTCATGTCACACAATCTATAGTATATTATACTGACTGACTTCTCCAAACTAGATACCTACTCAAATCCCCCTTTTTTAGCACCGTACTTGAATGACCATTGGTGAGCAACAAAAGGGACAAGTTATAGCTACATGAAAAGAAAGGACTGGAAATGAGGGCATTTTTAGACAGCTCTTCCTTTTACTATAGGAGCAACAGCCTCCAGATATCCTTTATAGTCTAAGAAGCCATTCAAATATAAACACAAAAAAGGGGGGTCATATAAGTAAGGGGTTGCTTATCTTTTTATGAAGTGTTACAAGGGGATGTGGGCAGTCAAAAAGTGTTATATAATATTTGAAAGGGCCCTAAGACATGTTTAATCACCCGAGGAGTGTTGACAGAAGGGTGTACATATGACTATAGGTTCTTTCTAGGTATGCATACTTAATATGTCAACTGTTGTAATTATATGTTCTCTTTTAACCCTTTGAACCACGTTATGCTGCCACTGTGTTTCAGCTGTTAAGTTCCTATACTTACTAAAGCTACACACTCCCTCACTACCCTTCTTCTCTTTTACTCCTTCTAGGCAATCCAGCTATTGTAAGTAGCCCTATGGTCTACCAGGTCATATACAGGGAGCAGCTCATAAGTGTCTGCAGTTATCAGCTACTGATGAGCTGCTCACACATTCAGACTGACACTTACAGCCCTATAATGATGTAGACCTTGTAGCTGACTCTTATCTTGTTTCATTTCCTTTTTACTTATTTAAATGCTTAAACATCAATTAGCCTGGATACGTTTATAAGCAAAGGCCTATGACTAGGCGTTGGGTCTCATGACCTAGGTTTACAATACTTGAAGGTTTAACTGAGAGACACATTTACCATCATAATGTATGATACTGAAATTCGTGAGAGCATTTTATAACGATGGGCATATAAAATACATAATTATGTTCTCGTTTTGTACCCAGTCCTTCATCCTATATTGAACACTGTATTGTTCTTTCAGGATGTAGACTTTGTACTTTTAATCGGCACTGCTGGCCCAACTAGGCAGTGGCTATGTCCTGGGATTAATTCTCCCTATGGGGCTTATGAGATGATAGCAGCACTATACGTCACCTCTTCACAATGGAAACTGAACACAACCCTCATAGTGTAGCAGGAACCAATTTTGTAGAGTGACGCCAACTTGGGGCTTCTGCATTGAGCCCCCCACCTATGCCCTCTTTCTATGCCAGACTACTAACAAGGGCCTTGTATTGACTTCCATGCAAAGGCACCGTGTTCCTCTATAGTGTAAGGCTGTCCCTTATGTAGTGCAGAGTTGACCTCGTTGGGCATGACAAGACTTAGTCTGAGATCCGGATGATATAATAAGCAAAAAAGAGTAAAATAGATGATTTATTTTATCCTATCTATGAAACATTTTGAACTAGTTCAACGTCCAGATGTACTAAATATCTATTTCCTTTAGTGGCACCTGACTTCTCAAACCTCCAAAGTAATTTTCATAAGGGGCATTTAGTGTGTAAAGAGTGCCCTTCTCGTTTTACTGCACAGCATAGATCTTATACTATATAGTGCTATAAGGTAAAGAAGTATATACCATGAATCACTCTATACAAATTCAGCATTAGCCAACACATCAAAGGTAAGCATATATATGGCCCTGTGCTATAGAAAGGGGAGTTAGTGGTTTTACAATTGAACCAAAGGAGCAGGTCATGCCTTTACTGAGCTGATGTGGGCACCCATGAAGCGACGTATCCAATCCCCTTCCACACACACCTGCTCACGTAGAATCATTAAGCGAATCATTTTGCAAAGTGAAAAAGTACCCATTAATTTTCTAGAATCCCCCACACACCTTTCAAGTACAGAACTTTGGCAGTATGACTTATAATATTATATTGGGACTATTAGATATATTTATTGGAGGATGAGGTAACACTTTCTATACCACTTAAGCGATTGGTATAATGGAGATGGATCAGGGTTCTGACCATGTAATAACTTGCGTAATATTAGAAACTAGTAGCTGCTCTCAATGTAGATGATTTAAATCAACACTGTAATTGAAAGAGGTGCAGGGAATTCTAGACATGGGTACTTTTACTTAACCTTCGGTATAACTTAAATAGCAGAAGACCGCAGCTTGGCCCTATGAGCAGAAATGTTACTCCCTGTCTTCACAGTCAGTAATTCCAAGAGTAGATGCTAGATTTCAGTAATGCCAGGCATCATATGTCACGTGACCACATGTGAGCTTCATCCTTAACCTGAGTAGCTGCTGGTACCTTAAGTGAGCCCTGTCAGGCACCTCTATGTTCTCTCGCTTATTCAGACAATCTTGGTAATTGAGTAACAGGATAGGCTTGTTTCCTGTCATGTCTATGTGAGGAAATGTTCTCTCTGCTGTTGCTTTTCTACCTACCTCTAACATATGGCAAATCATATATGCTCAGATGCTGTGCCACCATAGATCAGTGTTTTTGTCTTGGCATGTTGCCAGCATATTCACAAGATATCTGACAAATATCTAGATATTGTATATAATGTGTTTGTCATCAGTAGATGTAGTAAACAAGATGGTAATGAAAAATGATCAGGTCTGAGCAACTACCTTAATTACACACCAGTGGGAAATCACACCCTGTTGCCATTTTACACACCACTCTCCCAAGGGGGTAATGTGATTTTCCATGTCAGTGCAAAAAAAAAGCTGTCGTGTGATTTTCCACGTCAATGCGAACAAAAAGCTGTCAGTGCAAGCAAAGGCATCAGTAGGAAAACCTGCTATGCTCCACTGTCTTATATATTGTCAAATGTGTATTTTAACATGGCTTTCATCATTAATTACTGGTTAAATCACTTTGGATTTTAGTGAGTAGCTTACTGTCTGGGATGTTGCTTTAACTATTGATACATTACATTGTTTAGCAAACATCATAAAGTATTAGCAAATTAGATACAAAATGGGTTGTGATAAATTTGGGACAGAATACAGAGCGAAAATTGACTTTTCTCTGTTATAAACTAATTCTAAGGTTAAAACTTGAAAAAGTACAACACAGAATATTTGTTTCAAGAATTAGCATGGTTTATACTAATATTAATTAGATTAGTTAAAATCAATTTGAAATGGTTATTTTGGCAGTGATGACAAATTACACACCACCAAATCACAGGCTGGTGTGATGTGTGATTTGGTCCCATTCCGGTTTTCCAGACTGGTACCTGATGATCTGGCCTTTCCTTTCTTTGATACTGATCCTACACATGCAAGGGATATTGTCTCATCTGACATTTCACAATGCATTGACGGGCAGCAACTTAAGACAATTTCTTTTTTCAGACAGGAATATTGTATTCATCCACAGTGCAGTATTGCTATGTACTTAGACCTCGACAACTTCTAATATAGCACGGCATCGATCAAGATGACAGTCACTATGGTCATATGATTACCATTCAATACACGAATCCTTCAAATTCTACTACAGCAGTACCTACACTGAGAAAATATTCTTACTCACATGAGTCTAGATCCACAAACAAAAGAACGTTCCTAAGAAAACTTATTCAAAGTGACTTATTATTCTTACTTAGTACTTATGACTAACAAATGACCAAGGAGGTCTAAGTTTTCTTAGTCATATTGAATACCCAGATCAGTTTTGTCAGGCGATGAATTTAATAAAATTAATAAGAATTAGAGACTCGCAAATAAAGTTAAGAAATCTTTATTGTAGTGTTGATCCATCGTCGACATAAACTGTGTGCTGTTCTATGACACATATTGTTAATTCAGAATAACAATAAGGATAATAATAATAGACAAGCTTGATACACTGAGTTCCATATTGGCCTTACCTATTGAGATAATTGTGTATAGCCAAGCAAAAAGGGTCCCCCAGGGAAAAGTCAATTTTTAAATTCAGGCCATGAACTTTTCAATGATATATTACATGAGAAAATATATCTGCTAGTTTCAGAGTTACGGTTCTATTAACTTAGATGGTTACCGACCTATTCAAATCCCAAATAAGGTCTACCTTGTATATTTCATGAGATATATCAGATGACATGTATAATTAGGCATAATTCTGCAAATTAGGGAAATTGTCATATTCTTCACATTCTTTTTCTCATAAAATTTGATCTGATTATCAGATTTTTACCATCTTTTCAACACACCGATCCTTGTGGGTGTGGCTACCAATAGGCTTTTTTGATTCCTCAATTTTGAGTGAAAATAATGTTTCCATGGCAACCAATATCAACAAGAGCACTGATTTCTGCCCTCAAATGCCCAAAAACGTTCTATTTACATTCCAAATTTGGAAGGTTTTCCTTAAAAATGGGAATTTCCCTTTAGGACGATTGTAATCTACATAAAAAAGTAGTATATAACTATTTTTGGTATATTTTCCCCCTTTTAGGCCATAGTGGTGTCCCCCTGGTGGCCAGAATTGGTACTAATCCCCCTCGGACTGCCCTTTTAACTTGCCTCCTCACAATTATACAGAATCCATCATAGGCTCCTGAAGATACGATACTCTATATGTCCACACTAATGGTGGAAGTGTGTGGACTGGCTCCAAGCTGGCATGAGACCCCCTGTGTCCCCAGCGCTCATTATTTATACTACCCTATCCGGCGACCGGAAGCCCCCATGGTTTCTATTTCATAACCATATCCAATCTTGTAGGATAACAGGCTGGAGGACCCTTCATGGCGGAACATATCCCATAATATGAGACATCCATAATGCCCAATAGGATTCTATTATTATCATAGGTTTTAAATAGTTGATTAATGTTGGGCTATTAATTTAGTGTATTCTATAGTCTAACAGTTTCACTCTCCGAGCACTATCTTGAACAGGGAGTTTCAGGCAAGGTAACATATCTTAGTCACTTTCACTTAGAGATCTTAGTAATTTTGACTAAGGGAGAGACCCATGGTGTTACCTTTACACACCAGATGGCACCGTGGTTGTTAACAGGATTTTTCTGGTGAGTGGGTAGAATAAATAGCTCCATGGATGTCAAAATAGGATGATTTTTTTTAAAACAACATGTATTTGAGTCTTTCAAACTTCAATCTAACATTACACTTGGCAAAATGTACCAAAAATGTTGATGCCTTGTCAAATAAAATAGGTAGTCAGAGAGGAACACCTATTCTGTCGTATTCTAGATAAATACAAAATCCACATTTGAATTTGTTTCTTTGTTGGAAACCCAGAGTACTTTGGCTCAGGGGTTCTAAATGAATATGGTGTGAGGCATTTCAAAAGCATATTTACAGTACATTTACAAAGACAGGTCTTTGTCCCTCCACTGAAACCTAATTACCGTTTTCATTCTAATAAGCGCACATTCTCATAAGCACACACCCCACATTTTGGGACCTCAAATCATGCAAATGCATTGCTTTAACAAAGATTTTTGAGGGGAAAATAAACGATTTTGAGGGCAAAAACTACGATTTTGAGGCTTTAGGGAGTACGCCTATTAGAATTAATTTTGTATTGTTGTTTTGACCATCTAATAATTAGATCTTCCACACATGTGCGCTTATGAGAATGAATACGGTATGTTGGAAAATTACTTATTATTTCACCATGCTTATATTTCTCATGCTAAGGTGGAGCTTCTAAATTCACAGGTTAAAAACCGCAAATAACCACTGAAGTCTGTTGCACAGCAACAATCAAGAACACATTAGCCCTACCAAGGAACACAGAGATGATATTGTGTTATCACATTGGAGCTATATCTCATTTAAAAATTTAGAGATTTTATTCAAGGCTCCTCCCATCAATCATCTCAATGTATAGATCTGATGAATCCGGATTAAGGCATAACTCTAGACTCTTCCTGCTAAACTTCATAATTATAATACATGTATGCAGACATATGCTAAGCTAAATTTAATAATGGATTGCAGTTTTGATGGATATAATTACCCTTGATAGTATTGAAAGTACGGGTACCTAGCTTTTTCAGGGTAGCAGAATGTCACAGGCCAAGAAATCATACCTTATAGATCACTATAGTGCACTCTTGTGGCTATTATCAAAAACTACTCTATTGATGCGAGGACTAAAGCTTGGATCTGATCGACGTACCTTCTGTCATGTTAAGATGCACAGTCTGTACTAGGGTTTGAACCTTGCTCCCTCAAAGCCTTACATGGAGATGACATCTATCTGGAGTCTGCACATGCCCACAGTGTTGGCCATCTCATTTAAGCCCCACTCAATGAGAGCAGTGTTATCATTGTTCCATTTTAATCCCTTCATTCCACAGAATGTGCATTGATTACAATTTGTTGAATATCAATGCAGAAGTGGCAAGATGACCAACATATTGTAGGCATGGAAGTGCCACCTACTACTAATAATTAAGTCTGAGATGGAGTATGTGTTGAAGGTTACACGGTGATTTATTGGACATTAAAAATGCATGATGAAAGGTCACGTGCACAGAGCACCAAGTACGGAGTCTTGAGAGTTGCGACTACTGGTGGCTGCACCAGGGTTTGTATCCCAATACATAATATTTAACATGGCATATAATTGGTGGGGAGTATTACATGATAGTAAAGTTAGCTGCTGATTGGTGCAATGGGAGCTTTCACCAGCTGCACCTTTTGGTTCAAAGTTTTTATGTACATACTCATATTTGTTAAGTATATAATTTATTAAGGTGTGAAAGCTGTCGTCTTCTGACAGCAGAGAAAATGCAAAAATGTCCATATTTGTGACCCATCTGGAGAAAACGTTCATCCGGGGGATTTTTAGTTTTGCATTTGACCACCAGGGGGCAGTGTAGGAGTATAACTATAAATGCAGTATAACTCTGTAGTAAATACTACTGCTGTACATGCTCCATAATTCACTTACTATAGTACACTTTGTGTGCATTGGTATACGATGCATAAGAAACCCTACTGAAACACTTCCTAGTAGAGAAAATCATGTACATGATTGTGGGTTAAATGTTATTCATTATTATGAATTGAATATCATAATGCTTCACTTCCTAAAATAAGTCCCTTAATTTCAATCTTTAAGTGCCACAAAACATTATGTATGAGGTGTGGCTTATATGTAAAAGAATACCCTGTTGCTGAAGTTTATCTTCTTGAAGCCAGTTAGAAAAGGACATTTTAGGCCTACTATGGAACATGAATAAAGTGTCAAAGATTTGACACTAGAAACATTCGCTGATTTTCTATGGTTCTAATTCACACAGCTAGACACCTAAGAAACAGTATCTACAGGATAGACTGTGAATAGTCAGCCAATATGTTCACCATATCCCCCTTTTAACCTCATTCAGTCTCCCTGCCATCCCATCCATACAGCCAAAATCGTGACACATACTCTACCCTAACTGTCACTTTCTGATGGTGCAATCAATTCCATTTGCCATATTCAATTTTCCTTGCCTGCCCTCCCTGTCATGCACTATATTGAGGAGAGACTTGGGACAGAAAATCTATAAATTAGCTGTCGTTTTCTGATTCACCATAACAGCCGGGGGATATTCTAGAAATAGTGAGGTTCATATGCAGCACAACAAGTGTTTCCTCCCATGTCGCAAGGTCTGAATTCCCATTGGATTAATCATTTTTTTTGATAGAGTTTACACATTGTTCATGGTTCCAAGCTACTATTCTGCTAGATTTCTTAAATCAGCTTAGATTAGTTTTCCGATAATTTGAAATCATGGTTGGGAATAATGACTATTATACTGCTCAAGAGCTTTGTAATGACCACGCCCACATTAAGATTGCCTCAAAACAATTGCTTATAGATGAATTGATTTACATTTACACTGAAAAACGGAAACTTATCGGAAACTCAAAAACTAATCAGTAGTAATGAGTTTTGCCTCATCATTTAATGGTGCACTGCAGCAGTAGTTTGGCCTCATCAAAATTATGAGGACTCATCACAGACTAATCAAAATGATGATGCCATGCTCATCACTTCAATTACAATAGGTGATTAATTTTACCCCATCAGAATGATGAGGACATCACCATCGACTAATCAAAGTGATGAGCCTAGGATCATCATTTCTACCACACTGCATGGGTGAGTAGTTCTGCCTCATCAGAATAATGAGGATGTCATCACTTGCTAATCAAAATGATGACTCTATCATGTGGCATACGGCATAAATAGTTTTGCTTTTTGCTCTTTGAACCCTCCTTTTACCCTTTGAAGGCCTGCTAATGTAAATGCATGGTGCATATTGGTTATCAATATGAATAGATCTAGCCCTAGTGAGTAATTCATGAGGCCTATATTTGTGCATTATGCTTTCCATAAGGCATAAGGATCGGCATGATGGTCAAATGAAGTGCGGGTGAGCAGACTCACCAGCTCTTCATCATGCCGACCTAAGGGCATGATGCACTCCTGCATTAGTGGCATTTACAGGGATAAGGTGGCAGTGTGATGGGATTTAAACAGACAACCTCCCAGAAATTAAGACCTTACAGAGGACCCTCGATCAGATGTTGATATCTACTTAGGACCAATACACATAACAGGTATCAAAAACTTCATGTATATAACTGTAGCAAAAATTAGGCTGATTTCATGAAAATCTGTGCATAGCAGCATCAAACACCTTTAAAAAATGCATATCACCCAATACAGTGTGCCTCACAAGGCTTATATGTCACAATGCAACAAATGATGATGTAACAACACCCTCACATGGCATGACAGCTCTAGTCATATTCATGGCAAAAAGTAATGCATCAGTATAGTCAGCTCCAACAAAATATGGCAAGTCATCACATAAGAAGAAACCCTCTACATGTACAATGTTATGACATGACACAAATGACACATGTACAAATTCCAAATCTTATCAGATGACACATAACATAACATGAAACAAAACACAGCATGACACATTGCAAGTATCACCTCAAATACATTGACATACAAAACACATTATACTCAGAGATCTCACAAGTGGGCACACCATAACACAGCATAGCACGACAAAATAAAAGATAACATAACACGATGCAAAACATGGTATGATACATAAAGTATAATACATCCCATAGCATGACACAAGATCGAACATATATAGCACATCACAAAATATGGTATGACATAATGCAGCATGATATGGTATACAACATCTAACAACATGACATAATTTAAGTATGTAGTTCAATATGATATATCAAAACAAAGAACACTTCACACAAAATAACATGATAACATAATGACATAATGTAAGGTACCGTAACATTTTAATATTACACATCACACAGAATAGAACATCAAAAATGGCATTTGTGAAACAAAAACACATCACCTAGCCTATGACATATATCATGACTAGATGTATAGATCTATACAACAGACAACATCCCACATAATAAATATCGTGGAGAATCCATAATCATTGATTCAAGTATTGATGACAGAGTGCGCCACATATATGCGCTGTTCAGTCAGACCTAGGTGTAAACGGGTCATTCACCGCTCCAGCACAGGGAGAGCAACATGGCTACAAACCCTTATGTTGTGTGGATCATTATTATTGGTTTTCTATGGCCAATTTAGGTACAGCTGAGGATCTACAGAGAGTGGTATCCATACATGCTTTAGGCTCGGGCCAGGATATCAAACAGGATAGACTGAGAAACTGTTAATCAGTCTGTGGATTAAGACACGCAGGGCCCTGGGGCAGTCGTTGCTCTTACATTTTGAATGGTACCCGCTTACCTGTAGGAGCCACCAGTGGTTCTAACAAAGACTCAGACCAAGGTGATGACATGATGCAGATGCTGTCATTTATTATGACACATAATAAATATCACCTCAAATGTGCAGTTTACTTGTAAATTGCAATGTACACACACTAGCCTCACAGTGCCTCTAACCCTACAAAACACCCACACCAGAACACAATGTCACTGTGTTCCCCCTTTCCAACAATCCTTCAGTGGTGGCACACTGCCCTGCCTGCCTGCAACTCACGTACCTACATGGCCATAGGCCTACAACACACCGAAACTCACCTGTATGCCTCCTGTCCTCTTCAAAACACATCTCAATACCAATATTATCTTTGTGCTAAGTGACTGTAGTGTGTTTTGATTTGTTTATGGTCAATGGGCAATAATTGTCGTGATTTGGTAGTTTTGACTTCTGTGCTGAATAGATCAGTCAAAATGGAACTCATATATGTGACAGGATCTGCGAAAAAGGGTCCTTAGTGTAGAGTGCTTTGAGGTCCCTATTTCCAGTACTCTTCACATGTTATTATCATTTATTCTGATTGTCCTGGGTTAGAGCTAAATGGGTAACCCTGGTTTTACCTATGTCTGAGCCATATTTTGGGATAGAGGGATCTCAAACCATCCCAAAAGACTCGTTTTTTAATCCTAAAATCTAAATGTACACATTTGTAGAGAAATAAAAAAAGAAAGAAATGTAGGAAGGCAGATATATATTTCTAGGTGTCTTTAGCAATGATTTAGGAATTCTTTAAGACCATCTGGACATGTATAGACTGATTTATTTTTTTACTGTAAGCAAAAATTGGTTTGTGTAATTTTGAGGAGATTGGTCTAACGCCCAAAGATGGGGCTATAATTTGTATATAAATATAATTAATACATGGACTAATGAAATATGGCATATTAATCCTTAACTTCTACCTATATATATATATATATATATATATATATATATATATATATATATATATATATATATATATTTATGCATAAAAATATTGGTCAAAGACAGAGTAGCACAGATGGATAAAAGCATGCTGGGGTAGTTTTAGTGGGAGATTCATCTAACGCCCTCCATGCACATATATTCACATATGACAGATAGGATTTTTATATTTAACTATCTTAATTATCATCCCTCAGTATCTATATAAGAAAAGTAAAATACCTGTGAATGGCGTTTTCCTACTACTTCCGTGGCCAGAGATATACCTATTATGATGGAAAGGAGATTCGTCAAACGCCCAGGAGATTCGTCTAACGCAGGCCTTTTAACTACCAGATATATCATTCGTAACCTATCCTTTTTATGATGCTTAGTTACCTATATATAAACGGAATAATACCTGTGAATGGCGTTTTCATACTGCCACCCTGTCCAGAGGTATACCTATCATAATGTGAGGGAGAATCGTCTAACGCCCGGGAGATTCATCTGACGCCCAGGAGATTTGTGTAACGCCCTAGCAATACTGCATAGCACTAGAAAATGAAGGAAATTAGAGCCAATGTAGGTGTTCTATAGCTCATAATAAAGGGTAAGGTGTCTATTTTATTTACCTTTCAAGAAATTGAAGGTAAATATAGTTTTGCATAATAAAAAGGGGTGTCATTGTGCAGAAGAGTAAGGCGTTAGACGAATCTCCCCTCCACATTTTACAGGCTATCTTTGGCCCTTGGCCTGTACCTTTGACAGTTTTCATTATTAACCTACCCCCATATATGGATGTTATTGTCCAATCACTGTAGTATACACCCATGAATCTTTGTACATATGCTATCATATTTATTTTTTGGACCCATATAGCCCAAATCCCAACAAAGCGTGTCCATTGACATTATATCAAAAAGGTGATACACAACCCCTCTAAACCCCACCTGTTACCAGTTACAACTGTGATTTACCTATTCATTGTGATAAGTTTTGCTCATCAGTTTGATGAGTCTGGATGGTCATTACTGATTAGTTTGGCTCATCATGTGCAAGATGAGGCAAAACTAATCACAAACTAATCACTAGCGATGAGGCGTCTATGAGTTTTCCGTCTTGAGTGTAGGGATATTCAGTCTGTACACAATGTCTGAGGTGAAACTTATATTATGGTGTATTACCCATATGGGAATTGGTGCCTTCTCTACAGACAATACACTGGCGTTATACACTCTATGCCGGAAGATGGAAGGCTTAGCCATGCCACTTTTTTCTCTTCTGTAAGTAGCCTTTGAATCGCCCCCGTTCTTTATCAAAGGACATGAGCAGTGGTCTGCTCTGACTGCTCTTGAGGAAACAACACACTCTCAATTCATGTCAGCTGTGTAGGTTTGTACCTCTGATCCACATTTCTCTTCTTTAACGAGCTTGTTCTATATTGAATAACCTCCTGACTGCCCTCTTTTCTCACCAGAGTCATGTGTAGCTCCAGGTGATATTATAACTGAGATGTTGCATACTGTAATAGTTCTTAATTTAACTGCTGTAGACCCTACTGAAAAAATAGTTTCCCTGCTCGGGCTATACTACTGTATGTCAATCCTCAATCTAGGCTTGGAAAAACCTCAATCTAGGCTTGGAAATACAATGAAAAGATTTAGCTAATTATAAACCACATTTTAGGATAGTGCTTGATGACTCTTCTTTCAAAACACCATCTTTTGTTGAAATCCAAGTTACAACCATGTAGATATATTCTACTAACATTTCTCAAACTCTTCAATCCATTTACTTATAAAGCTTTAAAGAGCTTTGCTTAAAACTTCCAAAGGCAATATAATCGTCAGCACAATTCTATTTCGTGAACTACATAGTGAAATGTTGATGAATAGTTACATTTGAAATTAATCTCCACAAACTGAAATTGATACGTATCTCATAACAGATCCATGTGGACCGATGACATTTTAATCTGTAGATGTGGTTAATTCACAATATTAAAGTGGCTTTGCCTTCCTTGGTCCCGACGTACCAATTGCATAACGTACCCATTGTACTTGAAACAGGATCCTGCAGTTTGAAAGGAAGACTTTATAATTATCTAGGGACTATAAGTAGCATGGGATTGTCACAGAAGTAAGGCTACTTAGATTTCCACATTACTAAGCCCCCTTATTATAATCAGCACATGAATTGTACTTTAGCATATATAGATCAAATTACGACAGTGATCAAATTTATATTTTTACGATGGGATAACTGATGTTTTTTGCGCAATTCCATTTTATACATCATAGGCTTGATTCCCTAAAATGCATGTGAATTTCCATTCTGTTGATATGGTGAACTTATCATTGGTTCACAATTCATTAAGTATTAGATGAGATTGGGCAGGATTAGCAATTCATTCATACTGGGGATGATTAGCAATTCATTCATACTGAGGATGATTACCAATTCATTCATACAGGGCTTCTTATCTTTGTCTTTTTTTCATATTGCACATTAGCCTTGCAGGACAATTTGAGGTGTCTTTTAACAAACACGTGACAAGCCCTTATTGGTTCAGGTAATGGCTACGACTAGACCTGAAGTCACTTTCTCATTCTTCTTAATCCTGAATTATCAATCCATTAAGACACTGACATTTCGTGCATTGATGGATGGCGTGCTTCCTTTCTGCGGCCCATGAACTGGAGGCAAAGGGTAGAAAAGGTGATTGAGCAGCATTCAAACCATATATGCTATCATGTCATGATAGCATCTGAGACTAAATAATAGGGACTAAACCCTTTCTCTCTAGATAATAGCTCCGCAGGGAATCATAGTGATAAAGTAGGAGTACCTAGGCCTACTGGGGTAAAGCTTCACTGCAAATAATGACATTGCAGCCAGGTGTTACACAATCTACATTTTCTTCTTATTATGATGAATGGTTGTAATACTGATGTCCTTCAGTCCGATTGTCGGATCACTGTCTACTGCTTACAGAAAGTAAAAACAGGAACATATTAGATGGTCAATATATAGTTTAGAAAATGAGATTGAACACATGAATCATTCGCAATGATGATGCGTTAAGGTGTCTGTGTAGCCTGGCAAATGTACAGAACATAAAAATTAGTGAATTGCCTGTGCAGTTTCATGTGAAAACATGATATGACCCTTTCCTGGGTTTCCACAGCATAAGGGAGATTGACTCATACCAGAACTGATCTCATGTTATATATATAATCTTACTATCAGTTTTCCCGAACACGTTTTGATTTTATTCTCTGTTTCCTGTGTCATCTTCTTCTTCCTAGGTTTCTTTATGTCTCTTTGATTAGTTACGAATATCTCTAGATGGCTCAGGCTCAGATATCCTGTCCATTCTATAATCCATAGTGCAAACGTGTAACGTACATTACAAGAACAACCAATTTTTCATTATGAAAAATAACTATTTCAGACTGTTTCAATATCAAATATTGACCATAAAGGTAGATTAGTACACAGGAAGTTTTAAACATCTAGAATTCAATGGTACTTTGCAAGAGATTTCCTCAACTATCATTAAAGTCATTAACAGGTCTTTTAATTTTGGATTAATATTGTACCTCCAGTTCACAAAATAAGCTAGGCAACACATGTATATTCTTAGGGAAAACTCCAAATTATACTAATATCCCACATATCAAAGTACTGTGGATACGTAGCCTAAGTAGGACAATGGACGAAGGTTGAATATGAGTGCAATTTGTACTGTTACTACGTAGTTCCGACTTGACTTGTTTGTTGCCAATATCATCTATCTAATGGTTATGAACTTGGAGGCATAGCAGGATTGAAATACAAACCCAAACTGTGAAAGCATGATATCCATTTACTTGCTACACTGATGGAGTTTGATTAAATATTCTAAAGCTTCTCAGGTTATTCCTTCATCTACTGCAGTGAATATGCTAAGGGCGACAGAGACATATGACATTGTGTTATTGGCTGACATTGAGGACTTTTAAAATTGATTTTTGGTCACTGGTCTTCATCCAGGGGAAAACACATCTTCGTGAGTTAGCGGTGCCTCATTAAAGGGATACTGTTGAATATAATTTGTAAATTTTAAATGTTTTTGATCTTATACAGTATAATCTAGCTGAACGCTAGATTCTTGATATCACCTGGTATATTCAATGTATCATGACCTCCACGTTTCAATTAATACATAATTAGTATGAAATCCTGATACACTTCAGGAGAATACAATTTGCTCTTTACATATTTAACGCTTTTGGTCATGTATTTCTTAGCTATGCTATGCACTAATTCTACAGAAATTAGGAATTCGCTGGAAGTATAATCGACATATGTGAAGAGGAATAAAGATAGAAAGGACGAACTAGATAAAAATGTGGAAATTGTAAAAAAAGAAAGATGTTACAAAACAAGGGATTTTCATTTGAATGTTGATTTTCCAGACCATCTGGAGACATGGCTTCAGCATTGCTGTTGATACCCTACTGGCAACAATGACTGCCTGCTCTCCACAATCCTATTTGTTCACATTCAGAACAGCTGGGCCTGGGTTGATAAAGATTCCGCCATTCATTCGAAAATTGAGGAGATGGAATAAACTGATGACCCTTGTGCACTTGTTATAGAGTCACAATGAGACAAGGATGAGTTAAAGCTGTCTGGGGAAATGGGTAATTTGGTATCGGATGTTTCATGTCTTTTTTTCCCACTATGAAATATTGGTTGGAGGGGTAGTGTTTCCCCTTGGTCAAAGCCCCATCTTAAAGAATTGATAAAAGAAATCATGGCTGAGAAACAGCTGCATCTCCTAGTACCGTTCCCTCATGCAGAGAAGAATCTGGATGATTAAAAACAAACTAGCCACCCCCCCAAAATACCTTAATGCCAAACAACTGCCAGATTAGCAGTATAATGCCAGCAAAGTCAGAACACTGCATACACCAAATAACGTACTGAGGTTCTTGTGAGAACAGAGAAGTATGTATCCCATGTGTTCTAAACTCTGAACTGCACACATGGTAGCATTAAGAAAGACAGCACACATAAATGGTATAGTAAGCAATAAGCTTCAATGGGTTTACTGTCTGCAGTGGCTTTAATTCACAACAAGCATCTACAATACATAATTATGGAATAACATGGTAAAAGGTATGCCCGTGCACCCCCTCTCGGGTGTACCTTTTATCACGTTGATCCACAATTGTAGAAAGACAGGGTTTTGTCTCTCCACTGAAACATGGATCCACTGAAATGTTGGAAGATTACTCAATGAATTTACAATGCTTATATTACACATGTTAATTTGGAACTGCAAAAGCCTGCTGTATGGCCTCATTTAAGAAGAATCAGGCTATAATTCCAAGGAGCAGCAGACATATTGTGTTATCATTTTGGTGCTACATCTAATAATCATGACACAATTATCAGAGGCACCCATCAAATATCTTTAGGTATAGATCGGATGAATATGCAAGAGGCATGACTCTAGACTCTTCCCGGTAAACTTCACCACTGTTCCAACGTTGTGTATTATGTCCTAAATGCATACATGCATACATCATATACAAATCCAAATCTAGTCACGGATTTTGATTGATGTGATTACCAATAAAGGCTTCATAGGTACCTAGCTTTTAAGGTACCTATACGCAAGCCTTACATAGAGATGACATCTGTCAGGAGTCTGCCCATGCCCAAGCATTGGTCACCTAGTTTAAGCCCCACCACATGAGACCTGTGTTATCCTCATTCAATGTTGACCCCTTCATGCCACAGAATGGGCATTGATGCACACCAATGTTGAACTGGCAAGATAACCTAGGGTGATGTACTCATGCGCCATACAAATTGAATTCTATTAAAGCTACTTAGTGTAGTGCTTTTGAAAACAAGATTGGTACCACATCGATGCATCATGATAACACAAGAACAGAGCCAATTTGCAAGCAAATGTTCCTAGAAAAGTAAATCTACCAATCGAACAGTGAGACAGAGGTTGCTGTTAATTGACCGATACACTTCAGATTCCCATTTGTAAGTTTCTATAAGACTTCAGATGAAGAATATAACAAATATGAAAAGCACCAGCCTTCTCCATCATGCTTCACTTCAGACCAGAACTACAATATAATATTAGGATTTGAGATTGTGAGATCCTGAGCTGAATGAATGAAGCTAAATGGAGCAGGACCTTATAGTTAAAATGTGAAACAAGACTCTTTATATTTGTCATTTGAGCAAGAACAAAATCCATTTTAATCTCAAAAGTTTAAATTGACTTTTCATTGTTCAAGGGTCATTGTGTTCATATCATTTAAAGTGGTGTCGAGACTGTCATCTTTAATTTCAAATGATTGATTGATGGCATTGTCTAAAACTCACTTTACATATACAGATATACATCAAGTAGAGACAGCATAGACAGGAAATCCACAAAAAAAGATAAGATAAAAAGAAACATGTTTCTAGAGTAAGAACTATTCTAAAATGTCATGAAGAAAATAACCCCACTTCACATTCGGACAATCCCATAGCTTCAGACAGTCACTGTCTGACAGGGAGATGGAAGGCTTAGTCATGCCTCCTTTTTTCTCCTACTGTCTTGAGCCTTTAAATCCACCAGCCTTTTGTGGAAGTAGAGATGTGAGGGGAACATTGGGTAAAGTCTCCTCACACAGCAGACTGGAAGGCTATCAGCATGTTCCCTGCTTAGCAGCTTAGCTTTTTCTTTTGTCCTGCACACTGTGCTTCTTATTCATGTCTCTAATAAGAATATTCTAGCAGTGTCATAGGATTTTCTACTGCTTATTTCATTGACATATACATAATGAATCCGAATGCAAGGCTGATGATATGGAGAGTTTATTAAATTCTGTAGTGTATGAATATTCAGTACAGTTTATGGTACGAGTTTATAATGTCTGAACACTAAGGCACAATAAACGAGTAAGTAAACTAAGTAATGGAACCACTGAGTATTACAACTGGGTATTGGTTGGTTGTGAGATGAACACAAAGTATAATAGAACACAATGGTCACAGTATGAAATGACCATGGTAGGTAATGGGGAGTCATCGTTGTGGTCCAAAGAGAGTGGCAAGTGAAGCCCCCACTGTGATGATGAATGGCTGGGCGCGTAGGCCCAAATGCCTGAGAGGGACCTCCAAGTGCCGTGGGTGGCAACATCCTGCTCAGTGCAGCCAGCTGCGACAGCTGCCCGGGAGCCTCCCGGCAGAAAGGCAAATGGTTGATAGCTGCCCAGGTGTCAAATTCGATCCGTTACTGAAGATGAAAGCCGGGGAGTGAGAGGAGCTGGTGTAGTGCTCGTGTATGTTGCCCAGGTGGATGCCAGACAGGCTGGGGACCCCGTTATCCGGGGTAAGGCCAGGACCACTGGGGTGAACCCGGTCTGATTGTTTTTGATGACCTGATGAGTACAAGGAGGCCCATGTCTGTGAGCTGGATACTGGACCTTGAGAGGGTGCGAGGGCCAGCCCACAGTGTTTTTGAGGGGCTGAGTAGATTGGAGGCCCTGAGGAAGGCGAAGAAACCTATGGTGAGGGAGGCTATGAGTGCTGGGCCATCCTCGGCTCAGTGGAAATAACCACAGAGTTTTATGAGATCTTCAGGCAGAAACAAGGGGGCAGGCGATGGTATATGAGGTTGGAGATTCATTGCTCCTTTAGCCAGGGGGTTAGGTTGGAAGGCCCAGAGACTGAAGTCGTCTCCCCACGCTCTTCGATAAGGAGCTTGGCCCCAGAGGTGTAGTTCACTCTGGAAGTAGGGGAAGTCAGGGAGTTGGCCAGAAATTGCTGGAACAGGAACGAGTCCAGGACAGTGGGGCGTAGAATGTCAATGCCATAGTGGATGGGAAATGTCAGGTAGAATGTAGCTTGACGGTTCTTGTTGATAGTGGTGTGGGTGGACACCACCTCATTGAAAGAGGCTATTGTCTGTTGGCCTAGGCGGGGTACCTGTATGAAGACCCTTTCTCACCAAAGGTGTGCACGGACACTGGAATGGGTGTCTTATGAAAGGTTTGGAGTAGACCCAAAATCATTTTGTGGTGAATGTATATGGGGTGGGCTTTAGGAATATGGAGTGGCATTGTCCAAATATGAAAATGGTTGGCATGGCAACCATCCAAATATGAGTAGCCCTCTAATATGTCCGCCCAAGTAACCACAAATGGATATTTTAGCTTTAGGCTGATTATTTTCAAGAAATAGTCATTGCAGGTTGGGTTTTTGGCTGATTCTATTGAAAATACATATATTGTCAGTGATTTAGGTAGTTTTGGCCATAGGCCAAGTTGGTTTTTGGTCATAATGGTAGTAAATTGAATCAAATTTAGCTCGATTTTGACCTAATTTTTATCTAATTTTCATGAAAAAAGTAAGCTTACTTTCCAATTACCCTAACTTCTGTAAGTATTTAGTCCCCCATCTTTTGTCACCTGAGCATGATAGCCCAAAGCCCCCCCCCCCTTAAATCTGGTACATAGCACTAGTACTGCAAAAATCTGTGAGCTGTGAATAATACACTTCTTTGAGGTCTATGGATGTCATCCAACAACCTGGTCGCATTAGTTCTACTGCCGTCTGAAGACTATTCATTTTAAAGTGTGTGTACTCCACACTTTCATTCATCTTTGACAAATTTAGAATGAGCCTAAAATCCCCATCAGGTTTGGGGTGTAAGAAGACGTTAGACAGAAATTGATCTGTTTTGGACTCCCTTTCCCTCTAGCTTTGCTACCTGAACATGTACCTCTGCCGCTTCTGATTTATTTAATGCATAAGGACCTCGGACAATGGCTTGGTTTGGGACTAAATCTTCAAAGGGAATAGTGACCCCTCTTACCATTCCAAAGACCCAAGGGTCTTTAGTGATGGCGGCCCATTAGGAAACATGGGAAATACTACCGGAAATGAAATTTTGAACAGTATGTAAAAAAGGAGGGGGACTCACCTGCTCGTGTGAGGCCTCTACTTCTGAAAACTCTGTTTCTTTGTGGCACTGCCCGCCGCCGCTGATGGTGGTGGGGGTCTGGGTTGTCTTGGGGTTGATACTCATGGCGCGGAGTTGTATCCCATCTGAGGAAGGACTATGGGGAAGTGCAGAAACCCCATCCCCATGAGTGCAGCTGGATTCATTCCTCACGGGAAGTTGGTGTTCTTTCGCTTAGCCGGCCATCTTATGGGCCGAATCCACCACCTTTATGGCCTCCACCAGATCTCCTCCAAACATGAACTTGGGGTTCTCACCCCCCTTCTGGAGGATATGCTCACCATACTTAGCTATTACCATAGACTTAAGGAGGTCTTGACCGTGCTAACTATGAGTTGCATACTGTCAGCAAACGGGTCTGAGATTTTGTTTGTCCGACTGCCCTCGGGATATCCACAAATCCATAACAGGCACAAAGGCCAGGAGCTTAATTCAAAAGATCCTGGGATCACGACCCCAGCAATCTTAGGAATAAATCAGCCTTATCCTATTAAGCGATCTTAAGAGGTGACTGGGTTCACATATCCTAGCCAGCACTAAGATCGCATCGATCTTAGCCTCAGCCCTCCTACACTATTCCAAGAAGTACTGACTAGGCACAGGGGTAAGAGTCCCAAAATAAAGGAATAGCTGTGGAGTCACTCTTCTTCACAAGAGTGCTTATACCATCTTTCCCCGTCCCCCTATGGGCTAACAAAAGAGCACAGGGTGCAGTTGACCCCCATACAGTATTCAAGAGCTGTTCCCATGAATGTATGATTTATGCTTGCCTATTAGAAGCATTGTGCCCTCCCCCCAGGACAAAGAGAGAGAAGGGAAGAATTACCTTACAGTGCACTTAACGCATGAGTAGCCATAAGAGCCCTCAAGGACACTCAGCAAACATCCTCCCTCCCCTCTTTATGTATGCAGCAGGCTATTCACTCTTTCAATCAGGAGTGTTCCCTGTAAGTGCTCTTGTACCCTGGTGAAACCACTATGCATTTCTTTCACTAAGATCGCAGTGATCTTATTGGTGGAAATGGAATAGTGAAGTGATCCCAGGACTAGCTATTCTGGACAGGCCTGCAACCACTGCATTACATAGGGTAGACTAGCCAGGTCTTATGATGTGTGCCTACACTAAGATCGCTGGGGTTAGGATCCCAGGATCTTTTGAATTAAGCTCCAGAAGGGCCTTGACAAGGTGAGTCTGTATCTTCTTCAGGGCCTCTTCCTGTTTCAGGTAATCAGAGTCTTTAGGCTTGGTTATCAGCACCTGTATGATCAGTTCCAACTCAGGAGCGACCAGTTTGCCAGCATTGTCTGGTTGGGAATAAGCTGCATGAAGGAGGTTGAGATCCACCCTTGTCCTTTTTTCCCCAAACAAGGACTGCAGAAAGCCAGAAATGAGTGGACCTATATCTTTCCCCTTCTTAGCTTTAGCCTGTTCCTTCTTTACCTTCTCCTTCAATATGGATCTTCGTTTACCCGGAGGTGGAGAGGAGGTCTTGGGATCCTCCTCTTTTTCCTCTTCTTTCGGCTCCTCCTCAGGCTGTTGGGACATCTGCCCCTGCATGGCCTGCATCATCAGGGAACCGGAGAACTGTGACAACATAGCACCGGTGTCTATGTTCTGGAACATAGCAGACAAGTCCAGACCCCCTCCCTGGGGAGGGGCGGGTTTGGTGGTCGCCTGCTGGTTCTGCAGGTTCTGCTCCTGCGTGGAAGATGTAGGACCTTGGGCCTCTGACCCTGCATAACTCATGGTGTGCATACTTCTTGCTGTTCTTGTAGGCCTAGCTTTAGAGGTATTGTTGACCATCTTCTTTCCTGGAAACAGGAAAAAGAAAATCCAATTAATTCCACATTCACCCTATTGCCAAAGTACTATAAGTTAAAGTTAAAGGCGAAATTAACAGTCTTTAAAACCAGTAGAAACAATTGCTCTAAACAGGTACGCTCTTATATGCATAAGAATCAAGTCATTTCCAGCAGAATGATTTTGGTTCTAATCTCTGCAAAAGCCATCCTCAATAGTGGAGGTATAATAGGGCTCAGCCCAGGACCTCCTGATGTACAGTGGCACCAGCCCCTGCCACTCGGCGTTAGGCGGAACTAACCCAGTGGTTTAGCTCGCTCGGCCACTGAGTCGAGGGTCTGGCCAGGCCGGGCGTAAGGCATGTCGCTCTGGCGTAGGCCATCTGCGGACGAGGTTTACCTAGTGATATCTGAGCTAATTGTGAGGGATCCTGCTGATTTAAGAGCGAAAACCTCAACAAACCCTGGTCTGTTAGGTGCCAGGGGGCAACAGATCAACCAGGGAAGGCCTAAAACGTCCAAAATCTGAATATTTTAGCACCGGGGGGTGCAGATGAGTCCAGACCTGGAGGGCTCCGGGAGAGGGATGCCACCGTGACCTAGTTCCTGGCGTCGAACCAGGACCAAAACTTTCAAATAACTACAAATCTGCTAAAAAAAAGGGGTGTCTCCAGGGGAGACACAGTTGAAGAATTGATTTATAAGGGTCCCCATGGAAGGGGACGGAGGATTACACAAAAAACAGTACTTACCAAACAGTTTTGCTGCTGTAAAATTCAGGTCTGACGCAGGAATCCTTGACTAACTGAGCATGCGCATATCAACCTCTCGTGGATTCCCTGTAACCCCGAGGGTTCTCGAGGAATAATCTCAGTATTGTCTATTGATTGATCAGTTTGTCGATCCTACTACATAAAAAATACTGTGAATGGTGAAATCAGCTGCCATGAATAATACCTTTATCTTTGCAATAAGCTTTTGAATTCCGGGGTATTCATGCATAAAAATGTGCCATGAGGCAATCCCTATGTGAGTGTGGTTATTACAAACCTTCGAGCAATATGATAGTCAGCAGCATTTTCAACTATGATAACCTACTGGTGTTTATGGGCACAGTGATCTTAAATACAAAGGGTCTTTTGGATCCCTTTTGTCACCTGTTCAAAAAGGGATGCAGAACTAATTTCTGAGAATGAAGCCTCTACTTTAAGCCCCTTCTAGAACTCCCCTATTCTCAATCTATACAAACAACACTGACTTAGTGCCGAGCTCTCTCTCTCTCTCTCCCTCTCTCTCTCTCTCTCTCTCTCTCTCTCTATATATATATATATATATATATATATATATATATATATATATATATAGAGAGAGAGAGAGAGAGAGAGAGAGAGCTCGGCACTAAGTCAGTGTTGAGAGAGAGAGAGAGAGAGAGAGAGAGATATCTATTCTCCCTGAATATATGTATGTGTAGACCCCCCCCCCCACTACAAGTTGAAAACTTCTAGAACCTTCCCAATTTGAACTTTGGCAGTATGTGTACGGACATGTTGCTATTCATGTTCACATCTTGACCTCCCTATCAAAAATTGTCAAAACTTTTGAGGTCCGATCATGATTTCAAATCATCAAAAAACCCAGGTAACAAACTGAGGTTATTTCAACGTTGAATTAACGTCATTTCCTAGTTGAAAAAAACGTTCTAAGATTGTCCAGCTTAACTCCATTTCGTGGAACCAAAACAACATTGAGTAAATGTTAAAAAAACGTTGGTTTAACACAAGGATTCTGATGGAAATATGCATTAAAATCACTTTGGGTTAACCCTGAACCAACCTCATATTGATTCCTACCATGCCTGTGTATTAGCATAGGATATTACTTAATTTTACCTTTTCTTATATAATTCATTGAATAGGATTCATTTCCCCTCATCTCTTGATGCTGCAATACTACATGAGTCCCATTTTGCAATGGGACCATGTACCTCATGTGATAGAGGAGCAGTCTATTGATATACAAGAAAGACAGAAAGGGAATGACTTATACAACTCATTATGCTACAATAAGGGTGTCTATCACACTATTTACCAAATTACAAGACGATTCTCAAGGATTAGTATATATTTTTTTGGTTTAGATATATCTAGACATGGGATCTTTATGATAAGATTGGTACAACAATCACATTATCATTTCTATGGTTTATATTAGACAGATACCTATAGGCATCATCCTGCACAGTCCTATCACAATATTTCCTGCCATCTAGTGAGTCATTCCGGATTCATAAAATAACATACAACCAACATTTTTTTAAACCAGTTAAATCAACATTGTTTTGAGTCCACATTCTGAACGTTGATCAACGTTGATCAAAGGTTACCTGGAAAAACGTTATTTCCTGAACGTTCTTTGAATGTTAAACCAACATCTATGGAATAACATTTTCCTAAGAACCTCAAATCAACGTTGAAACAATGTTTTTCAACAGATGCTAGTCCAACTAACCATCAATGAACGTTGATCAACGTTCACTTGACGTTTCTTGTTACCTGGGAACCTATCTAAGCTGACTACAGAAAAGACAGAATGCCTGCTTGGAATATGAACAAAGTGTAACTCTACTTCAAAAATACTAATGTCCAATGGGAATTCAGAACTTGCCACAGGGCAGGAAGCACTAGTTGTGCTGCATATTCACTGCACCATTTCTCGAATATCCTCCCGGCTGTCATGGTGAATCAGCAAATGACAGCTAATTTATAGAGTATCTGCCCCAAGACAAGAAGGGCATGCAAGATAAATGGAATATGGCAAATGGAATTGACAGTTAGAGAAGAGCATGTGTCACGGTTTGGTATGTGTAAATGAGGTTTTAGGGTGACTGAATGAGGTTAGTATTGGGGATATGGTGAGTATATTGGCTGAGTATTTACAGACCACTCTAAAGATGTTATGCCCCATAGACGTCTTATTTACTGAAACAATGATGTTGATAATGGTAAAAGCAATAGCAAATAAAGGATAGTGTATCTGGATAGAGTTCTCATGCACTTATTAAGCCTGCTTAGGGACAAAAAGCAATGTATAGACATGGCCAGCTGGGTGAATTAGAACAAAGGAAAATGCAGGAAAATGTTGTTAGACAACCTACTTAGGATATATGCCTTTCTGACAAGTGCTAGAAAACTGCTTACTGTAATCGTATTATTTTTCACGATGTATATTTCCACGAATTTCGCGGAAATTAAAAGTTCACAAATCCAGCGTGAAAATTCATCCTTTAGGATGTGTTAGTCGTTTTTGGGGCAATGGGAGGGGGGGGGGGCAAAGGCAAACAGGCCTAAGCATAGCAATAACATCAGTAGTTTGTGAATAAGATGAATGTATAAGTGATAGCCTCACACAGGTATTGTTATATCTGCTGAAGTTTTCATACCTATCTAGTATTGCTTACCTAGCATTCTTTCACAGACATGAAATAGTTTTTAATAAGGTGCTGAATGCTACAGGGTAGCTATGCTCCTCTCCACCTTAAATACTCTCTGATACGTTTAATGTCAACCCTTTTGTGTTTGGATTTTATTATAATCAAATACCGATCCCCCCCCTTCTATAGACTCGTGAATTTAAGTACACATGAAACTGTCTTTTTCATTGAATTTGCGAAAATGTGTACCTGCAAAAACAGATTATCTACGTTTAGAGTGTATCACATTCATAATGTGATATGTCGAGTATATTTATGTACACATACATTGCACCTTATACATAATGTTTCGCAAAACTTTAAAAATTTAACATAGGAGGCATATTTTAGAGGGTGATGCATAATGATATTTAAAGCATACCAATGATAAATATCATTCAATTTGGACAGCATAATGTTCTCTGTCGAGCAGTGTTTCATCAAGTTACTCAGGTAAAATGTGTACCGGAGCACACATTTTATTGTATCAGAGGAGGAATTGCGGAGCATGCTCTAGTACAACAACGGTGTTTACAACAAAGTTATTGTGCAATGATAGGAAGCCAAGCTTATAAAAAAAGGAATGTCGAACAGAGGTAGAAACCTGTGACTGACATGGCTTGAGATTGTGGTGTTCCCTCAAGAGCAGCCAGAGTAGACCATTACTCAGGTCCTCTTGATAACAAACAAGGGAAATTTTAAGGCTCTAGAGGAAATAGTGGCATGGCTAAACCGTATCTTCTCGCAGAGAGTGTCTAACACCAGTGCCATAATATGTAGAGAAGGCACCAATTTCCATTTGGGTAAATAGAGCATAACCCTTTCCTCAGACATTGTGTATGGACTGAGTATCCCCGAGAAGTCTACATTATCCAATTAATTAATGGAGAAAAATAAGTAGATATTGATATGTGAAGTAGGGAATCTTGCGCTGCCTGCTGTCCACAAAACCTAAAGAGATCTATGTTGTGATTCTAAAATGTGTACCATGAATTGTCAAACATAGTTGGACAATTCTGTGTTGCAATGTTATTCATATTGCTATATCTCCCACTAAAAAGGCAATATATTCTTGTTAAAAGTTTAGGTTAGAAGTTAAACAAATCAAGTTTTATAAAGGTGTGGGAGATAAAACTCCAATTTGACTCTGTGTGATAGATCTACTAGACTTTGCAAGAAGCTGCCAGAGTCAATTAATATAAAGCATGGACATGCGTCTATCCTATTTACCCTAGCACAAATCCAATCTCAGACAGGAGCCACAGCTTCATAGCCAATCACTCTCAGCCAAGAGGTATTAATCAAGTTCTCAAAAAAGGTGATCAAAGTCAGCAAAAACCTCTCAGCCTATACAAAAGTTCAGATATCTAAATCATGAGGAGGCTTTGCAAAATTGTAGATAGTTTACTGGGTTTTAATCGTTTATGTTGTTGCTTTTCATTGCTGTAAACCCCTGTATGACGGTCTGTTTTACTTATAGAAGCAATATAATATTGACATGTAGCTCAAGCTTTGGGTTAGTCGGAAACTTCTAAAGGTGGACCAGTCCATTTTGCACCCCAGAGGCACCTGTATCTCAAGATGGTATAACTGAGTTAGGCAGGGACTATATTCAATCCTCTCTTGCTAATAGCTCTGACAAATAACCACGATGGTTTTAATGGATCCCCTCTAACGGACCCTATTTCCACTAAAGAAGTAGAAGGATTATCATACTGGGGTAGAAATCCACTGCTTAAACAAAAAGGTCAATATACAATCTTTTACTGTGGACAACGTAAACATTACTTTTCATCCTCTGCTGCTTGCCTCCATTCAAGGCATATACTTTCATTTGTAATTCTATCCCATTAATTTCGCACTTGTTTTCATGCATGTGGTATATATCATGACCTCGAGGGCGAAAGAAAAATAAAAACAACGAAAGAAGATCTATATCCTGACAATACTGCTTGAATTAGGGTGTATTCTTCCATTTCTCCCCTTGATCTCTCATGATCAATTCCATCCATAGATATCTCATATTAGGTTAGCTAGGAATATAAATTTATATCTGGCTCTAGCTCAGATCTGTCATCCATTTTATAATCAAGGTGCACACATGTACACTGATGTAGCATGCGGGTCAAGAATAACCCATTTCCCTTATACGAAAAACATTTTTATACTGATGCCACAGTATTTCAATACACAATTGGGATAAAGGCTTTCCGGAATTTCTCCATTTTACTGACATCCAATTTTTGAGATGTTATATTTCTGTAGCTATTTTGGATTGAATTATTTTATCATGCAAAGTACCAAAATGTAGATGAAGAAATGAATTAAAGAAAAAAAGGAATTTTCCCCTTATGTTATGTCACAATTTCATTTAGTAAAAAATCTACTTTAAATGGTTTTTAACGAAGAAAAACATGGTACCAACGGTTGTAGTCCATTTCGGTGCATTCTAGACCAAAATATTGGTTGCCAAAGCAACAGACACACTGTTCAGGATTTCGCATAGCCCTGGTTGCCATGTTAACCAAATTGCAGATTTACCATGTGAACATTTTATTTGAAAATTTTGAAAATATGCAAAATTATCTACAATGTGTTTTTTTTTTTTAGTCTCAATTGATAAAGGAAGTCCTGAAATATTCATTTTTGAAGTTTGATTAACAGTGGGCAGATGAGGGGAAAGGGCCCTCCCTGTGGGAATTTTAGTACTGGATTTGGTCACTAGGGGAGCTAGAAAGACAAAAAATGTGAAAAATATGTACTTTTGTACACAGAAAAAGGTATCTTTTCTCAAAAACGTTCCATTTCCTGGCACTTCCTCTATATTTGGAATGTAAATGGAATGTTTTGAATACAAAACAAGGCCTAAATAAGGGTTTTCATAGAAATGAGTTGCCATGGCAACCAGAATTATATTCCAAATAGAAAAAAATGTCAGCTGATAGAATGATTTGTGGAGATTCATACGCTGAAAAAAGCATAAAGATATAATTTCTAGATCCAAAGTTATGCCCAAGTGTATGGAAAGGGATGGTCATTTTTTAATTGATTATTTAAATTATTATGCCTGATTTAATTAAAACAATGAATGGTAGAGCTTATTGGCTGTTTTGATACAGTCATGTCATTCCAATTTTGTGAAGCAATCCCAGCAAATTGTCGTTATCTGTCGCCATGATTGGTCATCAATGGTGACTCCTTTCTGAGTGATAACTCACTGCATCTTCTTTCGCCACTGTGTGTCAGTCTCACATGGCATGGCGATTTATCACAACAGTCGCCAACATCATCTCACTCACTGCGTGAGTATGTGCCACCCCTTGTCATCCCTCACAAAGCATGGTGACTTATCACCACCATCACCAACATGGATCTAACTCACTGCGTGAGTATGTGCCACTGCCTGTCAACTCTCAGTCAGAATGGCAACTTTTCACCTGCATTGCCACATGGCTCTCACTCACTGCGTGAGTGTGTATCACTCCTAGTTAATCGTCTCTCAAAATGGCAACGTATCACTACCATTGCCAACATTGGTCTCACTCAATACGTGAATTTGTGTCACTCCAAGTCAATGCTCTCTGAGCATTGCATCATCTGTCACTCACTCTCATTCACAGTGGCAACTTATCACCACCATTGCCAAAGTTGTTGAGACAGCACCACTGTTCAACATGTAGCCTATCTAGGAAGTGTGGGCATGGAGTATAATTCCCATACGTATCAAATGTGCTTTATTTCACACTGATTTCCATGTAATACTTCAGAGTTGAATCAAACAAGATTATATAGAGAGAATATCAATTGAATTTAGATAGAGGTATCTCTAAAATGAAAGCAACTATCCATAAACACCTTTTCTCTGGTTACAGGAAAAATACATAGGGAAATATCAACATGAACACCTTGTCTGTGGTTAGAGGGAAGATACATATGGCAATACCTTCTCTGGCAAAACATACTTTGATCTGGCAGATGTGAGGCTGCATGATTACCAATGTCGATGATCATGAGCTTTTCATCTAACAAGGTGAGTGATCACCAGCGTCGCCATCACTGGTGAGTCTGAGTGATCACCACTCTTGCCATCCATGGTGAACCTGTGCTATGACGTGGTACGCGTTTCCTCTAGTGAGGTGAGTGATCACTCGTGTCGCCATCCCTGGTGAGTGTGGGTGATCAAGATCCTCACCCTCTGTGGTGAACCTGTGCTATCACGAGGTACGTGTTTTATCTAGCGAGGTGACTGATCACAATCCTTGCCATCCGTGGTGAATGTGTATTATGACGTGGTGTGCATCTCATCTAGCGAAGTGAGTGATCACTCATGTCGCCATCCCTGGTGAGGATGAGTGATCACTCATGTCACCATCCCTGGTGAGGATGAGTGATCACGATCCTGGCCATCCCTGGTGAACATGTGCTATGACGAGGTGCGTGTTTCATCTAGCGAGGTGAGTGATCACCCGTGTCGCCATCCCTGGTGAGTCTGAGTGATCACCATCCTCGCCATCTGAGGTGAGGCCATGTGATAACCACCATTGCTATTTCTGGTGGTCTAGTGCTATAGCGACGTCATGTTCCATTTAGCGACATGTGTGAGCCACTTCACACAGGTTGACGAGGAGTCACGACAATTTGCTGGGATATCTCCACGACTAGATGGGCTATCTACAAGTGTTATATCTCATTTTAAAGCTGATAACATCAATTCTAAATTTCATATTTAACCTCAGAGGACCCTTTCACTATTTGGCTTCTAGTAGGAATATCAACATCATTCCAACAATTTTTGAAAGATTATACCCCACCTCCTAGCGACCGGAAATCAGCTGAAAATATTTTGGTAAAGGAAGAGTGAAAATTATTATACCTCACACAACCACCTGCAGTCTATATTGAAGCTTTAATTTGAAAAGAAGGAATGTTACTGCATCCATCTCAGAGACATTCTTCGTCATATGAAAACATTGGAAATTGAGTGTCTTTGTCAATTTATTTTAAGGGTCTCTAGCTCATTCACTATGAGATGAAACATAGAACTGCTGGTCTGAGATTTGGTTTCACATTGTTTCCTTTCATTAGTTGTCCACATAATAGATGTGATAAAGGAAATGAAATGTATAGCAGCTGCTAGGTGATTAATGGTATTATTGACATCTGCCCATTATTGAATATACTGATAGAAATTCATCATGGATTGGAAGTTTTTACTCACGGTGGAGCCCTGATGGAGAAACTGGCATATATTGCTGAAAGTGTAATTTAGACGCACTGGCAACATAGTACACAGAAAGTTTTACACATCTAAAATTTCAAAAGGTGCTTTGCAAGAGGGGGTTCCTTAACACATGGAAATCTCCAATAACTAATATCCCACAGATATCAGAGTACTGTTGATACATAGCTTCATAAAAAAAAAAACAGGAGTGAAAGGTTAAACACGTGCAATTTGTACTTTAAGTACATAGCTCTGACTTGCCATGTTTAGGGAGAATATTATCTATTTAATGGCAAAGTACTTGGAGGGATGGTAGGATTGAGATACAGAACCAAGCTGTAAAGACAAGGTATCAATTTACTTTCAACTCTGAAGGACTTTGATTAAATTTTCAGAAGCTATCTAGTTCATTTTGTCATCTACAGCAGTGAATAAGCCTAGGGCAACAGAGCACAAATCCTCATTGGCTGAAATTGAGGAAATTTAAAATGAAATTGGGGGGTCGCTTATCTTGATCCAGGGGAACACACATCTTTGCAGATGCCTCATCAGAGGGATACTGGATACATGATTTGTAAATTTCAAATATTTTTGATCTTAGAGTATAATTTATGGCTAAACGACAGATTATTGATATCATAATGATAATATGATAAAATGACAGATAAACAGGAAATGCCTCAGTCTTTTGTTTTTAAAACTCATTTTCAGCCTTCTGATACAAGGACGAGTTGAAAGCACCTCTTGTTCTATCAACTGCCATTCAGTCATTTTGATAAATCAGTAGGGCAACGGTGATAAAGGAGGGGGCAGTTATGGGGTTTGTCCATTGACAGCTACCCAGGCAGCAAGGTGACCTTGAACCTCAGGCACTTCTTTACATAGGATCAAGCTATTAATCAGCGAAGAATTGCAGGTCTAACCATTACTCGTATCGTGTTTCATTCTCATCTTACATTTCCTTTTATTTATCATCAAAATGTGAGGGACTATATGCTGGTTTATTGGCTTTCCTAGCTTATTCTACCAAAATTATTCGCTGGAAGTACGAGGGACATACATAGAGAGAAATAAATATAGAAAAGAAGGATTAAAGAAAATGTGGGGGGAAAGAACATTTGCACATTCATTTGCCGGATCATCTGAAGATATGGCTTCAGAATTGCTGCCAATATCCCCATGACAACAATCCCGCTCTTCACAATCTTATTTGGCCCTGGTTTATAAAAAAAATTAACTCCAGTTCTGTCATAGAAAAATTGAGGAGATCGAATAAACTGCAGACCTCTGTCCACTTGTTATTGAGTCACAATGAGCCAAGGATGGGTTAAAGCTGTCTGGGGAAATGGGCAATTTGCCAAATTGGCCAAAGACATTTTATGTCTGTACTTTTTCGTACATGACATATTGGTTGGTTTCTGTTGGAGGGGGTAATGTATCCTTTTGGTCAAAACCACATCTTAAAGAAGTAGTTAAAATAATCGTGGCTGATAAACTGCTGGAATGAGACTTGGGACTTTCAAGCAGTCGTACATTACACATGCTGCTCTCTAGACCATGTCTAATAACAGAAAAACTATTCCAATACTACGTGAAGGACTACCCTCTAGATGCTCTATCGTTGACCCCGCCCCTAACCTTTCCATCATACTAGCCTTTGTGACGACGACCTCAGGATGACAGATAACCATGGAGCCAGTCCTACTAAGCCAATGGAAGCCTGACAACCAAAATGTAATTAAATATGAAGATTGATGGCACATGCACGAGAGAAGAAACGCTGTATTCCTTGCCGGCTCGGCAGCCATTTCTCTCCACTCGGCTACCATTTGTCTTTGACCGGTGTTCATATTTCTTCTACACTCATACTTCACTTAATATAGGTTCTGTGTATCCCATCGGTAGACTTAGTAATTCACCTTGGAGCCAAGGAGCGTCACAACGATTTTAACTCCTATCCCTTCCTATGTATAGAGGTGCACAAATCAGAAGGTTTTGTGAATCATTGACATCTACCTCTCGTCAACTCATCTAGCTTGCACCATGCTATTCAGATATCATGCAAAATCTGTATCCAATACTAACATTGGTGATGATTCAAGGCCAGTACATAAACTTTAATGAATAAATTTTACAGAACTTGTAGCTTTTATGCAAGCAGTCCCTGCCGACACATTACCCTTACCAAATTATTACCTCTTCACAAGCAGCAAGCAGAAACTACCTAAATTCGGTGAGTATTATAATCTTGACAAGTGGTATCATGAAAGCCAATACTTGTTGCTTCAGTAATTGCGAATAATTGGAGAGGCAGGGCCTGGAATTTAGAACCATCAAGCTATATCCCTTTGCTACAATTTGCCTTGTGCCATTTCAATTATGTTCTTAAAGTTAGAGTAGATATATTCCGTGATGTTATGGTTGCCATCCATGTCAGTATCCTATTCATCATACATTTGCTAATGGTATCTCTATAAAAGGTTGACCCACCCAAAGGTTGTGTCTTAAATACTAACATTAGCCTAATGCACTTTTAGACTGGTGCTTTAATTTGCAACCATCAGATGCCTTGCTAATGGTGTCAACATGCAGAGAAAGTTGTATTAACTTGTATGGTGAGGCAGAAGTACATAAAGTACATAATATCAGTTTTATGTGGAGAACACTTTATTCTATAGTTAGGCATGTGGAATGCTAATCTGCACAGGGCTGTGCAAAAACACATCCTATTTTCCACTGCCCCGTTCTTCACCCAGATGCCATCGAAATAATCTCAAACCCCTTACCAAAAGGTGATAATTATTTCACTCTATATAATAACATGAGACATGAAATGAATATATATAGAGATCAAATCAAATTTGTCCAAATTCTCGTTTCTTCATCCGCAGACATGAGGTTACATTACATCACTTCTGCTCATAAAGAAACCGTCATTTGGATAGATCATCGTGGACCTCCGTCTATATATGATTCTCATAGCAGTCTTTAAAGTGATCTAACTAGTCTACCCGTTTAGTCTATATAACCTCTCAACATGCCCCAAATGCAGTATGCATGATGAGGAATTACCCAAAGCATATGCATGCAGGGAGCTTTGGCTAGTGTCATTAACATTTCCTGACATGCTGCACTATAGGCTATTGAATGTCTTGCTGACAAGCCAATAATTATGAAAATCACCTCCGTTTATTCCCCCATTGTCTACACAGCTGAACATATATGCACAAGGAAACAGCCTGGTACACTATCAATAAACACAATGGCATAATTAGCACCTTGTACATAATACATTGCCACGCCTTCTGCAGATCTATAGATGCAACTTTTCAAACTCATTCCTCATTGGTTCACTTAGATGTATGCATAACCTTATGGATATTAAGGCAAAAATGGGCACCGACATCTCATCTTATTACTCCATGGGCAATATCAAGTTGATATTCACTACTCTGTTCAGCAATTACATTTCAGACTACCCGAACGAAAAAAGAATTGAAGCCACTGTGTTGCAGCATCGTTATAGTGTTTACTTATGTAAGGGCTTGACAAGATTGAATAAGAATCAACATGCCCCTAGCCAAGTAAAGATAGCCAAGTCCCCATCATGCACTGCATATTGGTTGTGGTGTTTACCTGTGCCTTAGTATGGACAGGAGAACCAGTTTACCTCGTATGTGGCAGTAAAGGTGATGCAGACAGGGTGGAGAGAGGGGAGGAGGGGGGCAGTTATAAATTAGTAGGCTCATCAAGGTGAGCAGGTCTTGGTGACAGGAGCAGCTCATCCCAAGCTGCAAACACACAGGTGACATGACCAGGTGAGTACATGATGCATACTTTCATGTAGTATTATAGTATCTTTAACGACAAAAAATAGGCCCTTTTCTAGCTGTGGCAAATGTAAATGTTTGATTGCCTCTAATGCATTAGTTTATTGCGTTTATAGCCATTGGTTGTTGGTCAGCATGGTGCAGCCTTGAAATGCTGATGTGTCAGCTGGTGATAAGCATTAAATTGGTGCATCATGCCGACCCACCAGGATCATGTGTGACATGTACTGGGAAAGGGGCCCTTATTCCCCCTACACTAAGGGTCCTTTTCGCAGATCGTGTCACATGTGTATGATTCTGACAGGACCATGATCAAAACTAATTGCCCTGATTAGTTACTACTGTAGAGCTATATTCATATATATTTAACAGTGCCCTGAGAGCTACTGCAGGGGGTTCCAGTGTGATGAACACTTGGAGGGGTAGCTACCTGTACCTCTTGTATTTCTACATTAGCGGAGGTTTGAGTGTGGGGGGAGACTGTTGACCCGGGGGGCATGTGAGACATGATGTGAGAACTAGTTTTTGCCTTTAGTTTCTAAAAGGAAGCACCTTGACATATGGATGTTTTTTTTTCTTTTTGGAATTTCCTTATTCATAGTACATCAAACTAATATAACCAACAGTTAGTTGAGTTTAACAGTGGCAGAGTCAAATCCTGGTATGTGGTAGCATTTGTATGCTCTACAATTAGCATTATGTATGTCCCCTATTACTCCTTGGCTGCATGCACGAAAGAGAATTTGAGAAAAAAAAGGGTGCCCTAGGCTAAGATAATATTTAATACTTCTAACAATTGTGACCAGGTGAGGGAAAATATGCCTCCTGGGGGGAAATGGCTTTTTAAGGTTTAAATCATGGGCTTTAAAATGAGATAACTTGAGCTAAAATATCCCTGGTAGTTTTGCTGTAATTGCTTGTCAAACATAGGTTTGTGTGTACAAATGAAAATAGGAAATAAGCTCTAAATGCATTATATCCTATCATAAACACTAAAAATGCAAAGAAATACAGTTTTGTGGAAAAATAACCAAAGAAATGTGATGTTTTTGTCATAAAATTGGTTCTAGAGGAAATTTTTTAGTTCTGTTTTCGGTTCTAGGTTCCTTAAGGAATTTCAAAATGAGTTTGTGGCAAGAAATCCCATTTGGAATAGGGGAGTGGTTTCCATGGCAACCAGAAATTGCCTTATCTACCAATTTTCCATGTTTCCATGGCAACCAACGTTCCAAAAATGGAACATTTTCAGTGGAGATGGAACGATTTTAAGCATACCACTGGATTCCTTATAAAAAAATTGGTCTAAAGCTTTTTTTTAGCATATTTGTCAGTGTTTTACCCATATTCTGCCCCCTGGTGGCCAAAACCAGTACTAAAAATCCCCCCCAGAGGCACGTTCTTCCCCGTTGAGCCACAATTATGCTAAGTTTGGATATTGACTTCATGAAACTATAGATTTCTTACCATTTCATATTTCTTCCAGCCAAATCAGAAAAAGGATTTGATGCACGATCCTGAGCACAATAAAGTGAAAACAGAAAGACATTCAAATTCCCAATCCCAACATTTTTCAACAATGGTTCAGGAGTTCCAAGACATTCTGGTGTCAACTGAAATGACAAAAGTTATTTCCAACCTCAGCCAATCAATAAGCCCGCTTGGCCGGCGGGCACTATGGGAAATTGCAGTCAACTCAATATTGCTCATCATACTGTTCCTCATCACCTTAGCAGGTAACATGTTAGTTATATTAGCCATTAAGACGACCCCAAAGCTCCAGGAGCAGCTTTCCAACCTCTTCATCATCAATCTATGTGCTACTGACATGGCTTTGGGGTTGTTTGTCGTAGCGACTGCAATGATTGCTGTTATGTTGGATTTGGATGAGGTACAGTGGCTGTGGTGTAATGTCTGCTGTGCTGTGAACTATATCTGCATCATTGTCTCAATGTTCACACTGGCGCTGATTAGTATTGACCGCTACATTGCTGTCATCCATTCCTTGAAGTACACAACCATCGTTGGGAAGAGGAGCATGCTTGTTGCGATAAGCTATGGGTGGTTCCAAGGAGTGGCCTTTGCAGTTGCGCCGGCTATCATGAACTGGGTGCACTATGACTATTGGGAAGGTGTCTGTGCCATCGACTGGCATCTGGAAAAGCAGCAAGCTGTGTATTATGTCATTGTTGCATTCATGGTATGCTTCATTTTCCCTGCGGTTATCATGTTGTACTGCTATTACTGGATAATCAAGGATGCAAAACGCCTCTCGTCTACTACTATTGTTCCAAGCTCAAACATGGAAGCAGCCAAGGCAGCCGCCAGCAGGGCTGCTAAGACGATTCGCAGTCTTCTCATAGTTGTACTTTTCTTTTTCTTGTGTATGACTCCTTTCTGTGTTACTAAGCTTCTCAAGGTGTTGAATGAAAATGTTGACTTTGTACCTGGGTATGCTAATCTTACATCATCCTACTTTCAATATATTGCCAGCTGCATTAATCCATTTATTTATGGCATATTTAGGGCAGACTTTAGAGAAGCTTACAAACGATTGTTTTATCGCATCAGACGTTAACCTTCACTTTGCTGTTACTCTTTTAGTGATTCATGTGTGCTATTTCAAAGTTTGCACGACTCAATACGTTCATTAAAGAAAAAATTTCAATTTTCGTACTGTAATTTATATTTAGGTGTTGTGCCTTTTGACACTTTTGGATTGTCAATCATAATGTGAATTTCCACACCATGTAGAAATAAACCTACATATCAAGCACAGTATACTCTGATTATATACTTTAATTGAAATGTATCCAGTCGAGAAAAAAGAGAGGTGAAAAGATTGCACTAATTATGACAAAAATAACTACGATTGACCTTTCTTTCATCAACACATGTATCATAACAAAGAATCTACATCTGCTTTACTTAGGTTTGTAAGGTGATGTACTTATATGCCCTTGTGAAAGATTACCCTGTGCTTAGGTCGAGTTGAAATCCCCCTGAGGATCGACAGAATACATTGCAATGCTTTCATAGATTTATTCTTACCCAAAATGTCAATAACTGTCCCCCTTTTACACATGATCTAGTTCTGTGATAAAGTTATTTGATTTCTTAATAAAGCTTTCATCGTACAGCTTTCTGTGATATATGATATTATCTCCATTAAAGTAATCTGAGCATGCATGTACACACTCCATAGATCTCCATTATTGATTATTAAAAGACTACGGGTGCATCTGTCAGAGAATTCATGCTTATACACTGGCTAAGAAACCATCGCAAACAAAAAATAAGCTTTGAAGTAGATATCAGAATGCATATTTCCAGAGATGTTTACCTCGTTGTCTATTTTCAATGTAATTAATCTTGAAGTTAAAAGCCTTTCCTACATGAAACCCACACACAGCCAATGCACATGCAACATAAATATCTACAGAATCCATGTTTATCATAAAAGCATTTAGATATGTAAAAATGCATGCGCTGTAGTGCATTTGATATTATGCATAGGATCGTATACATACATTTCTAAATTCGCATTTGCATAAATAGCTTAAAATACATTAAGGCTTTTTTACCTAGTAAACAGATATACTTAAGTGCTGATGCAAATTCCATCATTGCCTTTCGGGCCAATGATGGAGAATATGTCACGGTCTAATCAACCAACTTAGTTAAAGAGAAAATTAAAGGTTGCAAAACACTCAATTGAAAGCCAGACAACTTAATAAGATTTCCACCCTCTTCGATTGTGATATTTTCCTTTTGTCACATCTGCACTTTTTCCAGAAAAGAACTAACAAGCTAATTAGACATAAAGGATTTACCATTGTGCTTCCTGAATACTGATTGTGCACCAGCACTGAGCTCATCAGCGTCTTGTCTGTCATTGGGCACACAGCAGGTGATACAGAGACCATAACCAATTATCACTAATTAAGGCTAATTACCTGTTGTTTATGGGCTAGTTCATTTATCAAAAGGCACCAAGTCAGCCACCAGGACTATCTTTCTAGTTCTTATAATGGGGGAAAAACCTTTATATATGGGTTCTTTGAAGTCAATGTGCAGAATCAATGAAGTCACTGCTATTGTGTTTATAGTGTTTGATGCTGAATTGTGAAACAATTCCAAAGATTGATGTACCCATGTTTATGGAGAATAAATATTTGTTGATGCAAAGTAGACACATATTAATTTTGCAGCAAGAGAAAATGGTCCTATCAATCTGGACCCCGGTTCAAGGGCAGTCTGACATATACTCTTTGTTTGGGGAAAGTTCTAATGAGTTTGTCAAGAAGAAAAACACCCAACGCCATTATTTCCAAGACATTACAACATGTAAACATGGAGCATGTAAATCACAAAGTCGGCTTGCAACATATATCAACAAATGATACCGTTGAACTGATCAGCTGAAACTGTAATGCAGAGAAACAAACAGCAATTTTTTACCGTTTCTCTTGGTACTTCTCATACCAATGTCATCCAATGTGAATGCATATTATTGTATTGAGCTTCTCCCTGCATGAAAACAAAATGAATGGTGTTTGGAGCTAGTAGAATTTCTCTGAATGGTTTATGATTATGATTGGTGTTACTGTTGCAGCATATTGCTTCACAGACTAAGTGAGAGTCTTGATCCTATCACGTTTATTTTTTTCTTTTTTTCTCTGTGTCTTCGCTTTATTCAAACTGAAATAAAACATAACGTTATTAACTCCTAGAATGGAAATCTTCTATATCGACTAGTTAATGATACTGTATAATATACAGCACATGCTCAGTCCTCAACATCCCCTGCTGCTTCCAATGGAATGAATTTGTCTATATGCAACATATCCAATTACATCTGATATGGATTGGCTAATTTCATATGACAGTGCCATCTCTAGAGGATAAGGAAAAAGCAGTAGGTAGTGTTATCTCTAAACCTCAGCATAGCAACATTTTCTAATGAGGATTTATATACTGTCAGACTCACTATGTATGAACTTTAGATATCTATTCATTCCAGCTTTGATTATGAAAATAAATAAAGTATTAAAGAAAGCAAAAACCTTTTATACTCAGAAGGACAAAAACGGTGTCAATATGTCAAATTGGATGAACGAAAAAGGAAGTAAGGACAACAAAGATGCAGAGGGGATATGACATAAGGATAGGCATCATATAAGCATTGGATAGAGAAGTTAGTCGGAAGGTAATCATCACAAGGGAGGGTTTAGATGTGAAAAATAGACCAGAGGGGGCTGTATATATATATAGATTGAATTTTGGACTTAAAATAGATGCAGAAATGGATAAATTTAAGTACCACTCTCCCAGCATCCAATGACATCTACAGAGACTTACTATTGGGAGTTAAATGTGTGTATGAATACCTTCTGATACAAGTAGTTCCATAATGAGATGGCAGTCTCTATTGTGACATGCCTTTGATCTTAAAATTGACTCGTTTCTATGAGTGCTCCATTGGGAAAAGGGCAGAATATATGGATGCTGCCGGCTGACCGCATTAAGGCTCACAGTCTGTATATCTACTGCACCATCAGTCTATATTCTGCTGTGCGATCAGGTCTTGGGTGAAGCTCATGAGCATGCCACAGACCCCATATATGAGAATGTCACAAAGTCACTATTTAAATTTCATTTTAAAAGTGCAAAGAGAAAAAGATGTTATTTCAAATCTTATTGCTATCTATGACAAAGTTGATATCATTGCCATTCCTATGATGCAATCAAATGGTTTTTACTATATTTTTCCAATTCTCTGTCTTTTTTGGAAATATCCTTTACAAATACAAATAAATTAATAATCTGATACTTTTCTTCCATGAAAAATATTTAAAAATACAAATTTGGTAGAGAGATGCTCGAAAATGCCATGTTAAGAGTGTCCGTTACGTGTCCGTTACACCATATGGGGTCATATGGGGCCATATGAAGTACAGGAGAAGTTAAAATGTGGGAGGTCCTAGCTTCAGTAATAATCATCCTATGAAAATTTTAAGGTCACCTACCCCCCTAAATGGATGCCAAGGAATCCAATGGTATTATTAATTGTGTTCTATTTCTAATGGTTGCTTAGCAACAGGCCCTTTTTTTTAGCAAATATTCCGATTTTAGGGGCACTGGTGAGAAACTTTCATTTTACAAGGTATTTTCAAGATTTAATCATAGCTATATCATGAAATTTCGTGTGCATGTTCCTGAAGACCTATATATCCTATTGCAAATGAGAAATTATTTGAAAAAAAAGATTAATTTTAAGGACTTTTTCACTTTTATTTGTTGCAACCTCATGAGCTTGAGCCTCGATTGCACAACTTTTCACTTCTCTCAAAATATCTAGGTATTGTGTCAGTGGATTCCTAATTACAGCTGTAAAGAATAATTATGTAAGCTGCACTAACTCTTACTCTTACAAGTGTCCATCAAAGCTATTCTAATTTAAAGAAAACCACAGACACACCTTTTTTTCCTCGGAATTGGCTAATTTATTCTAAACTACTAATCTCTGCATCATCCTTCTCCATTATCTTATAAATCCTCATTGTTAAAGGGATCCTCTCTCCAAGAGAAGAAAAGCAATGTTTTTTCATGCTCTACATTAAGCTTCCACCTCAAAGGACTTCCTTGTCTGCATAGACCTGGTTTTTTTACTGCCCCTTTAGGAAACAAACCCGCTGCATCTTGAAGCACTAGTCCTAGAAATTCATTTTTATTTGTCAGTAAAAAAGGTTAATAGGCTTTAAACCTGATTCATGCATTTGGAAATCAGAACACCCCAGCATGATAAAAGTTGTCTACCCCTAACTGGAAAGGTTTGTACCCTAAATTGAGCTTAATACCTATCTATCTTAGTATTCTTCCTGAGGTGCTGACAATTGTTGTCCAAGTTAAGACTGACTTCTCTAACTCCCAACCCATATACATCTACCTACCTTGCATCTTGATAAAAGGACCGTTCTTGTCATGCCTGAGAATTAACTTCCCTTTTATGACCCTCTTTCCCTTTATCTGCACTATTGCCACCCCTGACCTTAAATTGCTGTGTCCATAAAAACTGAATGTCATCCTTAGTAACTAGCTTAAAGATTATGCTGTGTTATGGACTAGATTGAAGTGTCAGGATTGTTTGACCCAATTGCTCCAGGAACATCCCTAGTATATTAATCAGATAAATCAGGTTGCTGTAAAGGATCAGTAGGCATTTTAGGGCGCCGTACATACAAAAGTAGTTGTGTTACCATCAAGTCCTTATTCTATCAGCAGAGGTGGCATGGTCAAAAGTGCCCTAACAAAGCACATATTGACCATGAATTCGCATCCCAAGACAAACTGGGATTGCATATTTATCTGTTTTTGAAACTATGAGGTGTCTAGCCTAATCAGGTAAAGTTCTGATAATATCTAGACACTAGACCAACGTCAGCTCAGAGCAGGATGGCCCTCTCCTAATGGAGGCAATGATAAGGACTATTCTTTCCCACTTTTACATGTGAAACAATGCATTATGTGGATATCATGATAAAGATAAATGTTAAATGCTGTATGAGCATAGCCCCTATACCTATTAAACAAATGCCATAAACGCCATTTAGCCCCTGTCACTGGCCAATTAGTTATCCACCAGCCATTTGTAGTTGACTTTTCTGGATGAATGAAGAGGGTTGTATAGCAGTGGGAAATATAATCTACAGTCTCTCAGACAGAAGTCATGTACGGTTCAGAATGTGCAATCTCTGTACATGTATATGTTTTAGGTAGTCCTCTGCTTTAACTGTGCCCCAAACAAAGCATTATATGGACTGAGGCAGAATAATGAGAAGTCTTGTACCAGATAAATATGTGTTATGACATGGGCATCTTTTGCATACAGAAGAATGTGCCAAATGTATTGGATGTATCACTGCAAACATTACCAAAGAGTAAAACTATCCACCGATGCCATAGTGTATCTACTTTCCTAGCTAATGATCCACAGTAGAAGTGGTAGACATTTTGCATCACTGGACTTTCTAAGGGGCAATGAGTGTAGTCTAACGTGGGTTTTTCCATCAGGAGGAAACATGCAAACCTAGAGAACCAAGTGTCCCCCACATTTAACCAGAGGTAAGGACTTGTAGCAGAGCCTAGTTCAGGAAGAGGATCTGTACTGAGAGTGTCTGTGAACATACATTGCATAAAAGCCCCTGATGTTTGACACACATAGTCACATAAAGCACATAAAGAGTAATTGGGCCTGGTTATTCAGCTTCATAAACCATGACTAGTGTTGGCATTAGTTTATTGAACCACAGCAGTAAGTACTCCCCTGGGGCTTCAAAATGAAGTACAGAGAAGAGTGCAGAACAGTGTGTTAAATCATAACAGCAGGACCATGTCCATTCATAAATCACGCTTTGATTATACCTGCTATGGTGCTTAGGGGATGTAGCGGACTTGTCACAGTGTCAAACATTTTGACCCAGTCAGTCACTGTTGGCTAGCTTCTACACTACCATCGGAATCCTATTAGTTTGCTGTCTGGCATAATCAAGCAGTATCTTAAGGGAATCACAAGAGTGACTAGACAGAAATCCTAAGTGGTATTTATGTTAACTCTTTAATTTTGTTCTGTATTCTTAGTAAGGTTTAGAACTGTCAGGCGTCCACATGACTCAATGATTAACATTCCTCCACTAATTCAAAGAGAACAGTGTTAGCTGCTGAGGTGCAATGATAAGGTCATGATAGAAACTTTGAAGCATCCTTTTCATGCCTAACGCATTTATATGTCAAATGGCAGTAATTCTAGCTAGCTGTATGGGTACAATGTGATATTTGTAAATTAAGATTGAGATATGTCTTCTTAATTTTCTAATTACTCAGACAATTAAAATCATATTGATATTGCCTGAATTTGATATATGACTAATATTTTTGAGCAAATAGCAAATAGTACAGAACCTTCCTAGTCCTTAGCCTAACATAATACAATGTAAATATATGAAGCACCTCTATCAATATTTTGAGTATCCAATTAGGAAGGACCGGCACCAGCTAATCCCATATGACAGCAATCCCCTACCACTCCCATTGAAACAAGTTCCAAAACATTATTAGTTCTCTCTTAGCCACAATATAGTTGTATCTTATAATGAGGGTTCACACAATGAAAGAGTCGTGATGGGTACAATTGATATCTATGTTGATTAAAACTAACAGTAATCATATGTGACACGATCTGCGAAAAGGGGTCTTAGTGCAGGGGGCAATAAGACCCCCTTTCCCAGTACATGTCACATATTTGCATTTATTTATCATCTTGCAGTACCTTCTCATAGGAAAGGAAAGCATGAATAAGAAAGTGAGAGATTGAAAGAAAGAAAGAAAGAAATAGTTGTGAGAGTTCAGCATCCCATTAATACTAGTGAGACTTACCATTTGGTTCTGAATGTGTTTATGAATAGGTTCGAATATATAGGTGTTCTCATAATGGGAACCAACACTGTGCTTTGCCTTTCATCTGATAATGGGCCTTTTTCTACTGGTGCTCTGGAAAGAAAGTATTTGATGGATGCTCTCAACTGACCACAGTGAGCCTCAAAGCTTCTTAATCTATACACTCAGTGTATATATCGCCATCAAATTAAGTAATATAGCTCTGAAGTCTGTTCTACAGATAATAACTATGACATTTAATTAGTTGTGTTATTCTATCTTCTTTTCATTTTCTTCAGAAAACAATAAGCACTATCTTGATTATGCAGATTATTTTTCAAACATATGATTTTATGTTGCCTACTTCTTTGAACATAATGAATCTATTATTAGTCTTCTTCATCCTAAGCTTATTCTCAACCATCAATAAAAAAAGCTTGAAAACTCTACAGGAAAGCATTGAGTTTTATTTACCTTCTCTGAGTGTTTCCTCTGGGGTAAACTGCCCCCGTAGTCTGTTTTTTTTTTATATATTTGGTCATTGGACATGTTTCATCAAGCTCTGTGTGCCTCTGAAATGCTTTACGCTATTGACTGCTTCACTGAAAAAAAGAATGTGCATAGTAAGAAAAGTAAACCTTGACTGGTATTGGCCACCCAGCTTCATCAACAACACATATTATGGGAAACCACTGCAGGGAATCAGGGAGTACTCCACTGGGCTCAATAATTATTCAAAAAGATTGACACTGTTTGTTTGATGAAGGCAGCGAAATCAAATGCACACACTTGGAAATAATGTCAATGGAATAGCTTCCACTAAACCTTTAAGTCAGTGAATAGGGCAATAAGTACCATTGGGGTCTAGTGTGTGGTTTATCTCTTGAAAACAATTGAATAAAAAATGGCATATCTGAAATCTCATCGCACAGGAAGTGAAGTGGGAAGACTACACCTTCTCTTTCATTGCTAGTCACAGTAAATCTCCTCCACAGATTACAATAAGATACTAATTACTTGCTCTTCAATTATTTTCAGGGATGTGGCCTGTTGTAATCTAGAACTTTTCTTTGAACGACTGCAAATATATACTGTGTCTTTCAGAACACAAAGTTATTTGAAAACCACTATTCATCCACGCCCTGATTAAGCAACAAATATAGTCCTGTTCTGTGTAGATCTGCATCACTATTTACCTAGACCTGAGGAATACAAGGCCATGTGTCACCATTCATCGGTCTTGTTTGCTTACCAAGACAGACACACTGTGTAGTGTCAATTTCAGGCACCAGATGGTGGCACTAGACCGGGAGAGCAATGTGGGGATGACGGGGTACAACAGGCTGACACGTAGTCCTAAAGTCCATATCCTTATTGCTGAGTGAATATGCAAGTCATGTACACACTAATTAAAAATCCACAGTAGGTTAATAAAAGGTATGGTGGATGAAGCGAGAAATGCAATAAGAACACTTGCATGGATAAACAGAGTCAACAGATTATTGCAATACCTAGAATACCTATCCCTGTGGGTTATTTTGCAGATAACGCAAATACAGCTCTCATCAAGGTAATTTAACTGGCTGATTTACATTCCTATAAGAAGGCAATATATTACCCAAAAGAAAAGTGTTGATGGTCAATCGAAGATACTCTGGAGGCTTGGATGTAGGCCACCCTTAGCAATTGGTGGCTGGATGAGGATGGCTATGGGAGCCTTTCATTACCCTGGTGCTGTGGAATTTAGAGGGGGATAGAGATGTGGGAATGGCCAGAAGGCTGGTCCATGCTGAGCACTGACCCGAGGGCATGATAGGCCAATAGTGTGTGTGATGTGACTTATGAGAGGACGTGAAGGAGATGGAGGATGTATGGACTCTGTTTCAAATGCAGGGACAAGGGCCAAGGGTCATTGTAGTTCAGATGTTATATAAAAGAATAACTATAGTTTCATATCAGGGAAGTCATAGTTTAGAAACTTGTGGAGGCCTAGAACAATGAGGACTCAAATGCTAGGGGAAAATCAAGATGATCTTTTGGATTCCTCATAGACTCAAAGTCACATAGCTTCTTTCCATGTTAGATAGAAAGTACAAAGCATAGAAGGTATATAGGCGCCTCTGAAAGGTTTGATAGATACAGTGTGTATGCTGTCAGCACCACGTTATTTTGCTAGTAACCTCCCTCAGTTTATGGCTAGACAGATTTAAGATCTTTTTAAAACAGTGTCAAAATAGCAGTATCAATGTATGCTGGGGGAGCAGATGTTCAGAGTGAGAATTATCACAGGCTGCTGTTATGCATTATCATCTGGTATTTGAATACCCTTTCTCCACCCTGGCACGAAATCCAAATGCTTTCTTAACATGGTGTCTGGTCTCCCAGTTTTGTGGGCAGCTTTCCTCAAAACAATGTGTTGCAGTATCCTATTGAAACATCTGAACATTTGTAAAAGATGAATTGCTCATGACTCTCAATAGTTTAGGTAATGACTATTTTAGAAATAATATATATGCGTAAAAATCTATGCTTCACCAAACTGTAGTTATAAGTCTAAGCAGAGGTAGGCGTTTTTGGAACACCACTAACAATAGAAACATCGGGAGATATGGTTAACAGATGCCATACTGTGCTGCTATCTGGGGCCACAATGTAGAAACTACACTGCTTCACCTCATTACAATTAGGGTACTTAGGGTTAATCTTAATGAGGATGCCTGGCAGATTTAACAGATATTTTATAGAGTACAAATTAAAACAATGTAGAACAAACAAATACTACTAGTAACACTAGCCATAGAGGATAGGTAGGTGCTATTGTATGTATATCATAATCTAACAACCTGTCCATAATAACGACTGGTTAGTACCTTATCCAACGGCCTGGGTAACCTCAGCAGCATACATATTAACCTGTTGTATACAATAGAAGATGAGGACTCACGGAAGAGTGCCTAACAATGGAAAGGACAACTGTATACTGACCTGCCTGAGGTGTTAACTTCCCCCCGAATATATCAAATATTGATATTACAAAGAAAAAGGAATGCAGAGGAACTAACCACAATACCTTAAATTAAGCATCCAAGGAGGGCAAGGTATAATTTGATAGAGCCTTACTCTAATTCATTTCTGTCTTTGCAAGGCTAATCATGTGATGAATTCATCTTGATATATTTTAGTTTTCAGTTGATATCTGAAAAATGTACAAAACAAACAACAAAAATCCTCATCAGTTTTCCCAATTACAATAAGCCAAATGTGTCCCAAAAACAGGGATTTGGAGATGTCCAAAAGAAAGTAGATTCCCATGTTACATGTCACAAAGCAAGAAACCCAAATCCAAAGAGACCAAGATCATCCATTGACTGCGGTCTGCCAGCTCCCTGCCCAACAGCCCTGGAGGCCATTTCTCAATGTACTACCACTACACACAGCCACTACTATTTAAAAATGTTAAGAATAAGGTAGGCTATTGTAGGGACTCTCCTACGACTGCTCACTATGATTAGCAGCTATGTAGTAATTACATAAGGTTTATTAGGGCAGTCATACTGGTGCAGACATTAAGAAACACTAGTACATGGTAATGTTATGGCCAAATTGTTAGGTTCTCCCTACGACTTAAAGGACAGCAGTCATAGTGTGTTAAGAAATGGCCTCCAGAATAATGTATTTGCTAAGCCATCGAGGCATTGAGTGGGCTTGGTGGGCTGTCATCCTTTACAATGATATTCAATCAGCTGCTCTCTCTGTGCCTCCAGCTTTCATTCTAAGCTGCTCATAGAAGAAGGGATCTCACAAAGCACCCATCTAGCAGTGACGCTGGATGAAATTGTGCCGCTCATGTCACACTCTGCAAAAGGGACCTAATTCCCACTGAAATAATCTTCCCAGTCCCACTCAAAATGTCAAGTCACCGTTCTGTGCCCACTGGCTGGCAGTGTATGTGACTGCTATTCCTAAAATAGAATAAAAAATCTTATTGATATTCACTGTTTGATTTGACTTAGAGCATTGAGGAGAGTGATTTTGACATAATAACAGGTATACATGTATAGTTGTTAAATAAAAATCTTACATGACATTGATAACCTTAAATATTAGTATTTCCCACAAAAAGAATCCATGATTATAATGGAAAAAAAAACAACACATTGTTCAGTACTCAGTATAACAGAGATCCACTAATGCTATATGATATGACAGTGCCATCCCCATGGGGCAGGGAACAAGGCATCAGCACACAGTCATTATATGTTAGCTGCAGTTTAGAGAAGCTTTATTTGATAATTGATTCCTGAAGTATACAACTACATTAATTTAAGTGATTGTAATACTATAATCGAAACTAATTGTCCCACTGTTGCTGTTGATTGAATATATTGGTATTCCAATGTATCAAAACTTCTCTAAATGGCAAAAAGAACAAAATATGCTAAAGATAAATCATACAATCCACAATATAGAAAGAAATTGTGCCATAGTGAATCTTCCTTTTTCTATCTAGTGCATAATGTTGCAAAGCTAGGATGTACCAAAATTATTCTGCAAAAATAGTTTTGTGTGTATAGGGAGATTCCTGCGGGCACAGGGCGATTTCTGTGGATACAGGATTCATTGAGACGAAAAGTCCCGTAACTACGGCAACGGTCCGACGTCCGCACACCGGAAGCCGGGGACAAAGTGGTGCTCTGCCCTCTACGCTCCCCCTTACGTACCATAATAAAAATGCTACACTGGAGCCCTGCACGTTTTCAAATGCAGATTACGGCGGTAATACTGTCCCAATCTCTTACTGACAGACATGGCATTATCTTCTCTGTCATCCCATTATACTGTGCGAATAATATTGCCATGAATGCCATATTTTGGGAGAATTTAGACATTGAATGGTGAACGCAACACTGGAGCATACAAAATTGTCCCCGGCACAGTATGGCGCGGTCCGTGTGCACGTGACACGTTACGTTGGTAATTTACTACGTTACGTGGTTACCGTCCGGACGAATGATATTCTGCAGGTACAGGAATATTTTTGCAGGTACAGGAAAGATTCTTGTGGGTACATAATCATTCTTGCAGTGCACAGACATTTTTGTGATTACAGAAAACGAATTATTATGGTACACAAACAACTTTTGCAAAAAAGAAAATTATTAATTACATATGGGTACATAATGCTTCATGTGGGTACAGAAACAATTCTTGCTGGTGCACAATGCCTGTACCCACAAAGATCTTCTGTATCCACAGGAATCTTCCTGTCTTCCTGTATCCACAGGAATCTTCCTGGACCCCAGGAATCTCCACAGAAGTCCTTCTGTATCCCCAGGTATAATTTTATTTGATATATCTCACCCGGGGCTCCATAGATTATTGCATTTGCACAAAAATCAGAAACACAAGACTGACATGTACATTTTTGTTCAAGTTGTCCAAGGTCATAAACACAGAGAACTACATGGACTCAAGAACCTTTCCTTCTCCCTGAACACTAGGCTTTGCAGTGAAACAAGCAATTTATCAAACTGAGATACTCACTCTTATCAAAATGTTCTCTTTCTGTAAACAAATAGCCTAGAGCAAGAGAGTCAATTCAGAGCATGATAAGCTTTGTAGTTTATGGGTATCAGCGAGATAGATTTATCAGTATTACATTAGGCCTATATATGGGAACGTGACTCTGCTACCATGAGGACCCTGCATGAGTGTCAGATATAGGGGAAGGAGGTCTCCCCCAGCCCATGTAGGCTGTATGCCCTTTGATCTCTGTCAAGACTCATGTGTGTGGCTGCAGCCTGGTGTTATGTTCACCTTCTGAAAAGAATCAATAATCAGATCACAGCCAAGTCACTGACCCCTACATGATACCCCTGAATATAAATATAGCCTAGCTTGGTTACTTGGTAAGATTCTGGTGACTGACCAGAAGTAAAGGGACTGTGTTTGCATTTGGATTGTTCTGCTTAAATTACCTTGTAGGATAGATCTATGCACCCTATGCATGCTTGTATTTGAAAATACACAAAATGGTATCTACCAGGTAACCAGATTTAATGTACTTAAGTGCATAGGAAAACCCCATCATTGCCTCTCTGACTTGGATTTCTTTGAAAAATATGTCATGGCCTAATTAAACAAATTGGCTAATAAGAAAATAAAAAGCAACAAAGCTCAACTCAAAGTCAGACAACTGAATGAGATTTCTACATTCTTTGATTGTGACATAGTTTTTGGTTACATCTGCACTTTCTCAAAGGAAGAAATAACAAGCTAATCAGAGATAAAATATTTACCTTTGTGCCTCCTGAATACTGATTGTGCACCAGCACTGAGCTCATCAGAGTCCTGTCGGTCATTAGGTACACGGCAGATGATACAGAGACCATAGCCAATTATCAGTAATTAAGGCTAATTACCTGTTGTTTGTGGGCTAGTTTATTTATCAAAAGGCACCAAGGTAGCCACCAGGACTATCTTCAAGGTTCTTTTAAATAATGGGGAAAAACCTTTATATATTATGAGCCCTTTGAAGTCAATGTGCCAAATAAAATTTAATGAAGTCACTGCTATTGTGTTATGGTGTTTGATGCTGAGTTGTGAAACCAATTTGAAGATTGATGTACCCAAGCTTACAGAGAAGAAATATTTGTTGTTGCAAAGGAGACACATATTTATTTTGCAGCAAGAGAAAATAGTCCTATCAATCTGGACCTTGCTTCAAGGGCAGTCTGAAATATATGTTTGTTAAAGGAGAGTTCCAGTGAGTTTGTCAAGAATAATATGGAACACTCAACACCGTTATTCCCAAGACATTAAAACATCTCTGTAAATCACAAAGTTTCCTCGCAACATATAGCAAAAAATGATACAGTTGAACTGATCAGTTAAAACAGTAATGCAGAGAAACAAACAGCAATTGTTAAGCCTCTCTCTTGGAGCTGCTCATACTGATTTCATCCAATGTGAATGTCTTGTTGAGCTTCTCCCTGCATGAAATCACAATGAATGGCTTTTGGTGCTAGTAGAATTTCTCTCAATGGTTATTGTTGCAGCATGCTGCTTTCTGACTAAGTGAGAGTCTTGATACTGTCATGTTTTTTTTTCTCTTTTTATATGTGTCTTCTCTTCATTCAAACTGAAATAAAATATAGCGCTCCTATAATAGAGGTCTTCGATAGCGACTAGTTAATGTTTTCTATAATATACAGCACATGCCCAATCCTCAACATCACCCTGCTGCTTTTAACAGAATGAATTTGTCTATAAACAACATATCCAATTAAGTCTGATATGGCTTGGCTAATTTTATATGACAGTGCCATCTCCAGAGGATAAAGAAAAAGTAGTAGGTAGTGTTATCTCTAAACCTCAGGATAGAGACATTTTCTAATGAGGATTTATATACTGACAGACTCACAATGAATGAACTCAGATATCTATTCATTCCAGCTTTGATTATGATAATAAATAAAGCTTTAAAGGAAATGAAAACTTTTAATACCCAGAGGGATAAGACATGTCAATATGGGTGATTGTCAGAAAAAGTGCACATATCTGGTGCAAACAGTATAGAAAGACAAAAGTCAAAATAACATTACAAATATTGATCATGTTGATAATGCAACATGTTGGCCCTATGAAAACCCCTGGTGGACTGGCTTTCTCCAAAAACTGCAGTTTTTTTTCATGGTCCACCAAATCTTAGCAATTTTTGTGAGGCGTCTGCGACGAAAACTCCAGGATTGCTATAATACAAGTTAGGATGGTCACAGCAACTTGAAATTTGGTATGCAAGTACCTACGGGCAGGTTGATTAAGCATGTATGATTTCAAAAAGGTATCTTTAAATTTTCTTTGTGAGTGCCCAAACAAAGTTATTGAAATACTGAAAATTTGAAAAATGTTGTCTTCAAACCACCAACTTTACTGTAGTTCTGTCAGTAAGGCCCTGATCAGCTCCAAAATTACTCTTATAAATCGTCATTATGTATAGTGTTTGGAAAATAAAACAGTAGAGGCCTCACTAAAACCAATTTTGTACTGTTTAGTGTCGAATGTATGTGGATCTGGAAAAAAACTGAGAAAACCCTACATTTCACACCATGGGAAGGGACTCCCAAAAGAAATTTCTAGCAATTGCAAAGCTACTGTACACCAAAATGGGCTATGGGTAGGGGCATCTTGTGGTAAAATATTAGTTGGTTATGTGGACTGAAAATATTTTTTTGGGGGGAAAATGATGAAATGAGGTGTCTGCAACGAAAACTAAATGTGCAATAAATTTGAACAAAAGTGCTTGAAATATGTGACAAAACCTGGGAAAGCGTAACATTAGGGGAAAATCCCTTTTTTCAAATTCATGTCTTCAGCTACATTTTGGTACTTTACATGATAACATATTCCAATTAGCTACAGAAATATAAGATCTGAAACATGGGATGCCAGCAACATGCAGAAATTAAGGATAACCCTTAACTCAATTGTGTATTGAAATATCATGGCATATTTAATAGAAAATGCCATTGTTGGAAAAAATAACAATTCTAAAACATAATCATCCATTATTTTAGCTCTAGAAGGGATAATTCAATTCTGTTTTCAGTTATGAAAACCTTATGGACAGGTCAATAAGATAGGGTAACATTTTATTCAAAAAGAACAAAATTATAGTTTCCATGGCAACCGAATATCAACAAACGTGCTAAATTTAGGGAAAAACATTCTTTTTGGATTCTAAATAAGGTCATTTTAGAACAAAAATAGAGTTTTGGTTATAGCATAATCTGATTCTTCAGAAAAAGTTACCCTAGACTTGTTTTCACTCAATTTTTTACTCTTTTGGTCATATTTCCTTAAATATTGTATTTAGAGCATTTCTAGGTATTTCCTTTAAGGTTATGATTTGCCCTGTTTCGTCACATATAATTATTTTGGATCAGGACATTGGACAACGATGTGTTATAGTCTACCAAGAATAGATTTGCATACATGATGCTTTTCAAAATTACAGGAGCGGAATTTCATTTCTGTCTGAGGTGTCTGCGACGAAAACTCATTTCGGCACTTTAGGCCTTGTTGTGGCCAAATTAATGATCCCAATGTAATTCTACCACACATATTTGATGTACAGATGTACAAAGTAGTCATATTAACCAAAGAAAAGTGATTTGGATCCCTAAATTTTATGTATAAGTACGAATTTCTGGAACAATTTGAGACAATTTTGGGTTAAACACATTCACAACCCACCAAATCCTGACTAAAAATCAACACAGCCTGTACCAAAATACCCTAAAATAATTGGGGTACATCATTCCTACACATTTAAATTCACTTCTGACTCTAGGGCAGCATATGGTGCTAACTGTAGAGAATTTTGTTCGAAAATAGTTTTCGTCGCAGATGCCTCATGAATATGAATCTGCACCCAATGTCGCCCAAAATCAACATGGTGGGCATTTGCCCAGTCCAAGATACCTATTGACTGAATTAAGCTATACTGTTTCCATCAAAATAAGGCCAATTTAACCAAATGTAACCATGTGAGCAAGTACTGATTGGCAAAATCTTTCGATTTCAAAAGAAATTTCATCGATTTCTTTAACTTTGACAGTAAAATTTATCGCACTTTGAACTTTTCTTCAGGAAATCTTTGGTAAACAACCAGAAGGAACATTTCTTTGATAAAAACAAGGCTCCCCAAAGTCATAGACTTCAATTGGGTAACACCAGACAACACCAACTTTGCCACCCCAAAATCTTGAGGCGTCTGCGACAAAAACCCCCTAAATGACTAGTTTTACCCAAAGCACTACATTACAGGCCCTGAGTCTCACCAATGCTTATCAGAATGGATGAGCAGGTTGTATTGGTTGATATGAAATATAAGAAAAGCAAATCCATACTTGAATAAATCAGTGGCATTGTAAAATGTAGTTGAGGCGTCTGCAACGAAAACCCAGTCCACATTGGCATTATGACCCACAAATCGGTGACCATTGAACTGACAGCTAAAATCTTGATACCAACTTAAACACCCTATAAGACGTTAACATGGTGTGTATTAGAGATATTGTATCACTATTTTTGAAAGATTTATTCTGACCTAAGAGTTATTGTCGCAGACGCCTCAACTAGTAAAATTCTACACACGAGTGACCATAATGGAAAATTGTCAATCAAAACCCACCTAACCTGATATATATATCGTAGGCCTAACCTATGTCTAATACCACAGACAATTTTAAATGGATTTCTAATCTTTGAGTGGACATGAGGACATATATAAAATGACCAAAACTGCAAAAAAACAGGATTTTTGGTAATTTTGAGTCTTTGGGACCCCATAACTGAAAAACTCCTAACTCTACAGACTTGAATTGATATTTTTCTGAAAGGGCAGAATGTCCTCTATAAGATGAGACCATGGAAGACAAGATTTGATAAGTATTTTTCATTCTTTGGCTGCATAAAGGTAGAAAAACCATGGTTTTTCCAGTTTCGTACACTTTTTCTGACACTGATCCATATGCCAGTTTGGGTGAATGAACGGAACATATACAAGCGCCCTTATATTATAGTTTCTACATCTAGAGTTTTTACGGAGTGAGGAGGAGAGGGTAGAGACAACCCTATGATTTGGGTTTGTTAAAGATCAGGAATTTCTTCACTTCGCATTTAAATTTCTTGAGCGTTTCAATTGGTCTGTCTTCTGGATCTAAGTCGTTCCAGGCATGTGCTACTGTATACTCCACACTTCTCATATATGAGGCCCCATTAGGAGTCATCATTTTGAGTATTGGTGCCCTCCACGCCCTGATATTTAGAATCCTAAAGTCACAATATTTATCAAATTTCGACCTCTTGTAGCCCTCAATTAGTTGTTGAGCATATAACCTATCTTCAAGCATATTAATGTTAGCTATAGCATGAACATCATGTGTTGGCGTCCTATAGTTGGACCTCTGTGCCACCTTTAAACCTCTATTTTGTGCTTGTTGACGTTGTAACCTCAGACCAACTTCTAAAGATATTCACACACAGGATATCCCCATATTCAAGAACAGGTAGAATAAATGTCTTATACAGTAATATAGCTGTTGATACATCAATGAAAGCATTAAGTCTAGCAAGTTGAAACTCTAAAACTAACAATTTTTAACTGGTGTTTTACTAACTTTTCAAATGTAAGATGTTTGTCCAGAATGACGCCTAGATATTTATAATCTTCCACTTCATAACTTTTGATTCTCAAACTTGACTTTATAATTGTTCCATCTTGGATGGTTTAAAAAACACATGTATTTTGTTTTCTTAACATTGATTGTTATCGGTTCTTAACACAGCATTAATTATATATATCAATATCTCTGGTGTGGATGGGAAGTTTAAATTTGTGGTGTGTTTGCGGTTTCTCTGCCTTTCTTTAACTTATGACTTACTTATAATAATATTTACTCTGGAGGTTGCCGGCAGTTTCAGACTGACAAGGCCCAAGTCCAATTACTCGCCTTGTCCCTCCATCATCACATCAATGGGTGGAGTCAATAAGCTATACATATACATATATATATATATATATATATATATATATATATATATATATATATATATATATATATACATGCATTCAGTATACATTCAGTATCCCTTGACATCTAGTAAGACTCACTCTAGGATATTAGATTTGGATATGAATAACTTCTGATAAGTGCTCCCATAATGGGATGGCATCCAAGGCTGTCCCATTCCTCTGATCTGAAAATAGACTCCTTTCTACCAGATCTCCATAGGGAAAAGGCATTATATTCAATGGATGCTGTCGACTGAATGCACTGAAGCTAACAACATTTATACAATATATCATACTGTAGCTTCAAAAGGTGTGGTACTGTTTGGTGAAACAATGCTGGAAATTGTCAACTGTAAAAGATCATGGAATTGAATGTGTTTTTCTTTTCATTTACAAAATATTGATACAAATTCCTACTCAAAATGGTTGAAAATACTCAGGTGTGTTTCATGATCACACTTTGATAAAGTCCCACTCTTGTATGATGATTAACACATGGAGTTTCTCATTGTATTTATATAGATGCATAAACACACAGAACAAACGCATACCAAAAATCAGAAGAATTGTTCACCCTGTCCTACCTCTTTGGAACCACTATCCTAAATCCAGTCCTGGTGTGAAATTCTCCGATAACCCAAGACAGACCTACATCATAGACCCTTTGTGGTATTCTTAGAGGGGTATTGTTCAGATTTAGACTGGTCCCTCCTCCCTTCATGACCTTGAGCATCTACCCGCTACCCTGAACAAGCCCTGATGGTGTCTTGGCTGTCTCCTCCAAATCCAATTGCCTTTTCTGACCCCCATCCCATTTACCTCAGCTATTGCCACCATTGACCATAGGAATTGACATGCCAGGATGTTATAAAATATCTGACTGTGTCATGGACTAGAATCGAGCATCATCATATAGATCTATTGTATAAAGAGTTTGGTTCCAAAACGCAACAAATCAATTTTGGGGGTTTTGAGATAATGAGACATTTATCATTCCAAAAAATTGAAGAGGGGCTGGCTACTTTTGTGAGTTCCAATAAATCAAACATCTCCACATTTCGTTTTGAAATCCTTGAGTCTTCCTTCATGGATAAATTAAGTGGTTCAATCCCATTTTTTTCCAAAACACAATAAATCCACAAACAATAAATCCAACATTTTTTTTTTTTTGTTTCCACATAATAGCCACAAAAGTTAGTTTTCTTCTCTATATTTGACTTTCCTCACTGATTGAGACATCTTATGTGACTGGGGGTTTGGCTATCGGCCCTCTAGTGTTAAGTCATCACAGACAGCATGTGTACCTGCTGCTCTGTATGTGTACCTTTGTTCATGCCCCATCTTCCTTTTGTTCCAAAACGCAATAAATTCATCACAACAGCTTTCACATTCATATACCTCTCTTCTCACCAGCAAAGTTGGTTTTTATTGGGAAAAAGGTTTTAAAACTTACAAAACACAATGATATAACATTAATAGGGATTTATGTCATTTTGGAAAAAAGTGGATTTTAGGTGGGCCCTAGGTGCCGAATGGTGAGTGTTTTGGAAAAAATGATTTTGCAAAGTTTTTTCACTCACCCCAACCTATTGTTTTCTCATATTAACTCCTTTTTTCCAAAATGGTGTTTATTATGTTTTGGAACCAAACTCTTTATATGTTACACGATTTGTGAAAAGGGGGCTTAGTGCATGGGGATTCTGTAAGCAATTATTGTTTCATGTTCACAAGGATTTAAACTAGAGGATTCCTTGTTGTGATCAGATGATGTTTCAGCTCAATTCTATAATATGACGGTCTAATGGTAGTAATGATCATCATTACCTTCTCCCTGAGAACTAGGCTCTGCAATGATACAAGCAATAAATCAAAAACTTAGATACTGACTCTTATCAAAATGTTCTCTTTCTGTGAACACATAGCCTAAAGCAAGAGTCAATTTAGAGTATGACAAGCTTTGTAGTTTATGGGAATCAGCGAGATAGATTTATCAGTTTAACACATTGGATGGAAAAATGACTCTGCCACCATAGGACCCTGCACGATTGTTAAATGTAGGGAAAGGAGGTCTCCCCCAGCCCATGAAGGCTGTATACCCTATGACCTCTGTCAAGACTCATGTGTGTGGCTGCAACCTGGTGTTATGTTCAGCTTCTGGAAAGGATCAATAATCAGAGCACAGCTATATCACTGACCCCGACATGATACCCATGCATATGAATATAGCCTAGCTTGGTTACTTGGTGAGATTCTGCTGACTGACCAAAAGGGAAGGGACTGTGTTTGAATTGGAATCTTTCTGCTAAAGATATTATCTTGTAGGATAGATATGGGTCAGGTCATCAGAAAGTGTAAGATTATGCCCTTGAAGGCCCTGAAAAATTAATTTGCTAATTACTTTATGTAACCTTAACAAATTTGTCAAGGTATATGTCCTCAGCTCAGAAAAACAAAACATACCGATCTAGGACATCCGGTTCCATTTTTATTGCTTCTTTTGTGTCATGTAACATCCAGTACCAAAATGATAAAATATGGAGGTAATTGATGTTGCTCTCAGTAATATAGGAATGTCCCATTATGCATAACAAACACATGAAACAACAAGACCAATATATCTATTATTGACTTCAATTACAAAATGGGACGACATTTGAGTTATGCATGCACAGTAGACTGCCTCCTACATGATGATAAAAGTACTGGACGTTACTTAACGTCCGGTACTTTTATCAGAATTATTTCACATAAGCTGCTCTCACATGGAGACAAAAGCTGACAGACACAAAATCTTTCACCAAAGTGGGGGACAATAGGGCCCTCCATATGGGTAATAACAAAGATTTTGAAGCGTCAATTTTTCGATGTTTTATAACTGATTTAGATTTAGGTACCCGACATTACAAATGACAGATTTCCACTTAGAAAGACACATCATGAAAAATTCTCACTCAGTAACATGTCCAAACCTCATGGAAATGATACCTATGATCATATACAATACAAAAAAAAACTTTGGGATACTCCAGATGTTATTTATTCAATACAGGACACTTGTAAAAAATACAAAAATTATAAAAAGAAATTTGGTTGTTATTTTTCACTTTGGCAGGCTATAAGTCTTAGAGTTTTTAATGAATGGCCACAAATTTACATCTTTCTGATAGCCCTACATGTCGTCTATCAAATGAGTCTATGTAAGACAACATTGGTTTACAACTTATTTCTCCAGAGCCATAAAAGTCCAAAATGACCCCAAAACACATGCCAACCTTATGCATGCTGGTATCTGAAAACACTCAAAAAGCTATCTACCATGTAACAGATTTAATGTACTTATAAGTGCATAGAAAAACCTTGTTGCTTCTTGCACTTCTTTGGATTTCTTTGGAAAATATTTCAAGGCCTAATTAAACAAATTGACTAATGAAAAAATACAAAGCAACAAAGCTCAACTCAAAGTCAGACAACTTAATGAGGTTTCTACCTTGTTGTTGATTATGACATTTTTTTCATTACATCCTCACTTTGTCCTAGAAAGAAATAACAAGCTAATCAAAGGTAAAAGATTTACCATTGTGCCTCCTGAATACTGATTGTGCACCAGCACTGAGCTCATCAGTGTCTTGTCGGTCATTAGGCACACGGAAGGTGACACAGAGACCATAGCCAATTATCACTAATTGAGGCTAATTACCTGTTGTTTATGGGCTAGTTCATTTATCAAAAGGCAGCAAGTTAGCTACCAGGACTATCTTTAAGGTTCTTAGAACAGGAAATATGAGCCCCTTTGAAGTTAATATGCAGAATGAATGAGGTCTCAGCTATTGTTTTTTTTTGTCTGGAAGTTTGATGCTGCATCGTCAAACTGCTTTCGGGATTAATGCATCCAAGCTTATATATGGAAGGAATTTGTTCTCATGTGTTTGTCAAGAATATTCATATGGAACACTGAACATGTTTTCCAAGACATTACAATATCTCTTCATGAGGAAACATGTATGTCATAAAGTTTGTTTTCAGAGAACTATGGGACTATATACACCCGTGTATATATATATAATTAATATGTGCAGTGGTTGGATCTACTTTTCCTCCAGGGCGCGCATTGGTATGTGTGACGTCACCGTAAACATCCTGCGCCTATATAAGCTGCGGGATCCAAATTAACCGTCAGTTGGCGTATATCCTCCGAGCTGCACACACCGCGCTGGGTGGTGCCAGGAATTTTAACTTTATTCTTGGTTTTTTCAAATATTACGGTATTATACCCTGCAATATGGGTAGGAAAACAACCGGTAGAGCATCTACCAAGCCTGGTACGAAGAAAATACCAAAGAATACGAAGAATAAGGCCAACTCTAGGACTTCGAGCAGCTCTGATCCAAGTATGGGTGACCCGGTGTCACCTGTTCCAAAAGCTTCAGGAAAGAACTTGGATCTAGCTGCTGACCAGACGTTCGTCAATCTGGAGGAGAGGACTACGGTAATTGAAGACCAGCTCGCAGATATCAAGGATCTTTTAGAGACTATAGCGGATAGACAGAGCAATCCGGTAGAAGGGGCGTGTCAGGCGGACTCACATGGTGATGTTTTGACGCTGGATTCGAAAGGCGCCGTGACCAAGCAACGGGGGAGACGTAGACAGCGCTCGCCTAGTGACCGTGGAAGCCATGACAACAGGAATCCAAGATGGCGACGGGACCGTTCTACTTCGTCGGATTGGGATAAAGATTCAACTTGTTCAAGGGGTTCTTCTGCTGATACTACACGTTCTACACGTAAAAGGCACCGGGGTGAGTTCGATCAAAAGAATTTTCTAGAGAAAAATTCCAAAATTGATTGTATCGAACGGTTAATGCTGGTAAATGTACGTCTTGCAAAGGACAAGTATGATGAGGGCGAGGACATTTTCCATTTGCTTAGCCACCTTGAAATGTTAATCGAAAAATCCAGTACAAAGATCTATACGGTGTCAGCTTTGTCTAAATATGACAAGTCGGTGAAGGATAGGGCGAACAAGAATGGATTGAGAGCATTCGAGAGGGTAGATAATTCTGATATCCTTAGATATTTATCTTACGACGGGACCGTCCAGGCCCAGAAGGGGCAGGTGGTAAAATCCAAATCCATCAAATCTAGGTCAGCTCGTACTTGTTTTGCTTTCAATAGAGCTGAAGGCTGTAGGGAGGATCCCTGTAAATACCGTCATGTTTGTGATGTATGTAATTCTCCTACCCATGGCAAGGAGAAATGCCAGAAAAACAAGAAGGATTAGTGTGTAGCCCTTAGGCAGGGTCCTACTTTAGAATCTGAAAATTTGATGCCTGATTTTAATTTAGTATGTACGGTTGACCCTCCTAAGCCCCCCGTTTCTATCATTCCGGGTGATAATGGTAAAAATGATAGTGTAGATATTTATAATTCTTGTGATTTGTCAAAGAATTTATTTATTTCTCATAGTTGCCCAGTACAGGGCGAGGTTGAGCCACTTTTTACAGTGGAGTGTTTGAATAGACCCAGCATCAGGGTCTATGACAGTTGTGTAAATGGGGTATGTATGTGTGAGCATTTTATTTATGGTAGGAAAGCTCAGATACTCCCGTGTCGGCTGGCCAGTTTTCTCAGGCAGTCAGACCTTATTAATATCAATCAGATTGAGTCTGATTTTCTATGGTGTGGTTTTACCGAGGGATTCAAAATTATTGATCCAGGGTGTGATACAACGTATGATTGTAAAAATTATAAGTCTATTTTAGAAGATAGATTTTATAACGAGATGTGTGGTATTATTGTGGAGGAGTTGAACCAAGGCCTGGTTACTAAAACGGAATGTAAACCCAAATGTATTCACTCCCTAGGGGGTGTGGAAAAATCCAATGGTAAGCTTTGTCCCATCACTGATTGCAGTATGCCAGCAGATATCTCTATTAATAATTTTATGAGTACAACGTCCAAAAGCTTCTCGTATAACTCTATTAACACTGTTACCTGCCAACTTGATAGGAATGATTTTATGTGTGTGGTGGATTTGAAGTCTGCATATAGAAGCATTAACGTTTATGGCCCACATGTAGGCTACCAAGGCTTCAGGTGGAATTTTGGTAATGGAGATGAATTTTTTGAAAGTAACCGTTTGACATTTGGTCTAAAGTGTGCTCCATATATATTCAGTAGAATATCTGATTTTTTGACTGTTATTGCAAAATTTTATGGTGTAGATAGGATAGTAAATTACCTGGACGATTTTATTATCATAGCTCAGACTGAAGAGGATTGTTTACGTAAAAGGAACACCCTAATTGAATGTATGGAATATCTAGGGTTTGTGGTATCTAAAGAGAAGGTTACTGAGCCCAGCCAGGTGTGTACTTTTCTAGGTATAACCATTGATTCTACTGCTATGGAGTTGTCGCTTCCGCAGAGTAAGCTAGATAAAATGACTTCAGCTATAGACGAGTGTTTGGGTAAAAAATTCGTATCTAAGAAGACATTGCAGAAGATTGGGGGTTTGATGTCTTTTTGTTCCCAGGTAGTACGTGGTGGTAGGACTTTCAGCAGGAGATTGTTTGATCTTTGTGCAAAGGCCAGGAATAGGGGTGTGATTAAACTTAATGAGGAAACCCAAAATGACCTACTGTGGTGGAGGGATTTCTGTAGAATTTTCAATTGTAAGAATATCATTTTAAATGATAATGATTGTACCCCTATGTATTCTGACTCGTCCATACGGGGCTTTGGAGCCTGGTTTGATAAGGATTATTTGTATGGTACCTGGGGCGATTCTAACCCTATGTTGGACTGTGTGGGTCATTTTGTTCATGCCCTTAAACTTGATAATCTGAAAATTCACCATAGAAATATTAATGTGTACGAGCTCTATCCCGTAATGGTAGGTCTTAAACGCTGGGTGAAGAATTTCTCCAACACTAGAGTTCATTGCATTACGGACAATATGCAAGTCTTGGCCATGTTGAACACTGGTAGATCCAAGAATAAGTTGTGTATGTCCTGGTTGAGGGAAATTTTTTGGCTATGCTTTATACATAATATTGAAATATATGCAACATATATCAAATCTGAGGAGAATGTTTTAGCGGACCATTTGTCTAGACTAGATTACAAGGGTGTTCCTCTGAAATGTAAAAATGTTTTAACTAGTTATAACATGTGTTGCTATGCTTCCAGATCTGAGGGGTCTAGAGCGGAGAAGGAGAAGGTTGTTGTACAGGGGCGTGGCTGAGTCCACACGTAAGGTTCGCAAACAGCAGTTTGGCAGGTACAAAAAATTTTGTAAAGTTTTTAACTTTAATCCCCTACCGTGTTCTCCTTCTCAAGCCTCGTTGTATAGTGTATATTTATCGGATAAAATGAAACCTGGTTCTGTTAGGAACTATTTGTCCGCGTTATGGTATTATCAGAAATTGAAAGGTTATTCTGATTATAGTAATAATTTTATTGTAAAAAAGACTTTGGATGGTATTGAACGTAACTATAAATGTTCTTCTATTAAAACTAATCCTTTGACTCCAAGTGATATGCTGAAGATCAAATCTAAACTGAAATTGTCTGTGTATGAGGATGTAGTCTTCTGGTCAGCTATCCTATTGTGTTACCGAGGTGTGTTTAGAGTGGGTCATGTTGTAGATTCCCCTCATAACTTTAAATCTAAAGATGTGTCTTTGTCGTCTGATTGCGTTCGCATTGATGTTAGGTCTTCTAAAACTGACCAGTATGGTAGGAAACCTTATGTGGTATATTTAAAACGTAATGATAATTCTGGTCTTTGTCCAGCTAGATACTTGGAAATTTGTAAGGAGTCTAGAAATGGATTATTGTTCAGTATATGTAACAAACCTTTAACTTATAATTATATTAATACCAGGTTGAAGGCTGTGTCTCTAAAATGTGGTATTCCCCACAGAGTTTCAACTCATTCACTCCGACATGGTGGAGCAACACTTCTAAAGAACTCTGGGTTAAAAATTGATGATATTAAAAAGAGAGCAAATTGGAAGTCCAATGTGGTATATAATTACTTACATGATTCTAAGCAAGACCTACTAGCTCTAGATGTGATGTTATAGTGGAATGGTGTATCCATTGTGTTTGGCGGTTTTTTGGCATGTACAGAATTGATATTGACTAGGTCAATTCTCACCAAACCCACTGTCTCCTTCTTATTCCACTCGTTATATTAATATAATATTTATTACATTATTATTACTACTATTTATTCCCAACGAACATGATTAACTTATGGGACTATATACACCCGTGTATATATATATAATTAATATGTGCAGTGGTTGGATCTACTTTTCCTCCAGGGCGCGCATTGGTATGTGTGACGTCACCGTAAACATCCTGCGCCTATATAAGCTGCGGGATCCAAATTAACCGTCAGTTGGCTTATATCCTCCGAGCTGCACACACCGCGCTGGGTGGTGCCAGGAATTTTAACTTTTATGATTGTTATTGTATTATACTGTGATATTGTACCTTTTTTGTATATATTGTATTTTTATTGTTATATTGTATTACTGTATTACTCAAAATATTGTCTTATTAATAAAGGCATGTACAGAATTGATATTGACTAGGTCAATTCTCACCAAACCCACTGTCTCCTTCTTATTCCACTCGTTATATTAATATAATATTTATTACATTATTATTACTACTATTTATTCCCAACGAACATGATTAACTTATACAACATGTAAGAAACATAGGTATTATGAAACAACAATGCAGAATAACAAACAACAAATGTTTATCCTCTCCCTTGCCACTTCACAAAGCAATGTCATCCATTATGAGTGTCATCTATTATATTGAGTTATGAAATCACAACAAAATGTTTATAGCTTTTAGAGCTGCTATTACCTGAGTTATTCTTGCAGCATATTGTTAGTCCTCACAGGTGAGGTCTAGACTAGGTGAGCGTCTTGACACTACCATGATGCTTTTGTTCCCTTTATCTGTGTTTTACCCTTTATTCAAATTGAAATAGTTATAATGCTGTTATAACATAGAACACAAAAATTGAACCATTCATGTCCTCCATTCTGCTTTCAATGGAAATCATTTTGTCTATACAACATATCCAATTCACAAGATCCCCACAGGGCAGGGGCCAATGCAGTAACTAGCATTATCTCTAAACCTCAGCATAGAGACATCTCATAATAAGGATTTTTACACTGTCAGACTCAACTTGGGATGCCTTTTCTTTTCAGCTGTAGGTGGGGGGCACAGCCATGGGCACAAGGGTTGCAACCACATATGCAAATCTTTTCATGGCACAATTTGAAGAGTTCAAGGTATACACCTATAAACTCCAACCACTTATATGGTTGAGGTTTATAGACGACATCTTTTTCATCTGGCCCCATGGCCAAAAAGAATTAGATGAATTCACCATTTATTTAAACAAGGTACATTCCACAATAAAATTCACAGTAGTAACCTCAACTACCCAAGTGGATTTTTTGGACACCACAGTCTCAATAAATGGTGAAGGTAAAATAGAAACTGACCTGTACACCAAACCTACTGACAGTTTCTCATACCTACATTTCCAATCTGCACATACAAGACACAGTATCAGGGGTATTCCATATGGTCAATTCCTACGGATACGTCGTGTATGTTCAGATGACGAAAAATTCAGGCAACATTGTATCCAAAGGGGCAAACATTTTGTCCTCCGAGGATACCCTGCTGCCTTCATAGCAGAGAGCTATCACCGAGCCAGCCAAAGAGATAGAAAAACCCTGCTGATACCAAAACCAGAAAAATCCCTAGACCCCAATGTAGGGAATTATCTGGTCACAACATTTAACCCAGGGTTCAATGAGATCCACAGATTAGCCACCAGGAACTATTTTACTTGGTAAATCATGCAGTACCAGGCAAATACATGGACAGGGACTGAAAATGTCATACAGGAAACCCAAGAGTCTCCGTGACCTCTTAGTCCATGCAAAACTCAGGCCTGAGTCACCCCTCTCACCCAAGCCTAATTCAAACAGGTGTCTATCTTGGCCAAAATGCAGATATTGTCCTCAGATAGACAAAAGTGGTAGGATCACATGCACTGTCACTGGCAGATCCTACACCAGTAAATACAATGTGTGCTGCTCAAGTACAAATTTAATTTACTGCATCACCTGTAAAATCTGCAGTATTCAGTATGTGGGTCAGACTGAAAATGCCATCAAAACCAGATTTTCTGATCACTATGGCAAAATTAGCAGAAAAGAATTCTCCAAAAGTGAAGTAGCGCGTCACATGAATTCTTGCTCTAAAAGAGGTAAAGATGACAAACACAAGGACCTGACCATCCATGTTGTGGACTTTATCCATGCCCACCCCAAGTCTCAGAAAGGCAAAAAGCTTCGAGACTTGATTGAATTTAATTGGATCCAGAGACTCCACACAAATGCCCCTGGTGGCATAAATGTGAGCGACCCTGGAATCCACTAGATGACATCATCTGTTTGAAAGTGGGTGATTGCCACGTAGAGTTACCCAATCTCCCAGGTGGAGGTGCTCCCATAATCAAACAGGACATTTTTCTTATAGCCTGGGATATTTGCCCTTAAAATATCCAACCTGTCATAATTCCCAATTCACCCATGTGAACTAACCCAGACCACACCACTGACTTCATCCCAGAGGCAAAGGTACCGCAAAATTAATTTTCTGCATCAGTAGGCCTACCCATGATGTAGAAATAATTTTTATTTCAAAGCAGTCTGAAGATCCCCTAAGGTGAAACCGCCCAGTTCCTCTAATTAATCCCCAGGGATAAGGAACCAATCAGAGGACCCGGTACTTGCCTCCTTGGCAACCGTTCCTCCACAAACAAACCATAGCAACACAGCCTTGCTGTGATTGGTCAACAGTGGTCACATGACAGGCACTATAAAAGGGCACTTTTTCAAAAAAGGTGTCAGTCCAGCGGTAACTGCGATCAAATGCACAAGTACCCCGTATAAGCTTGTAAGTGATTATGATGATAAATAGAAAATTCAAACTAAAAAACGAATCTGTCAGAAAGAATTTTTGTCTCAAAAGAAATATTGTCTAAAACCTTTTTGTCTCAAAAAATTGTCTGAAAGTTTTTTTTTGTCTAAAATCTTATTTTGAGCTGTCACTATCAACCAAGAAAAAAGGTTTTTATTTTTTCAGTTGAAACTTTTTTTTCTGACAGTGACAGCATGACAATTTTTTAGTTTGATTTTTGTTGTTGGCCCTCAAGGGCCACCATAGTAGGACGGAAACTACTAACTCTGTGTTCTCCAAGTACCACTCTCCCATTCAGCATGCCATGACATGTACTGAGACTTACTGTTGGGAGTTGCATGTGTGTGTGAATACCTTCCGATAAAAGTAGTCCCATGATGGGATGGCAGCCTCGATCATGACATGCCTTTGATCTTAAAATGGACTCCTTTCTATGAGTGCTCCATAGGGGAAAGAGCAGAATATTCAATGGATGCTGCCGGCTGACTGCATTAAGGCACAATCCGTATATCTACTGCAACATCAAGCTGTATTCTGCTGTATGATTAGGCCTTGCAGAATTGTCAACTGCTCTCTGAATATCTAGGTATATTGTATCATCAGATGGAAATTAACTATTACAGCTGTCTATCAAAGCTATAGATAAATCCATAGAGACAGTTCATTTCTCGAAACTTCCAAATGTATTCTAAGCTACTAGAGTTCTTTATCAAAATACATCAAAAGTAGGACATGGACCCCTATAAAGATGGCCTTGGGAGGCCCGCCTAGTTCATGAACAGGATCTGCGCTGAGGATGTCACTATTATAACATCATACATTACACACAAGTCCATGATGTCTGACACACATAGTCACATAAAGAACATAAACAGCGATTGGTGCTGGTTATTCAGCCTCATAAACCCCGACTCTTGTGGACATTTGTGTAGTGAGCCACAGCAGGAATTCCTCTCCTGGGGCATCTCAATGGTTCACAAGGTGCAGGACAGTTTGTTAAACCATAACAGAAGGCCATGCATATTCATACATCATTATTGTGGTGACACTCTTATTTATAGACCCCCTAGGTATTTGGGCACTGAATAAGACTTAAAATAGAGTTCTAAGCAGGATTCAGTTAGTTGCTGTTTTCTAGCTTCTACAATACCACTGGAAGCCTATTAGTTTACCGTTTCTCATAATCAAGCACAATCACAACAGTGGGGAGCGCATGGGTGGCTAGACAGATATTCCGACCTGGTAATACTAAAAGATGAAGTACTTTAATTATTTTGAATTTTGAGTAAGGTATAGATCTCTGATCAATATTAACTATCCAGATGACCGTATGATTAACATGCCTCTGTTAATTCATATAACACAGAGCTTCTAACTTCAGCATTATACGTATTCATGCCTCACACCACTAGCATCCCTTTCATGCTTCCCACCTTCATGCCTGGCAGTAACTCTGGCTAGCTGTATGGATAAATGTTCATGAATTAATATTGAGATATGTTTCCTCGATTTTCTGATTACTCAGACAATTAAATTACTTTTGATTTTATCCAGATTTGATACGGGGATAATGTGTTTTATCATATAGCAGTAGCGCAGTCCTTAGTCCAACTCACTACAACATCACCTTTTGCCCTTTATGAATAACATCTATCTACACTTGGAGCATCCAATTAGGCAGGACAGGAGGGTGTTGCTCCTATTGTAAAAAGAGCTGTGAGTATGTGCCCTCTTTTCTAAACAAGTCGTGCACTGCTTCACCTAAGTACTTGCACTTTCCACATTAGTCTGAAAAGTCACCTGCCTTGTTTAAAATAGAGAGAGCTGCACTACCAGGTACCTACTCATGTCACACGCCCTATAGTTTATTATTCTGACTGACTTCTCCCAACTTGGTACCTACTCGAATCCCCCTCTTTTTAGCACCGTACTTGAATGACCACTTGTGAGCAACAAAAGGGACAAGTTATAGCTACATGAAAAGAAAGGACTGGAAACGAGGGCATCTTTAGTCAGCTCTTCCTTTTACCATAGGAGCAACACCCTCCTGGCATCGACTAATCCCATATGATGGCAGTACCCCAGTGTCACTCATGCATTGGACAAGTACAAAACAAGCATAAGTTGCGTTTAAGCCACAATGCTGTGTTATCTTATAATTAGGGATACACAATGAAAAGGTTGTGATGGATCCAATTCAGATCTGTGTTGATTAAAACTATAGTTGGTTTTATCTCATTGCACTATACCTCCTCACAGGGAAATAAAGCAGGAATAGAGGAGAGAGAGAGAGAGAGAGAGAGAGAGAGAGAGAGAGAGAGAGAGAGAGAGAGGTGGCTGAGGAGAGTGCAAGATGTCAACGTTATGAATGTATGAGCAAAGCCCTTCCCATCCCTGTGTTTCCCGCCAAGTATAGTGCTACAGCACTGCATCTATGCAGTATAGGGAATAAATGGCAGAATCTGGCTTCCCTAGCCCAATTAAAAGGATATATAGCTCTTCTTCCCTATACACTGGAATGTGTGTGGTGCACATATTCCTCTGAAATTGTGTAATGTACTTCTCACCATGAATGTGACTTTAACTGTCGAAATGGTGTGAAACATCCATTACTCACTCACTAAAGGCAGAGTATTTGATGGGCACTCTCTACTGACTAGAGTGATCCACAGAGCTTCTACATTCACTATATCCTGAAGCATTATGTACACTGCTCTATTATATTGTTAGTTGTGTTAAAAAATAACAGAATGAAAAAAAGGATATCAGGTGCTGCACATAACGCAGTGGTGGCTTTAGACCGGTGTTATATGGGCGTGCATCCCCTGTTTTTTTGCCAGTGGTGAGAAGTTTAATTGCCCCTAGCAACTCCAAGATCTAGCCAAAAATAGTCTATTACACAAGGGGCGTGCTCCCTGATTTTTAAGATCATGTTTCTTTTGTAGATTCTTGTTTAGACATCTTTTTCTTTTGTGTTGTCTGCTTATTTTCAACATATTTGTATCATTTATCAGTTTCCTTCATCCTAAGCTGATTTTCAATCTTCAATGGAAATCTTGTTCTCATGGGAAGTCCAGTTGTATGGCTTTGCTTAAGCATTAAGTAATAAGTGCGTCCTTGTGGCTGGGTGTTTCTCCCTTTTGTATACGTTCATCACCGACTGCATTTTTTGTTATTTGTCTTGGGCATGTTTTACTATCGATGTGCCTTTGAGTAATCTCTAATATTAACCCTTCCGCCAAAAATAAGTGCATTTTAAGAAGAGTAGGGAATCCCATGTTGTAAGTGGAATATATATTTCTGCAATTGTCATCTTCTGCCAACCACTGTATAGAAACTTTGTGATGAAGAATCGTGAAGATACTATGATGAATCTATAAGCAAATGTACCCCATTTCTTAAATCTAATTGAGTTGTAAATCGGTCTGATTTCTTATCACACAGGAAGAAAAGCAGTGGCAAGGATACAACTATTGCTCCTTTGAACAAATGACTCTTAGGTCACACACAGTGTGGGAGAAATTAGAAAAAGAACACGAAATTCAGGTCTATGAGGTAAAAGCAGACCTGAATTTGGGCTATATAAGAATACCAAACAAACCATAGGACAATATCCAAGGGAATTCAGGATTTGTTTTGCCACCAGTGTAACCTTGCCTTTAAAATGATATAAAGAAACACCAAGATTAAAAATCAAACAGAGTTGTGTTCCATGTAACATTGCAAGCATTATGCCAAGTCTTAAAAACACAAGGTCATGTGACTATCACCATTCCTCGATCTTCTTTGTGTGCCCAGACAGACACACTGTCTAGTGTCAATTTCAGGCACCAGATGGTGTCACTAGACCAGGAGAAATGTGGGGATCTCGGGGAACAATGGCTGCCACAGAGTCTTAGATCTTTGTTGTTGAGTGACTATAGGGTAGAGGCACCCATTTCGGACGCTCCTGACCACACAGGAGGTGGCCATATTTGGTGCTCCAATATTGTACCTTTAGATGAGGTGAAATCTACTTTCAATTGCACCAGTTGATTTATGATACTTTAACCCCAAGTTCCATGAAGAAGTTTTGATGAAACTCTCCAAAACCAATGAATAAATATGCTGTACATATTTAGTCTCCAAAACATCAAATTGTACCTAAAGTCGGACAGCTCATGCCAGAGGTGACCCTATAGAGTCAGACACCATGTTATCTAATTGATAGAAACACAATGGGTCATGATATCTGAAATATGCTATATAGGCATAAAGCATATAACACCCATATTGTGGGACATGAGGGATGTATTCAGGTTTGTCAAGTCAAATCATAGGCAAAAATGTGTATATTCCCATTGTCATGTTTAGAAATCCTCTAAACATAAAGGTTAAGACATGACAAATTGACAAATCAAACCAGGATCTCTATTCACTCAACATTTTTCACCCTCAGAATATAACAAAAACACCCAGTGTTTGCAATGTTGTAAAAGCATTTATGGCAGGAGTTTTACATGTTATTCCTCATCTTTTGGAGGGTATGATACCTGAGTTTTCATGTCTGACTCAAATGATAGCTGAATTCTTCATATCTATTATGTAATTCAATGCAAAGGGTGTCCGACTTTAGGTGTCTGTCCGACTCAGGGTGCCTCTACCCTACATGTAATGTTCACCACACGGTAGTGAAGAATCCTAAGATAACATAGCCATTACACCGAACATTAAAGCCAACAGTTTGCTTATAATCAAGTATGTTGTGGAGGAATAAGAGAACACTTGCATGGATAGACAGAATAAAAAGGGAATTGCTCTGAAATACCTATCCTTCATATCCCTCAAGGGATATAGGGTTTCTTTGCAGAGAAAGCAAACACACCTTTCAACGACCCTCTATATCTGTCAGGTTCAACTTCCAATAAGAAGGTAATATTTTTCAGTTTATGTCAATGGTCAATCAAAGATACTCTGCCATGCTGGAGACTAGGTATGGATGTTGGCAGCCCTGAGCAAATGGTGGCAGGATGGGGATGTCTAGGGATGGCTTCATTGCCCTCATACTGTGTAAATTAAAGGAGGATAGAGATTTGAGAGTAGCAAAGAGGCTGGTCCATTCTGAGCACTGTACTGGGGGCATGCTAGGTCAATGGTGTGCAAAATGGGATTGGTGAGAGGACGTGAGGCATGTGGAGCAGTTAAAGAATGGGGTGTGGAAAACCATCCTTTTGGATTTCGGCTTCCAGCTGTTGCTTATATATTTTCCTTCCCCTCCAACCTCCTGGGACATCCAAAGTTCTGCATTGTGTCAACTTAATGGGTAGTTTACCTCAGAACAATGTGTAGCAGTATCCTATTGACACATGACTCTCAGGAATGCCTGTTCATGTTGTATGTGTAATACATAAACTGCTGAAAGCTGTCAAAATAACAAAGGATCTTCTGCAACTTAGGGACAAGGAATTCACTTTAATATTCATTTTAGCATCCTGGAATCTGGGGCTTTATTGTAGAAACTCAACTGCTTCACCGCATTACAATTAGGATGGTTCACTCTTAAGTTTTCGGAGGATACCAGATAGATTAAACAGCTATTTTTAGGTAGAAAAGAAATATGACAAAGGATTTCTGTGAATGCAGCAGCCTTGTAGTTCAGCACCAGTAGCTTTCTGGCTGTTGAAGGGAGAGAAGCCATAGTGGCTAGGTTAGTGCTATTGTATGTATCAGAATCTAACAACCTGTCTATAATAAACACTGGTTAGTACCTTATCCAGGGGCCTGGGTAGCCTCAGCGGCATACAAACTGTCCTCTTGGACACAATACAAGATGAAGACTCATGTAACATGGGGAGGAAAACTGTATACTGAACTGCCTGTAGTGTTTTTCCTGGAACAAGCCTCTATTCATGTACTGATATTTCATAGAAATGGAATACAGAGGAAGTGAATACATTATTCTAACATGCAGGGAGGTCAAGCTATGATTTGATAGAGCCTTGGAATAAATTATTTCTGTCTGGATTAGGTTAATCCTGTAATGTCTATGGGTTTATCTTCAACATATCTTAGTTTGTCATTGATATCTACAGTAATATAAAGCGCTGCATCGACTGCCAACAGATGGACCATCCATCTCCCTTCATCCATTTTTTCTCCATAGAAATCAATGATGAACAAAATAGATGAAACCGACGGATGGTCAATCTGTCGTCAGTGGATGCAGCCCTTAAAACAAACAGAAAACTCATAATTTATAACAAATTTATACAATAAGCTCAATGTGCTCCAAAAGTAGGGACCTGGTTGATATTGTCTAAAGGTAAATAGACTCTACTGTCACATGCCACAAGGCAAGGAGCCAGATTAAATTCAAAGAGACCCACATCATCCATTGACTGCAGTCTGCCAGCTCCCACCCCAACAGCCCAAAATAATCTATTTGCTAAGCCATAGAGGCATTGAGTGGGCTTGGTGGGCTGTCATCCTTTACAATTGTATTCAATCAACTGCTCTCTCTGGTCCTCCAGCTGTCATCCTGAGCTGCTCATAGTAGTCAGGATCTCCTCACAAAGCACTTGTCTAGAAGTGACGGCAGATGGGAGTTGTGCTGCTCATGTCATGATCTGTAAAAACCCAGCAAATTGTCCTGAGTCCTCGTCAACCTGTGTGAAGTGGCTCACACATGTCGCTAGATGAAACACGATGTCGCTATAGCACAAGATCACCAGGAATAGCAATGGTGGTGATCACATGGCCTCACCTCAGATGGAGAGGATGGTGATCACTCAGACTCACCAGGGATGGTGACGCGGGTGAAACACGCACCTCGTCATAGCGCATGTTCACCAGGGATGGCGAGGATCTTGATCACTCTTCCTCACAAGGGATGGCGACATGAGTGATCACTCACTTCGCTAGATGAGACGCACACCATGTCATAACGCACATTCACCATAGATGGCAAGGATCATGATCACTCACACTCATAGGGGAAGGTCACTCGGGTGGTCACTCACCTCGCTAGATGAAGCGCGTACCTCGTGATACCACAGGTTCACCAAAGATGGTGAGGATCTTGATCACCCACACTCACCAGGGATGGCGACACGAGCGATCACTCACCTCGCTAGATGAAACGCACACCATGCCATAGCGCACGATCACCACGGTTGGCAAGGATCGTGATGACTCAAACTCACTAGGGATGGCAAGGCGGCTGATCACCCACCTCGCTAGATGAAACGCGCACCACGTCACCATGGATGGCAAGAGTGGTGATCACTCAGACTCACCAGTGATGGTGATGCTGGTGATCACTCACCTTGTTAGATGAAAAGCTCATGATCATCGTCATTGGTAATCATGCAGCCTCAAATCTGCCAGATCAAAGTAAGTTTTGCCAGAGAAGGTATTGCCATATACAACTAGATGTATCTTCCCTCTAACCACAGACAAGGTGTTCATGTAGATATTTCCTGTAACCAGAGAAAAGGTGTTTATGGATAGTTGCTTTCATTTTAGCGATACCTCTATCTAAATTCAATTGATATTTACTCTTTATAATCTTGTTCGATTCAACTCTTCAGTATTACATGGAAATTAGTGTGAAACAAAGCCTATTTAATATGCATGGGACTTATACTTCATGCCCACACTTCCTAGATAGGCTACATGTTGAACAGTGGTGCTGTCTCAACGACTTTGGCAATAGTGGTGATGAGTTGCCATTCTGAGTGAGAGTGAGTGACAGATAATGCAATCCCCAGAGAGCATTGACTTGGAGAGACACAAATTCACGCATTGAGTGAGACCAATGTTGGCAATGGTGGTGATAAGTCGCCATTTTGGGTGAGAGTTGATGACAGTGGAACACACTAACACAGCGAGTGATATCCATGTCAGCAATGGTGGTGATAAGGTGCCACTTTGAGAGAAGATTAACTAGGAGTGACACAAACTCATGCAGTGAGTGAGAGTCATGTGGCAATGCAGGTGAAAAGTCGACATTCTGAGTGAGAGTTTACAGACAGTGGCACATATTGACGGAGTGAGTGCGATCCATGTTGGCGATGGTGGTGATAAGCTACCATTCTGAGTGAGAGTTGACTGGGAGTGGGGCATACTCACGCAAGGAGTGAGATCCATATTAGTGATGTTGGTGATAAGTCGCCATTCTGAGTGAGAACTGACTGGGAGTGGCACATAATCACATAGTGAGTCAGATCCATGTTGGCGATGGTTGTGATAAGCCGCCATTCTGAGTGAGAGTTGACAGGCAGTGGCACATACTCACACAGTGAGTTAGATCCATGTTGGCGATGGTGGTGATAAGTCACCATGCTTTGTGAGGGATGACAAGGGGTGGCACATAATCACACAGTGAGTGAGATCATGTTGGCGACTGTTGTGATAAATCGCCATGCCATGTGAGACTGACACACAGTTGCGAAAGATGATGCAGTGAGTTATCACTCAAAACGGAGTCACCATTGATGACCAATCATGGCGACAGATAACGACAATTTGCTGGGAAGGGACCCTATTCCCTGTAGTGGCAGCATGTGTTACTACTGTTCCTACCTGATGGTTTCGTGTACCAAGGGATCAATAATGGGATTTAAAGCGGGAACAGGGTCATAAGAAAATAGAATTGAATGGAATCAAGAAGGGGAAAAGAGGTAACTAAAGATAGCAAGTTTAGAAGATGCAGTGTTGATGAAATGGGCAGGGAAAAGAACCAGCTAGGAGAAGAGCACACATAATATGAAGGAAGGGTGATGAAAAAGATGAAGGAAAGTAGCTCTCATATATTTTTCTTGAGAGACTAGGCCCATTCAGTATCCCGTATCTTCTAGTATGACTCACCCTGAGGTGCTAGATGTGTGTATGCATACTTTCCGATATGAGTTCTCCCATATGATATGATGGTGTCACAGGCTCTCCCATCCCTTTGATCTCAAAATGGACTCCTTTCTGCTGGGAAAAGGCAGAATACTCAATGAGTGTTGTTGACTGACTGTAATAAAGCTCACAGAATATATGTATATGTCACACGCCAAGTAGAAATGGGCACAATTCCATCATTGCCCCTCACTCATTTTGCGCAATTCCAGAATTGCCCCCTCTTAGGTTGCGCAATTTAGGTATATTTGAATGAAACACACATTCTGACATCTTGCAAAGCCATACAAAGGGTCCAGAATAATGGATTAATATGTAACTGAGTTTTGACGACTGACAGGAAAACTCTGCCTTCTCCAGGGCTTGCTCTATAACAAGTATGTATTATGTATTATTTCCTATAAAATAGTGACGCAATCTAAATATGACGCTTGGAAACCATTGTAAATCCTACGCTTAAGAAGGGCCAAACATCTGCCATCATTTTGGGTTGGAATTATAGCATGAGTATAGGGGAGTATGACTCTGCCACCTAGAATGGAGCTCACTTGACATCTGAGTCATGCACAGACAGCCACATAAGCACATAAAGAGTGATTGCTGCTGGTCATTCAGCTTGATGAATGACAACTAATATGGACATAAGTGCGGTGAACCACAACATGGGTTCCATAGAGGTTCACCTTATAGAAGTGTGCTTTTTTAAACAATGGTAGTATGGACAGAAATATACTAATAAACCATGATTTATCATTACCATTTCGAAAAAGGATAAATTCTCATGTGATATTAAAGAAACGTAGAGGTAATTTTTCTTTAAGTGGTTTATTGAGTCTAGAAGAACAATAACAATGACTTTGTCCCCCTAAAATAATCCTATCCATTATTATCTGGTTATGTGCAGCATCATCAGCGCTTTACAAGGCCGAAGAAAAGAAAAGAAAAATGAGTAGGAAAGTATTTTAGGAAATATTCATATAATTACTGTAATGCCGCACCTTAAGATGCACCCCACAGATAAGTCAAACCCTTTGTGTATACCAACTAAATAACCTGAAATCCACCCCATTGGGATTCAGAAAAATCTAGCGGCAAATCGATATCGATAGATTCCATTGTCAAGTTTGATGTTGCATCACCTGAATAAGACTTTCTGGTCCAATTTATCAAGGGCCAACAAGGTTCCCAGGCAATTCTACACTTGATGCATATGTTGTACTGCAAAAGGTAATGTGTTTAGATCTCTTCATGCCACAAGGCAAGGAGCCAGATTAAATTCAAAGAGACCCACATCATCCATTGACTGCAGTCTGCCAGCTCCCACCCCAACAGCCCAAAATAATCTATTTGCTAAGCCATAGAGGCATTGAGTGGGCTTGGTGGGCTGTCATCCTTTACAATTGTATTCAATCAACTGCTCTCTCTGGTCCTCCGGCTGTCATCCTGAGCTGCTCATAGTAGTCAGGATCTCCTCACAAAGCACTTGTCTAGAAGTGACGGCAGATGGGAGTTGTGCTGCTCATGTCATGATCTGTAAAAACCCAGCAAATTGTCATGACTCCTCGTCAACCTGTGTGAAGTGGCTCACACATGTCGCTAGATGAAACACGATGTCGCTATAGCACAAGATCACCAGGAATAGCAATGGTGGTGATCACATGGCCTCACCTCAGATGGAGAGGATGGTGATCACTCAGACTCACCAGGGATGGTGACGCGGGTGAAACACGCACCTCGTCATAGCGCATGTTCACCAGGGATGGCGAGGATCTTGATCACTCTTCCTCACAAGGGATGGCGACATGAGTGATCACTCACTTCGCTAGATGAGACGCACACCATGTCATAACGCACATTCACCATAGATGGCAAGGATCATGATCACTCACACTCATAGGGGAAGGTCACTCGGGTGGTCACTCACCTCGCTAGATGAAGCGCGTACCTCGTGATACCACAGGTTCACCAAAGATGGTGAGGATCTTGATCACCCACACTCACCAGGGATGGTGACACGAGCGATCACTCACCTCGCTAGATGAAACGCACACCATGCCATAGCGCACGATCACCACGGTTGGCAAGGATCGTGATGACTCAAACTCACTAGGGATGGCAAGGCGGCTGATCACTCACCTCGCTAGATGAAACGCGCACCACGTCACCATGGATGGCAAGAGTGGTGATCACTCAGACTCACCAGTGATGGTGATGCTGGTGATCACTCACCTTGTTAGATGAAAAGCTCATGATCATCGACATTGGTAATCATGCGGCCTCACATCTGCCAGATCAAAGTAAGTTTTGCCAGAGAAGGTATTGCCATATACAACTAGATGTATCTTCCCTCTAACCACAGACAAGGTGTTCATGTAGATATTTCCTGTAACCAGAGAAAAGGTGTTTATGGATAGTTGCTTTCATTTTAGCGATACCTCTATGTAAATTCAATTGATATTTTCTCTTTATAATCTTGTTCGATTCAACTCTTCAGTATTACATGGAAATCAGTGTGAAACAAAGCCTATTTAATATGCATGGGACTTATACTTCATGCCCACACTTCCTAGATAGGCTACATGTTGAACAGTGGTGCTGTCTCAATGACTTTGGCAATAGTGGTGATAAGTTGCCATTCTGAGTGAGAGTGAGTGACAGATAATGCAATCCCCAGAGAGCATTGACTTGGAGTGACACAAATTCACGCATTGAGTGAGACCAATGTTGGCAATGGTGGTGATAAGTCGCCATTTTGGGTGAGAGTTGATGACAGTGGAACACACTAACACAGCGAGTGATATCCATGTCAGCAATGGTGGTGATAAGGTGCCATTTTGAGAGAAGATTAACTAGGAGTGACACAAACTCATGCAGTGAGTGAGAGTCATGTGGCAATGCAGGTGAAAAGTCGACATTCTGAGTGAGAGTTTACAGACAGTGGCACATATTGACAGAGTGAGTGCGATCCATGTTGGCGATGGTGGTGATAAGCTACCATTCTGAGTGAGAGTTGACCGGGAGTGGGGCATACTCACGCAAGGAGTGAGATCCATATTAGTGATGTTGGTGATAAGTCGCCATTCTGAGTGAGAACTGACTGGGAGTGGCACATAATCACACAGTGAGTCAGATCCATGTTGGCGATGGTTGTGATAAGCCGCCATTCTGAGTGAGAGTTGACAGGCAGTGGCACATACTCACACAGTGAGTTAGATCCATGTTGGCGATGGTGGTGATAAGTCACCATGCTTTGTGAGGGATGACAAGGGGTGGCACATACTCACACAGTGAGTGAGATCATGTTGGCGACTGTTGTGATAAATCGCCATGCCATGTGAGACTGACACACAGTGGCGAAAGATGATGCAGTGAGTTATCACTCAAAACGGAGTCACCATTGATGACCAATCATGGCGACAGATAACGACAATTTGCTGGGAAGGGACCCTATTCCCTGTAGTGGCAGCATGTGTTACTACTGTTCCTACCTGATGGTTTCGTGTACCAAGGGATCAATAATGGGATTTAAAGCGGGAACAGGGTCATAAGAAAATAGAATTGAATGGAATCAAGAAGGGGAAAAGAGGTAACTAAAGATAGCAAGTTTAGAAGATGCAGTGTTGATGAAATGGGCAGGGAAAAGAACCAGCTAGGAGAAGAGCACACATAATATGAAGGAAGGGTGATGAAAAAGATGAAGGAAAGTAGCTCTCATATATTTTTCTTGAGAGACTAGGCCCATTCAGTATCCCGTATCTTCTAGTATGACTCACCCTGAGGTGCTAGATGTGTGTATGCATACTTTCCGATATGAGTTCTCCCATATGATATGATGGTGTCACAGGCTCTCCCATCCCTTTGATCTCAAAATGGACTCCTTTCTGCTGGGAAAAGGCAGAATACTCAATGAGTGTTGTTGACTGACTGTAATAAAGCTCACAGAATATATGTATATGTCACACGCCAAGTAGAAATGGGCACAATTCCATCATTGCCCCTCACTCATTTTGCGCAATTCCAGAATTGCCCCCTCTTAGGTTGCGCAATTTAGGTATATTTGAATGAAACACACATTCTGACATCTTGCAAAGCCATACAAAGGGTCCAGAATAATGGATTAATGTGTAACTGAGTTTTGACGACTGACAGGAAAACTCTGCCTTCTCCAGGGCTTGCTCTATAACAAGTATGTATTATGTATTATTTCCTATAAAATAGTGACGCAATCTAAATATGACGCTTGGAAACCATTGTAAATCCTACGCTTAAGAAGGGCCAAACATCTGCCATCATTTTGGGTTGGAATTATAGCATGAGTATAGGGGAGTATGACTCTGCCACCTAGAATGGAGCTCACTTGACATCTGAGTCATGCACAGACAGCCACATAAGCACATAAAGAGTGATTGCTGCTGGTCATTCAGCTTGATGAATGACAACTAATATGGACATAAGTGCGGTGAACCACAACATGGGTTCCATAGAGGTTCACCTTATAGAAGTGTGCTTTTTTAAACAATGGTAGTATGGACAGAAATATACTAATAAACCATGATTTATCATTACCATTTCGAAAAAGGATAAATTCTCATGTGATATTAAAGAAACGTAGAGGTAATTTTTCTTTAAGTGGTTTATTGAGTCTAGAAGAACAATAACAATGACTTTGTCCCCCTAAAATAATCCTATCCATTATTATCTGGTTATGTGCAGCATCATCAGCGCTTTACAAGGCCGAAGAAAAGAAAAGAAAAATGAGTAGGAAAGTATTTTAGGAAATATTCATATAATTACTGTAATGCCGCACCTTAAGATGCACCCCACAGATAAGTCAAACCCTTTGTGTATACCAACTAAATAACCTGAAATCCACCCCATTGGGATTCAGAAAAATCTAGCGGCAAATCGATATCGATAGATTCCATTGTCAAGTTTGATGTTGCATCACCTGAATAAGACTTTCTGGTCCAATTTATCAAGGGCCAACAAGGTTCCCAGGCAATTCTACACTTGATGCATATGTTGTACTGCAAAAGGTAATGTGTTTAGATCTCTTCATGCCACAAGGCAAGGAGCCAGATTAAATTCAAAGAGACCCACATCATCCATTGACTGCAGTCTGCCAGCTCCCACCCCAACAGCCCAAAATAATCTATTTGCTAAGCCATAGAGGCATTGAGTGGGCTTGGTGGGCTGTCATCCTTTACAATTGTATTCAATCAACTGCTCTCTCTGGTCCTCCGGCTGTCATCCTGAGCTGCTCATAGTAGTCAGGATCTCCTCACAAAGCACTTGTCTAGAAGTGACGGCAGATGGGAGTTGTGCTGCTCATGTCATGATCTGTAAAAACCCAGCAAATTGTCCTGAGTCCTCGTCAACCTGTGTGAAGTGGCTCACACATGTCGCTAGATGAAACACGATGTCGCTATAGCACAAGATCACCAGGAATAGCAATGGTGGTGATCACATGGCCTCACCTCAGATGGAGAGGATGGTGATCACTCAGACTCACCAGGGATGGTGACGCGGGTGAAACACGCACCTCGTCATAGCGCATGTTCACCAGGGATGGCGAGGATCTTGATCACTCTTCCTCACAAGGGATGGCGACATGAGTGATCACTCACTTCGCTAGATGAGACGCACACCATGTCATAACGCACATTCACCATAGATGGCAAGGATCATGATCACTCACACTCATAGGGGAAGGTCACTCGGGTGGTCACTCACCTCGCTAGATGAAGCGCGTACCTTGTGATACCACAGGTTCACCAAAGATGGTGAGGATCTTGATCACCCACACTCACCAGGGATGGCGACACGAGCGATCACTCACCTCGCTAGATGAAACGCACACCATGGCATAGCGCACGATCACCACGGTTGGCAAGGATCGTGATGACTCAAACTCACTAGGGATGGCAAGGCGGCTGATCACTCACCTCGCTAGATGAAACGCGCACCACGTCACCATGGATGGCAAGAGTGGTGATCACTCAGACTCACCAGTGATGGTGATGCTGGTGATCACTCACCTTGTTAGATGAAAAGCTCATGATCATCGACATTGGTAATCATGCAGCCTCACATCTGCCAGATCAAAGTAAGTTTTGCCAGAGAAGGTATTGCCATATACAACTAGATGTATCTTCCCTCTAACCACAGACAAGGTGTTCATGTAGATATTTCCTGTAACCAGAGAAAAGGTGTTTATGGATAGTTGCTTTCATTTTAGCGATACCTCTATGTAAATTCAATTGATATTTTCTCTTTATAATCTTGTTCGATTCAACTCTTCAGTATTACATGGAAATCAGTGTGAAACAAAGCCTATTTAATATGCATGGGACTTATACTTCATGCCCACACTTCCTAGATAGGCTACATGTTGAACAGTGGTGCTGTCTCAATGACTTTGGCAATAGTGGTGATAAGTTGCCATTCTGAGTGAGAGTGAGTGACAGATAATGCAATCCCCAGAGAGCATTGACTTGGAGTGACACAAATTCACGCATTGAGTGAGACCAATGTTGGCAATGGTGGTGATAAGTCGCCATTTTGGGTGAGAGTTGATGACAGTGGAACACACTAACACAGCGAGTGATATCCATGTCAGCAATGGTGGTGATAAGGTGCCATTTTGAGAGAAGATTAACTAGGAGTGACACAAACTCATGCAGTGAGTGAGAGTCATGTGGCAATGCAGGTGAAAAGTCGACATTCTGAGTGAGAGTTTACAGACAGTGGCACATATTGACAGAGTGAGTGCGATCCATGTTGGCGATGGTGGTGATAAGCTACCATTCTGAGTGAGAGTTGACTGGGCATACTCACGCAAGGAGTGAGATCCATATTAGTGATGTTGGTGATAAGTCGCCATTCTGAGTGAGAACTGACTGGGAGTGGCACATAATCACACAGTGAGTCAGATCCATGTTGGCGATGGTTGTGATAAGCCGCCATTCTGAGTGAGAGTTGACAGGCAGTGGCACATACTCACACAGTGAGTTAGATCCATGTTGGCGATGGTGGTGATAAGTCACCATGCTTTGTGAGGGATGACAAGGGGTGGCACATACTCACACAGTGAGTGAGATCATGTTGGCGACTGTTGTGATAAATCGCCATGCCATGTGAGACTGACACACAGTGGCGAAAGATGATGCAGTGAGTTATCACTCAAAACGGAGTCACCATTGATGACCAATCATGGCGACAGATAACGACAATTTGCTGGGAAGGGACCCTATTCCCTGTAGTGGCAGCATGTGTTACTACTGTTCCTACCTGATGGTTTCGTGTACCAAGGGATCAATAATGGGATTTAAAGCGGGAACAGGGTCATAAGAAAATAGAATTGAATGGAATCAAGAAGGGGAAAAGAGGTAACTAAAGATAGCAAGTTTAGAAGATGCAGTGTTGATGAAATGGGCAGGGAAAAGAACCAGCTAGGAGAAGAGCACACATAATATGAAGGAAGGGTGATGAAAAAGATGAAGGAAAGTAGCTCTCATATATTTTTCTTGAGAGACTAGGCCCATTCAGTATCCCGTATCTTCTAGTATGACTCACCCTGAGGTGCTAGATGTGTGTATGCATACTTTCCGATATGAGTTCTCCCATATGATATGATGGTGTCACAGGCTCTCCCATCCCTTTGATCTCAAAATGGACTCCTTTCTGCTGGGAAAAGGCAGAATACTCAATGAGTGTTGTTGACTGACTGTAATAAAGCTCACAGAATATATGTATATGTCACACGCCAAGTAGAAATGGGCACAATTCCATCATTGCCCCTCACTCATTTTGCGCAATTCCAGAATTGCCCCCTCTTAGGTTGCGCAATTTAGGTATATTTGAATGAAACACACATTCTGACATCTTGCAAAGCCATACAAAGGGTCCAGAATAATGGATTAATGTGTAACTGAGTTTTGACGACTGACAGGAAAACTCTGCCTTCTCCAGGGCTTGCTCTATAACAAGTATGTATTATGTATTATTTCCTATAAAATAGTGACGCAATCTAAATATGACGCTTGGAAACCATTGTAAATCCTACGCTTAAGAAGGGCCAAACATCTGCCATCATTTTGGGTTGGAATTATAGCATGAGTATAGGGGAGTATGACTCTGCCACCTAGAATGGAGCTCACTTGACATCTGAGTCATGCACAGACAGCCACATAAGCACATAAAGAGTGATTGCTGCTGGTCATTCAGCTTGATGAATGACAACTAATATGGACATAAGTGCGGTGAACCACAACATGGGTTCCATAGAGGTTCACCTTATAGAAGTGTGCTTTTTTAAACAATGGTACTATGGACAGAAATATACTAATAAACCATGATTTATCATTACCATTTCGAAAAAGGATAAATTCTCATGTGATATTAAAGAAACGTAGAGGTAATTTTTCTTTAAGTGGTTTATTGAGTCTAGAAGAACAATAACAATGACTTTGTCCCCCTAAAATAATCCTATCCATTATTATCTGGTTATGTGCAGCATCATCAGCGCTTTACAAGGCTGAAGAAAAGAAAAGAAAAATGAGTAGGAAAGTATTTTAGGAAATATTCATATAATTACTGTAATGCCGCACCTTAAGATGCACCCCACAGATAAGTCAAACCCTTTGTGTATACCAACTAAATAACCTGAAATCCACCCCATTGGGATTCAGAAAAATCTAGCGGCAAATCGATATCGATAGATTCCATTGTCAAGTTTGATGTTGCATCACCTGAATAAGACTTTCTGGTCCAATTTATCAAGGGCCAACAAGGTTCCCAGGCAGTTCTACACTTGATGCATATGTTGTACTGCAAAAGGTAATGTGTTTAGATCTCTTCATGCAGAAATAGACGGAAAGTACTAGAGGGAGCTCACTGCTAGTCTTTCATTATGATTGCTCAGACCAGTCTTCTAAATAGGTAAGGGTCCTGAGTATACAGTAGCCACTATACTCTTAAATGAAATGGTACATTTGTCAATGAAAGCAGTTGGCACAGGTGTCACTAAAACAAGAAATGCGATGACGTGATCTCAAGCTGATACAATTGCTATAAAACAGTAAATTCCATATGCCAGTTTTATCAGAGGCACAGCATCAATGCATAAAGATATACATCAGTTCTCCTAATTCACACAAAGAAAGTTGTCTTTGTCGGCCATTATATCAATAAGCATGATTTTGCACTATATCGATCAGTATGATTTTGCATTACTCTAAAGGCAGAATCTAAGTTAAGTTGCTATGCCAGAGGCTAGACCTTACACACTGATAGTATACCTCATGGGTGAAGGAGGATGGCTAGGGTAGCCTTTCATTACCCTGGTGCTGTGTAAATTAAAAGGGGGATAAAGATGTGAGAGTGGCCATAAGGCTGGTCCACTTGGAGCACTGCACGGGGGCATGAAAGGTCAATGGTGCACAGAATGTGACTGATGAGAGGATGTGAGGCAGATGGATCAGTGGGTATGAGGGCTGTGGTAGAAATGTGGGACTGTGGTCTATTTCAAATGTGACAACCCTTATATCCTCACATTTTGGTGCTCTATTTTAGAAATGCTCTTTCACTTTTCCCTGTTTTTCAATGAATGAAACCATATAAACAACCATTCCCTCTGCACTAAATAAATTGACTTTGCATAGACAGTTTCATGGACTCTATTGTAGAGACAAAAGGGACATGATACACATGATGCAGAGTTCTCTTTAATGCTGTGGGGTTCTTGACAATAAACCACCAAAATACACAATGCTTCTCACTTTATTTAGAGACCTAAATATTGCCCAAATCATTCATGTGAAAGAAAGAAAAAAGATGTGATACTGGATGCTGCTACTAATGATGGTGGTGTTGTTGGTGATGTGGCAGCTGGAGGAAGTGGAGAATCAGATGGAGAATAGGCAATGATACTACTGTTTTGGACTACCCCTAGGGATTAGAATGGCAGCTTGTGTTTGCTTGCCCCCCTTTGATCCCTTGGGATATCCAATTGCTTTGCATACATAGTGTCTGACTTCTGTTCTTGACTGGTTGCCGACTTTAGAACAATACATACCAGTAACCCCTCAAGAACAAGCTAACATGTCTGATGTATGATAGATGAACGACGCAGCACCTATAGAATGTGTCTGTGATAAATCTCTATGAGAGGAAAACATGCAGTTCTACGTAGACATGACATCATAGCACACACAGAATAACTGGAAGAAAATAAAAAGGATAAATGGTAATGATATGATGTGTCCTCAGACAAAGGGGATCTTTAATGAACAAGTAATTATTAGATATGTCGTGACGCATGCATGTTATTGTTTGATATCAGGCACAAGTCATAACATATCTATTAACTACTTATTGTATTACACGAAAACCCCCCTCAAAATTACCTGATGTTAAAAGTAATCCTTTGCCAAGCCCAAGCAATAGCCGCAGTCGCCATAGTTGAATTTTAGCCTGGCTCGATGAATCATCATGAATGTCATTGGATTGTGAAGGATATTTATATACCTTTACAACAGCCATCCTTAAGATTCATAGAAATCGATATCCCATATTTGATGTTAGTGTCCATGATTAAACTTGCCATTACTTAATTTCAACATAAAATCCAAAAGTAAATATAGCCCGGCCGGCGTAGCAATGCGAGTTGTCTTGTTCATCTTCCCAAATCAGAATGAGGCTGACCTAGAAAGATGCTGCTTCGCGGAGTAGGGCGAATGCAGGGAGCATATATTATTTTTTTGGGTCTATAATCGATTCTAAATTAAAGTTTACAGTGATATCGCTAAGGGGTAAAGAACAATACAAGTAACACAGTAGCAGAAAACAGAACAAATAAGTTTAGTAAAGAATATTTGAAAAAGTTATAACAAATCATTTCTGTAAATTCATGATAATAAACAAATGTGCGGTCACATCTATATGAACAGTTATCACCCTTTCTTATAGACGCATAGAGTGTGGACACATCTTACACATATATACGCTTAATACTAATTAGTCATGGATGCGTTGAACGTGGACACATTAAGTAAATTTAATATGAAAAAAATCACACTTTTATTGATACAACTGCTTACTTATAATTAACAGTGACCATACAGTCCTTAAAGACAAATTTGAGAAAAGGGTGGTGGCCTAAGGGTTTGTTCCAGGTTGTTCACACCCTGTTCACATTGGCACTGACATCAGTGTTGCTGTTAGGGTACATGGTACAATTTCAATGGTACTCGTAGGTTCGCTGACAGTAGCAGAAGGTACAATTTCAGGGGGAGGCTTGCTGACAGTAGCAGACGGTACACTACGGGACAATTTGAGACTCATTTTATGTCATTATTTGTCCGTTATTTGTCTGTTATTTGGTCAATACAAGTCACATGCCAAGCACTATAAAAGGGCAAAAACGTTTTTGAAACCCTTAATTCAAGCGGTAACTGCAATACTGACAGGATACCCTGTACTAACCATCGTTATTTGTCTGTTGTTTTTGAGTAATACTCAATCGAATTCTCATTTTTATGTCCCATCACTGACTTAATGTCATGTGACAGGTCACCTTCATTGGATCAGTGATTCTGTTATAACCCACATTATGCGGAGGCTCATTCAGGTGGCGCTGGACACAGGCTCAAATACAAATTAGGCTCTTTTTGGAATATTCTGATCCCTCCTTTGTTTTTATGTTGGCGTAGAAGGGTTTCAGCAGATCTTCAATAACTTCCTTCCCTTTGGTTTCAAATTCAACATCTTCTTCAACATCTATCAGCCAAGCTGAAAAAAAAATATAAATGCTAATTTATAAAAATTATATTATAATAAATTTATATCATATTTCATCTATATTCCTTATACACAATGTTATAGCAGTCGCCACATTCAGATACGTGTTTGGGTCCGTATTTTCAAACCTTTTGTCTTTGTTTATGTTTTGGTTCATTGCGGCCGGTGGAAGATCTTTGAAATAGTCGTTGCCTAACAAATCTAGCTTGATTTTTTTAATGCATCTGGCTGTTGTACTGATGATGGTGCCATTATTGAACAGCTGAACATCATATTCTCGATATCCTTTTTCATTAACTCTATCCTCAAAGGCTTCTGTCCAACGACCTTGATGCAAAACCTCTACAAAGAAGCCAACGTTGTGCAAATCTCTTGCAATAGGAGGTACAAAAATATATAGGTCACACGCTGACTTCCAGTGTAGTTACGAGCAAGGACAACGCCGCATGGCTTCATATCGTTTCACGTTGGCGTAGGCCACGAGTTACGATATCCTACGCTAACGGAATGAGGTGCCTGTTAGCCCATACCTTACTAAGTTTGTTACACGATTAATCAATAAATAATCAAAAGAATGTAATGGTTCGCGGTCTTACGGACCTAGGGGGGTTCGGGTCTTACTATTCGGAAAGAAGGAGTAAGACGGTGTTCCAAGTGTATGCCAACGGTTAGGTTTTATTACTTAATATACACTCACGGCTGCCGGATGGTATATAAGAGGCAGCTAATAAGGATTAATTATGGTCTATGTTACTTGGAGGCCAGAAGGGCCTCTGACGTAGCGGCTGAGCCCTGGGCTTTATATAAGGACCCAGGTGTTCGTCGTCAGATGTCCCCACAGACCCGGATCGGTGCTGCCACCTATCCGGAACCTGAGGAACGTCCGACGACTCGACTCACCCGCCACGTCAGACGGTACCCAACACTATGGTTAAAGAATACGTACCTCTACACCACTCCCCCAGACAATAGGTAGGAGTTATAACTATTGTATTATAGTATTAAAGGGATAACATTATTATATGTCTAAACCCTAATAATAGAGGTACAACCATAGATATAACGTTAACACCAAGTATAGTATGATTTGAATCTCAATAACATATATTTGATAGTGTATGAAGTTTACAAATAACAATTAGGATGTTGAAATATTATACAAAATATTTGAGATGAATAACAGTTGTATGTAACGAAACTGTTAATTAACCTTTTATACCATATAATAACATTTTATGTTTAAGGTATAAGTAATAGAACAAATATTATAATTCGTACATATGTGATAGTAACAGTTATGTGTATCGGAACTGTTAATATTAAATAAATCACATAATAACATCCCTATGTTTTTATAGTTATTAATACCATGTTTGGTTATATAGCCTTGAAAAAGACTTTAAAAGTAACTACACTATCTAATGACATTTTATATGTTATGACCATATGAATGTGAGTATTCGTGAGTATTTCGAATAGAACCGTTATAAATTATACACTTGAAGAAGAAAAATAAATTATTATCACGGTGTAGTAGTGAATATGATACTATATATGATATCACCGTGTACAGAACAACCATTATAGCACCAGATAAAATAACTTTATATTATCATATGTCACGCAGGACAATTTATATGAATAATCTGGTGGAATTTACCGGATCTAATTAGATAATAAGAACAGTAATCAGAGATCCGTACTAATAGAATGTATGTACCCGTATATATACAGTAAGTCATTACACATACAAAAAATATCGAAGAAAAATAGATATGTGACATTATATACAATACAAAATGGTAAATGCTGCTGGAGTCTGGTGCTGCAGGCTGCCGGATACTAGAAGATAGGTGTGGTGGTCAGCTAACCACGGGATGGACGTGCTAAAGTTTATAATTCCAGGTTAATAAAGTGAACACGGTAGATGAATTTGGGGCAGCTACCCACAATCCAAATGGTGTAGAATAGTAGTAGAATAATAGTCCGGATGTGTCAACATGTAGTAACGTAATCCTTTTAAGTGTAGTTGACATAAGATATAAGTCCAAAGTAGGTTGGTCCGGATATGTAGTTTTAATCCATTCGGGAGTATAGGTATAATCGTATAGTCCATCCTTAGGTAGTGGTTAACACAGATAGCAGCAGAAGTCAGGAAACAGCATCCGGATACGTCTGACAGCAGCAAGTCTACTATCGGATTTTTTGTAGGTGTGGTTCCGAATCCGAATAGACTATTCAGGGTATAATAAAAATTATACGACCTGAATCATACAATTAGCTGGTCATAAAGGAACCCGGAACACAAAGAACAGGTGTTCATATTCTAATAAAAGACATTTGCAGACCTGTAGGGTTCTGCAAAGACTAAATCTGGTTATTAGTGGGGAAAAAAAATTTAGAAAAGTAACCCGTAACATGCTTAGGTGGATTTCTTCGCATGTTTCTTCCTAAGAAGACTTAGAGCCGACTCGGGAGTGCCATCCCACTCGTCAATGTTGACTCCGAATACCTGCATGAACTTAGTGTTCAAGTTGGTGTTCCGGGTAATCTCCTCCTTTACACGCTTTTCTAGAACGTGTACGTCCATAGCTGCCTGTTCTTTGGCTTTTACGGCTTCTTCTCCCCGAGACTTGACCTCGTCTCGGATGAGAGTCTCGAGGCGCTCCTTTTCGGCGTCGCCCAACTGTTTCATACACAACAGGGTGTCGTTTAGGAGACCCTGATGGAATTCGGTCGCTTTTTCGCGAACACACTTCTCCCAGTGGGTGTAGATGGCCTTCTGGACATCTGCTTCCCCCTGGCGAGATTTCTCAAACCAAACATCCGCATTACCGGTCTTAATGGTAATAGCGTCTTTCGGTTTCGCAGGTGGTGCAACAACCTTGGGGGGTGTCGACACTGCCTGAGGGCCACTTCCGGATGTAGGGCTTCCGGACACTCCTGCTGTTGGGAGACAGTAGGTGGGGGGTGCTGGATTCTGCTTCAAGCCCATTTGCATGTACAGTTGTACCTGCTCCTGGGTGAAGTTTAGTGGCAATGCGACTGGCAATGCGGCTGCAGCGGCTGTGGATCCGGCAGCAGCAGGTGCTGAAGTCTTCTTAGGGACAAGACGACCTCCTTTTCCAACAACCAAGGTCTGGCTCTCAGGTCCAGCTCCCTGGTTCATGGACGGAAAGTTACGGGTATTAACTTTCCCCGGCTTTGATACAGCACCAGCGTATCCAGCAGGTTCGGGTCTCTTGAAGACAGGAGTACCCTGAACCTGTTCGTGTGGGTGTCGGGCCAAGGGAGATCTGGAGCGATCATCTACCTTGGCTTTATGTCCATTGCCGTTTCCATTGCCGTTTCCACCACGGTTCTGGTCTCTCCTTACTCGTTCATGAGCTCTCTTTCCCTCCTTTCCGGATTCCTCGCATTTCTGCCAGAGGGACTCGTGCATGTCTAGTTTGCCCTTTCCGGGAGTCAAGACGATCTTGGCGCGGAGTTTCGAATCCTTGGTCTTCGGAACTTCACAGAGGACTTGGTCCCCTGCTCGGATCTTTGACCAAGCATCTTCACTTAGGCTACCTGATAAAGCTCCATAATCCGCTTACGGGCCCCATCTAGTCCTTCGGCATGACACTTTTTCTGGTGTCTGGCCAGATCACTACGTCGGTTATATTGGACCTTAGTAGTGCACTTCTTCCCCTTCTTACCATAACTCGGATCACAAATGTAAACCGGGTGATGGTGGAAGTGGGCTTCTACCAGATGTCTCTGGAACCGGGCTGGAGTGCTCCAGGTCCGGACCGAGACATCACTCGCATCCTGGCAGATGGAGAAGGGACAGGACTTTTGGTCGTCACCGTACCACTTCTCTAGTGCCCAACGTAGCTTGCGCCTCTGGGTATAAGTATAATACCCTTCGGTGTGGTTAAGCATAAGCCACATCTTTCGATAGGCTTTGCTCGGATTGGGGTCTTCGTCCGAGAGACGCATCCAATCTTCGTCATCCGACTCGTCGTTCTTGTTCACTGTATCCGGGCAGGCGTACAGTGTCGAACCATCTTTCTTTACTCCGTAGGCGCACTCGGAGAAACACGTTGGGATCCGGGTTTTAAATCCGGACTTGGCGTTAGCCCAACGTTCTGCCTCGGTTTGAGTTGATGGAGTGGCCTTCTCATCATACTCCACCAAGGATTCATGTACTGATTCCTCGTCCGAGGAAACAACTTCCATGGCAGTACTACCAATGGCTGAGGTGCTAGCTTTAGGGTCGGCTCTAGCAGAATCCGGAAGATTCTTGAGCTTCTGGGCAGCAGACCTCCTGTTCTTGCTTACCTTCCAGTCTTCCGGATCTTTGGTTCCGGACTCACTGGAGGTTGATGCTTCTACCGGGGCTGTAGTTCTGCCGGTGGCTGATGCAGAACCGGCTGTGCTTCTGGTAGCAAGCTTCAGGTCGGGGATAGGAGGTGCGGGTACATCCGCTTCCCTCTTAGCCTCTTCCAGGGCCTCTTGCACCGCAGTCAAACGACGGATGAGAACCGTCCGAAGGGCTGCACCCCTGTTCATACCTGTTAGCGACTGGTTTTGAACGTCGACTAACTCTTCTTCGGTTATGTAAAAACCATCGTCCCACTGTTCGAACGTGCTAGCGGCTTCTCGGTATTCCTTCATGGTCCGGTACTCGGGCCGGGTGGCACAAGGACGTGGGTAAGTCTGCCCCTCGGGTTCCGAGACGCAGCCTACCCAATCAATGTTCGTCTGTTTGACGTTCCACAGAGACCTGTCCGGCTTTGGATACGCTCCAAGCACGAAGACTCTGTTTGTCTGATACACCACCTCACGAAAGGTAATGTCCACCATGAGTCCCCGTTGGAACCACGGCCAGTCTCGGAGCCATTTGGGTGGCATCATCTCCAGCTGTCCGGGGACCATGACGCCCTCGATAGCCGTTCTCACCTTCGGGTCCAACCTAACTGGTGTACCGTCAGCGTAGGTAACATGTGCCTGTAGTTCCGGATGGACGTACAGGTACCGACCGTCAAACTCTGCGGGGAACGGGTCGGCCATTGCTGGCTTCCACTGGTCCTTCGGGTTGTCGACTTGTGCAGTCTCGGACCCAGTTGCTGCTGCTTCAGGATTCGCAGCGTCTCCAGATCCTTCGATCGGAAGTGGTGACAGTATCTTCTCTGGCTCATTCAGCGAGAATGAAGCCAGTTTCGCCTCAAACGAGTGATCATCGGATTCCTCCACCTCCATCAACTCGCTTTCTGCCTGTGTTACAGGAGACAAAGCTTCCCGGAAAGCTTCTACGGACGGAGTCAGCTTATCCGGGTCACCGAATAGCTTGGCTGCTGCTACGGATTCCTCAGCCATGGCTGGGGAATCGACTCGGGAGTCAAGTACTCCTTTTTCCCGGCTTTCACGGCGCCGACACAGACGGAGTCTGCCTACCAGGAGACAGGCTCTAAGGGCTCACCGAGGGTTTCTTGGACGGTAAAAATCAAAGGAGGGAGCAAACGCGTCCGCCTTTAACTTTACCGAAGAACAAGATGGCGACTGGCCAGCTTTCGTGACATCATTTCCCCGCGAGTTCGCGGGGTCACGAGAGGTCAGCCGAGACTGGACGCTCTGACGTCATGCGGAAACGCACGTGCTACAAGCGGAACATAAACAAACTGATTGTTTTTAGGTAATTATCGCTCACGCCGACGACTCGTCTGGGGATTTAAGTGGAGTTTATGGAAAGCTTAAGCAAATCCACCGGATTATCCGTCCACTACCCATGGGTACATCGTGCGGCGGCGACAAATAAGCCTTTCGGGTCAGTTGTCATTCGTTCCTCTAAATGTAAACATTACACCTGTTGTGTATACAGGTTAGGTCACTGCAGTCCTCTGGGCAATTCGAGGGCTGCGACGAACGTATCTCCCCTTCTCGGATAGTTCTTTATCGGACCTGACAGTTTGAAGAGCCTTTTCTAGGTGTTTCTTAGCCTTCGAGACACCTTTCGTCTTCTTCTTGTCTTCACCTGCCGAGACTTTTTTAACTCCCCCACGCTTAATCGGTGTTGGCTTGGGTGTTACTGATTCGGAACACTTCTTAGGCCTACCACGGCCTCGCTTCACTGTAGTGTTCTTTACCTGGTCTATTATACGGTTCTGGTTCCAGATCTTTTCTAATCCTTCACCATACATTTCTGTGGAGGTCTCCCTCCCAGACCATTTCCTTAATCTAGCCACATTTGACTTATAAAGTCGACCAAGGTCAGATTTGATAATTACGGTACAATCACTGATAACTTGTGTTATAGTAAAGGGACCATCCCAATTAGACGCTAATTTTATGTGTCTAAGTGGTTCATGAACTCTGTCTCCGGATTGGAATTTCCGATGCTTTAGATCGGTTTCGTATCCTACTTTCTGCCATTTGGCACTTTTCTCCAAATCAATTCGGACAGACTCATATGCTTTTTTAAATCTGTCTCTTAAGCATTCCACAAAAACTACATGGCAAGGTAGTTCCGGGTCCATCCCTACGACTCCAAATACTAAGTCAGCAGGCATTATCAGATCCTCTCCGAATACTAAAAGGTTCGGAGTACAATTTGTACTTGAATGTACCGTACTGTTATAAGCATGTGTCACAAAGTGGCATTGCTCATCCCAGTCGTCCATGTGCTCATTGACGAGTGACTTTAGGACTTGGATAAGGGTTCTATTGAACCTTTCTACCAATCCGTCGCTTTGTGGCCTATACGGGTTGGTTCTAGTCTTGCAAATAGCTAAGTATTCGCACATACCCTGCCAGAGATTTGATTTGAATTCTCTGCCTTGGTCACTGTGTAACATTAATGGTACACCAAAACTTAGTACCCAACCTTTTACAAAGGCTTCGGCACAAGTGACAGCTTTGTGGTCCGGTAGTGGAAATACTTTAGTGTATTTCGTATAATAATCACACACTACCATCATACAGGTATTATCATTAGCGGTTGTATTAAATCCACTAATGATGTCTACCCCGATTCTTGCGAATCTAACTCCGAAAAGTTCTTGGGATAGGGGAAGTTTGCCCATCCCAGGTCCGGGTTTGTTTTTACAACAATCCGGACAGGTGATTACCCATCTTTGCAAGTCCCGAGTCATGCCAGGCCAATAGTATTTCTTGGAAAGCCGTGCTAACGAGCGTTTCCTCCCGAAATGACCACTGGTCCGATGTCCATGACAGAAGTACATAATGTCATGTCTCATAGCATGTGGTATCACCACTTGCATGATTTTCTCACCATTATTACATGGCTTCCAACGGTATAACACGCCTTTCCGGACTTCAAGCTCGGTCCATTGAGCAAGAAACCTTCTCATTTCTCGATTTTCCAGAGAGACCTCCGGTCTAACTGGACATATACCCTTTGGTACCAATTGCAGTAGCTGCGCAGTTATCGAGTCAGCTTCCTGGAAACGTCGTATGTGATCCATAGACCAATCCAGTAAACTGGCAACTAGGGGTACGAATAATCTTCGGATCCCTGCTAACACTGCCCTATGAGCTCCACAATCAGTACAATCCGGATTATCACATTTCCTAATTGGTATTCGAGACAAAGCATCAGCATTTAAATGCTTAACTCCAGGTCTATGCCTAATCTGTTGATGTTCAAGCCCATATTCGGATAAGTGGGCTAGCCATCGGCCTAACATTCCTTCAGCATCTCGGAAGTTCAGTAGCCACCTTAAAGAGGAGTGATCCGTACATAAAGTAAAGTTCGTTCCCCATAGAAAATGTTTGAACTTCTTGGTATATACGACTACTGCTAACAACTCTCTTTTGGTTGTGCAGTAATTGCGCTGATTTTTACTCAGTGTGTTGCTGGCAAAGGCAATAGGTACCTCTCTCCCATTTTGGACTTGCGAGAGAGCTGCACCAATGCTATCATTACTAGCATCAGTATCCAGTATGAAATGATCCGTTTCATTCGGATATTGTAATATGGGAGTACTCCTGAACAGGTCTTTTAGCTTTTGAAAAGCAGATTCCTGTTCATGCGTCCAAGGAAATTTTTCCTCGGTACTTCCTGGAGTCCAGTTAGCTATTGCTTGTAATGGGTAACTGACTCTAGAATAATTCGGAATAAATTCCCTGTAATAGGAACAGAATCCTAAAAAGGACCTCACTTCTTTGGGTGTTTTAGGTCTATTCCAATTCGTAACTGATTCGATTTTCTCCGGATCAGCCTTTATTCCTTCATCACTAATGATGCGGCCCAAATAATTTATGGACTTTCTAAACATGTGGCATTTCTTAGGTTTTAATTTGAGACCATTGGAAATAATACGTTCTAGTACCATTTTGAGGTTATTAGAACACTCTTCGAATGTTTTTCCGAAGACTATGACATCGTCAAGGTATACAAGACATCTTTTCCACAATAAATCACTTAGGAGTGTTTCCATCATTGCTTCAAATGTTGCAGGTGCATTACACAAACCAAACGGCATTACGTTATATTGGAATAATCCAATGTGACTCGAAAATGCAGTTTTCTCCATATCTGAAGGATTCATTCCCACTTGCCAGTAACCTGATTGCAAGTCTAGGGTACAAAACCAACTGTTACCTCCTAAGGAGTCAATGGTTTCATCTATTCTCGGTAATGGATACGAATTTTTTTTCGTTACTCCATTCAGCTTCCTGTAGTCTATGCAAAAACGGATAGTACCGTCTTTCTTTGTTACCATACACACAGGACTACTCCATGGGCTATTGGAAGGGACTATTACATCCTGTTCCAACATCTTGTTTATTTCGTCTTCAGCGACTCTCTTTTTCGCTAAAGGTAACCGTCTATACGGTATCTTAAAGGGTTCCGCATCTCCAGTATCTATTTTATGTAATACTTTATTTGTCGTACCTAGTTTTTCACCAGGTTTGGCAAAGGCAGTATTATACTGACAGAGCATATCATAGAACTCTTTCGGTGTTCCGGATCTTCTAATGACGTTTCTTCATACAACTTAAGTAAGTCTTCCGAAATTTCATCATCTCCTGTTACCTTTTGTAAGCTTAACTTACTATCCGTTACAGTCTCCGAAAGGGTCACGTTTCCAAAAACTTGTCCCTTTTTCAAGTAGATAGTAGTGTTTCCAGTATTGGAGACAGGTACTACCGACCAGGATGCATTCGCTACTATTGTGTCTACAGAATTTAATCCGATACTTGACAGAGTAACTACATCCGGTTCTATCACTGCAGGCTTATTAGGCATTGCAGGATCACTTCTTACAAGCACATCACAGGCTACTCCCGGAGGGATTCGCACTGTGTGTGCTACACTAGCCATACTGCTCACTTGTCTCAGTACACACCTAACCTTTACAGGATACGGGTATTTCACACTCAACACTCCTGATTGGGGCTCTAACACTACCCCATACAGGGATGCGAAATCCAACCCGAGTATCCCCTCATCTGCTATATCCGCAATGGTGGCACTCATGACATAGTCATGTATTCCATCCAATTGCAACTTCACACAACTTCTTCCATACGTCTGCAAGGTACTGCCATCGGCCGTTTGAGCACTTCCTCCCGATTTGAGAGTATCATGTTCATCCGGTATAAGATCATAGAACTTCTTGGAGATACAGGAGTGGCTAGCACCCGTATCCATAAGAAACTCGGCAGATCTTCCGTTAACAGTGAGGCAAACATACCACCGCCTTCCGTTAAGAACAGAGGGCGTGTCCGTGACGATCGGAACGTCATTGTTCACACCTGGAGTCGATCCACATCCTTTCAGGTATTCCAGACAAGGATGACCCGGGGGTAGGTGGGCACCATCGACCCTGGCTAATTCATAGCTGCCTACCTCGTTACTGATATTGGGTTTCCCCTGTGCGCCCTGGGCACCTGTTATATCAGCTTCCCTAACCTTCCGGGTGTCTACAACCACCTCGGCGAGTTTGCTACTACATGCGAACTATCATCACGGATGGTGATATCATGGCAAGATTTGTCACCTGGATCCCCTTCTTTGCCCGTAGGAGGACCCCTACCTAGTTTTCCTCTGTACTTATTCCAGAGACACCTTCCTGTCTACGCGGGACAGGTTTATCAGCTAAACATTCAGGAGCATAATGTCCTAATTTCTGACATCTGAAGCATCTTCTTTGAGACTTATCGAATCTTGGTCTCTTCAGAGCTTCCGTTAATCCGGCTATTAATGTTTCCATTATATTAGTTGGAGCAACAGCGGCTGATACGGTTGGCGTGGCCATAGAGGTCACTTTACCAGTTTGAATAGGTCCAGTAGCTATTTTATTAGCAACGGCCCCTCCCCTTCCTTTTGGAAATACCTTCCTATACCGTTTCTGTCGGTAATACTTTCCAGCAACCTGGACTGATCCAATATATTCTCCATTTTCATCGGAGATATATTCGTCTTCCTGATTAGCCTCCTCAAGATCAACCGGGGCTAGTTGGGAAGTTTCGTATACCGGAGCAGGGGAACCTCCGTATTGTACTGGAGCTGCTCGTACCGGGTTAGGTCCTAGACCTACCAATCTCTTCTTCATATCGTGTCCATCGATTGATATGAATAGGTCACTGAAGGATGTGTCATCCTTCCAAGAATCCCAAACTACTTGTTTGTGATCCGGATCCCGCAATCCACTATAGAATTGTATAAACAACTCCTGCAGATAGCAGTCGTCATCATGAGCCCAATTTGGACGTGCTTTCGAGAGCAAGTCTTGTAGCTCCAAACCAAAGACTTTGTGAGATTCTTTAGGTTTTTGTGTTCTCTTCTTGAAGCTTACCCATGGGTCTTCTCTAACGATTGATCCGAATAGGTATGCGGCACATTCGACCAATTGATCGTAGGTGCCCAATAATCCGTAAGCTGCTCTCCATTGGTTGAGGGCTACTTTTCCACCTTTATTTAACCAACAGATCAAATAAGGCAGAGCTTCTTCTTTTGTCCAACCACTACAGTTGACTTCATCGACAAAAGCCTAATACCTGTCCTTCCATGGGTCATTAGAATCATATGGAGGGGGTATCCGTGCCTGTCTACGTGCCGGATTATTACATCCGCGTAGTCTGTCTGCTTCTCGCATGCTCCAGTTCATGACTTCCATGCCATCTGCTCCTTTTTGGTAGCAGTCAATGCCAAGGTTTTGGATACATTGGCTTCTATCAAAGATGGTTTGCATCCCTGCAGGCATGGAAGTTCTTCTATTTGGCTTCCTGCCATCTCCTCCTGATCTTGATCCACCGGATCCGGATCCACCAGGGCCACCCGGGGGACCACCTCCAGGGGGACCACCATTAAGGTATTTCCCAGAAGCACCACCAGGGTATCCGCCTCCATAATTTACATTCCCAGTGTTTCCGGAAGATGTATAACGGGGGTTAGAATTATTTTGATTCCAACCCTGATTGTAGGTATTACCATATTGGTAATTACTACCTCCCGTCGGATTATAGTTAGGTCTATATCCATAGGAGTTTGGTCTTTGTTGATACGTACCACCCGGAACGTTAGGTTGGGGGGGATTTGGTCTAGGAAAACGTCCATCATTCGGGCCATTGCCTTGACCGGTAGGAGGGTTCGGCAATCTTGGACCTGCTGGTGTGCTATGGCCGGGCTGAGAGAAATATGAAGGTGGGGTCAACATATGTCTCGGTGGTCCCGGTGCTCTCGGTTGTGGTACTGGTGTATTATTGGCACCGGTAGCACTATCATGAGTCACTTTAATTTTATGACTCAAATCTGGTATCGGTGGTGCAGGTCCTACTGTATCAAGCATTGGAGCCTGGGATGTAGATGCACCACTCGGTAGTCCTTGGTTAGTAGTTCCTTGTGGGTAATTACCAACCGGTGTCTTATCCTGTTTCTTATAGATTCCGGATACTACATTCTTATCAGCCCCATCGGCAACGAATGGGTTAAATCTGGTTGGAGTTGCATTCTGGGATGTTTTCGCCAACATTGTAGAGACCACAGTTGGATTTATAGCACCTATAGTCAACTGTGCGGCTTCTACATATTTGTCTAGGGTTACTGCAGTAGTCTGCAATTCCTGAAGCTCATTCGTGAGTTTCTGTCTATCTTCCTCCAGTTGTTTATTATATGCTATAATACCCAACCGGATGGTTTCATTGTCTTCAGCCTGTTTACTGCACTGAAGTTTCAATTTCTCTAATTCGCTTTGATAAAGGCTTATTTCAGATTCGAAATTTGCCTTATCAAGGCTTAGTTGATCATTCGTATCTATGTACGTTTGGATACGAGAGTGTCTATTGTCATATTCTTTATTGTATGACTGCCTCATTTCTTGAAGTTTCATTTCTTCACTTTCTAATTCTTTCATGTATCCACTTTTTCTAGCTTCGAATTCTTTTCGCATGCTGATCAAGTCTTCTTCCACCTGAAGTTTCTCATTGAAAACTTCATCTTTAGCTCTGAACAAGGTATTCAGATTCTCGTTCAGAGTCATATAGGTTTCATTTAACGACAGGACATCCGGTCGTTTAAATTCTTCACCTTCCGGTATCGCATAGGTCATATCAGCGTCTATGGCGCTATAGTCTAATATCGGTAGTCCGGGTCTAAGTGTACCGTATGGTAATTGTCCAAAAGTAACCTTCTTGGGCATGGGCGCCGGATGTTCTGGATTAGTACTTCCACCAATTTCGAACATCGAATTACTTAATTCGTCAACAATTGAACGTTGACTTATCAAATTACCCCGTCTCTGTATGGATTGTTCTCGTCGTACAGAGTCTGGTAGATTCTCCTCACTATCATTATAATGAGGTCCCGGTTCTCTCCAAGATGCAGATTCCGCATCTCAGGAGCTCGAATGGGTTTGGATCGTTAATGATCCATTGCCATTATCCTGGGCAACTTGTTGCCCTTCTGGGTTAGCTGCCGCTAGGCTATCTAACCCATGCACTAGCCGTTCGGATGTTATAACGTCCGGGCTATACACCAGAACAACTGGTCACGGCACCAGTGTAATGGTTCGCAGTCTTACGGACCTAGGGGGGTTCGGGTCTTACTATTGGGAAAGAAGGAGTAAGACGGTGTTCCAAGTGTATGCCAATGGTTAGGTTTTATTACTTAATATACACTCACGGCTGCCGGATGGTATATAAGAGGCAGCTAATAAGGATTAATTATGGTCTATGTTACTTGGAGGCCAGAAGGGCCTCTGACGTAGCGGCTGAGCCCTGGGCTTTATATAAGGACCCAGGTGTTCGTCGTCAGATGTCCCCACAGACCCGGATCGGTGCTGCCACCTATCCGGAACCTGAGGAACGTCCGACGACTCGACTCACCCGCCACGTCAGACGGTACCCAACACTATGGTTAAAGAATATGTACCTCTACAAGAATATCAATAAAAAAAAGTTGAAAACAAAAATCCTTCCCGAAGGACGCGAAGCCTGCCATAGTGTGTGTTCACACGACGAAAAAAAGATACACCTGGACCGGGACTCGTGCCCCCTACCTCCAACAGCTGAGCGCAATCCGCTAACCACTAGACAACCGCGTCCCGTGGTATATATGTTCGGTACACACACCTCGTCACCCGGCTTGGCTTGCTTTGAATGCGTCCAGCAGTCATCTATAATCATATTGCTATTTTATACCACGATTTTTGGCTTACACAGTGCTTTTTGGTGGCTATTCCCATACACATATCTGTCGATATTGCACACCCTACCCAGGTAGCACAGAGACGTTGGCATAACGTTGGGCCTACGTTGGCCCAACCATCGGCTTTACATAGGCTGCCCATCCTGCCTACGTAGGCCCAACGGTGCCGACCAAATGCCAACGTAGGCCCAACATTGGCTTTTGGTTGGCAAACATCAGCATCGGCAAATGGTCGGCCAGGGGCCGACCATTTGCCGATGTCCTGCCAACGTTGGGCCAATGTTGGCATTTGGTTGGCAAATGCCACTGGTCGGGCCTACGTAGGCCCGATGGGCAGCCAACGTTGGCCCAACGTTGGCCCGATGCATCGGGCCAACGTTGGCAAAATTTTGTGTGCTACCTGGGTATAGGCTGTAACATCAATTTTGGAAGGCGTGCGGTTATCCATGGAAGGCGTGCGGTTATCCAGGATAACCGCACACCTCTCATGTCCTCCCATGTCATATGTTACATGTTAAAACCAACAGACTATTTCATTGCCATGGTAGGGGTCGAACCTGCAATCTCAGGTTCTTAGTCCAACACCCTATGCATTGTGCCTCAGAGACCGACGAGAGGTGGTTGGCTAGAACTAAACCAAACAAAGGAATCCTAGCCGGGCGCCAAGGCGTGTGTACCGATCGTGCATAACCACGGGACGCATTCGAATCAATCCAAGCCGAGACGCCCGCAGGATGAGGAGACGCAGTGGTCTAGCGGTTAGCACGCTGCGGTCAGCTGTCTTTTTTCGCCATGTGCGCTGTCGCTGTCCGCTGCCAGGCGAGGAGGTGTATATCTAGTCTAACAGTTAATAACACGGTCCGGGCGCATCTTTTTTCGCCATGTACACAAACATAACCGCGAGATGCATTCAAAGCTTCAGCTGTCCGCTGCCGGGCGACAAGGTGTATGTACACTATTTTTCGCCGTGTGCCGCTGCCAAGGCTAGCCGAGACGGGGGCTGTCGCTGTCCGCTGCCGGGCGAGGAGGTGTATGTACCTGTGTACATACACTATGGCTGGCTTCGAGTCCCAGGGAGGGGGAATATTTTTTGTTTTCAACTTGAATTTATTGGTATTTTATTGATTATTTATTGGTTTCATGGTATAAAATAAGTAGTCAATGGATAATTCATGACTCGTGTGTGTTAGCAAAGGCTAATAACACTCAGCCTACGGCCTCGTGTCATTATCCTTCACTAACACACACTCATCATGAATTATCCATTGGTTACTTGTTCACTAACCTTTCGCATGTGAGAGTTGTTGTGGGGGGTCACAGCCATATGAATCACTTATAGAGACTTGGTTCTGACCAAGCATTTCTCGTCAGTCCCTGTGGCGCACTGCATAGCGAGTTGGATTAGGGATCTGAGACTGCAGGTTCGACCCCTACCCTGGCCATGAAAATTTCATGGATTTAACATGTAACATATGACATGTTGATATCCACCCCAAACAGTGCGATATCCATCTTGCATATATTCACATTACAGTGCAAATTATGCAGGAATATCAGCATGGGGATATCTAGAAAAGCACCCAAAATCACAGAAGTCGTGTAATTAAGTGGAATATAGTTGACCTAGGGCCAATTAACACCTCCCAATGATATTTATATATATATATATATATATATATATATATATATATATATATATATATATATATATATATATATATATACCAGACAGGCATGTACCTTTAATCACTACGTTAGGGAAATATATAAATAATAAATAATTACTATTTCCCTACAAGTATACTGACAGTACTAGTAGAGAGGGGTCTACAAGTCCAAAACTTCAAGCCTAGAAGTTATATACTGCTAGATGGGGAAACCCCCCATGTGACCTATGACTTTACACGTTGCAGTTGCCGTACACGTCCATATCTTAAACTCACTAATGTACCAGTTTCCTATGGGCAAAGCAGACTATGTATAATACATGACCAGCATGGCACCAGAATGCACCTACAATTCATCTTTATGATCGGAATACACATTAGTGTTATTTATGTGACAGCATGCCATCTATATAGGAATAAAGATGAGAGGATTTGGAAAAGAAATTTGAATAAGATTTTTGCCATTATTATAATATGTTGCTTGCCCTGGTTCATAACTGAGGTGTATGAAAAGTTTAATAATAAATGCAAAGCAACATATATCCTATATGAAAAGCACTTGTTTCTATATGTCATACTAAAACTGTTACCCTTGAGTTGATCCTCACCTTATCTGGCTACCTAAATCTCTTGCTAACAAAAGAAAATTCATGTGCGGAATCTGTGAGAAACTGGGGAAAACTAAAGATCATGAGAAATTGATGACAGGAATGTGGAAAATTCATGTTAGGTCATTATGCTGAACTCCTGAACATTGTGGATCTTTTAACAGAAAAAAATATGATCAATCAGCCAAATCTCTACCATTCTGCTCAATTTTAGCCAACTGCTTAGGCTCATAGTCCTGCTTGAAGAGAACAGGCCATCTGTTAAGGCACTATGACTGCTTAAAGCCACTTCGACTTAACAACATAAAAGTTAGTGCCAGTGATCGTAGGTAAGCCCTATGACTGCTCTGTACAATCAAGCCTTGTGTAGCAATCACATAGCATTTGGTAGGACTGTCGTAGTGCTTCAGGTACAACCCGGTACATGACCAATACTATTGGGCTGTGTTGTCACTAAAAATATTAAGGCTTCCCACTATGACTTGAACGTGAGTAGTCAAAGCCTGTTAAGACATGACCCCTAGAGAAAAGAGACATCTTGTGCCTCACCACAGGAAACTGACCCTGCTGTATACATATTGCTATCTCCATCATGCTCATAAATCCTTCTTAGTGCCTTAGCTAGGAGCCTGGAGAGCCTCATCAGTAGACATACAGTCGTATTGTAGATTATCATGAAGATTTATGTAGGAACATCTAATGATGTGGAAAACAAATGTTCATAGACCTGCTTACCGTAGCTGTGTTTATAGAAACAATAAATACACTTAAAATGTGTTTGTAGCGATAATAGACACAAAATAGTAAGGTGGTCTAAATAAACAACAGACATGTAACAAGTATTGAAAACTTTAATTGTAGTTGGTACAAGGTTGGGGTATAATTATAGATCTTATCAAACCCAGCAAATTGTCATTATCTGTCGCCATGATTGGTCATCAATGGTGACACCTTTTTGAGTGATAACTCATTCCGTCATCTTTTGCCACTGTGTGTTAGACTCACGTGGCATAGCAATTGCTATTCCTGGTGATCTTGTGCTATAACGACGTCGTGTTCCATCTAACGACATGTGTGAGCCACTTCACACAGGTTGACGAGGACTCACGACAATTTGCTGGGAAGGATTTGGTGCCTGAACATACACCATATCAATTTACAGCTTTGTCAGAATACCTGAATTATTGATGCCATGCAATAGCTTAATTACTCTTGTTACGATCATGTGTCCTCGAGGAACACTGATCAAGCTGCTGTATTGTAGTGAACCTAATATTATTTAAAGCTGATCAATTGCTTTAGATACTCTCTGAAACAGGGCAATTCAAAGTCAACCTGTACAGTTCACGAGTTCAGCGAGGATTACCATAAAACATCACCTACAAACCTTCTTCAGCTATAAGCCCAAAGCGATGTTGATAAAGACATTTGACTAATATGGAAAAGGATTAGAGTTCTAGATTATTTTCTTTGTTCAATAATAGCAAAGCCTCACTATTAAGCTGACTTTTTAAGTTTAAGGGAAACGAAATTGCCTCACGTGGAAATATGACTAAAATAGCTTAAGAAAATAGCTCAAAAATTGAGGTTTTACAGTTCTTATGAATTTTCAGAGTGAGTACTTCCTCAGAGCATTGAAAAGACTTGGGCTTTGATGCTTTGTGAGGAGATCCTGCCTGTTCTTGGGGGGTTCAAGATGACAGCGAGAGGCACAGAGAGCTCAGTTGATTGAATAGTATTGTAAAGGATGACAGCCCACCAAGGCCACTCAATATCTTTGTGTACTAGCAGCTAGATTATTTTTGACTTTTAGGGCCAGGCATGTCAACTTTATCAATGAATGATGGATGGCTTTATGTTATGTGACAATAGTGTATTTCCCATTACGCAACTTTCCCCTGAGTTTCCTGGTTAAGTCTCAAGCATGCATGCCTTCAGTTTGTGGAATAGTAATTTCATCTGATGTTTGTTTTTCCCGCTTATGATTATTTGATCAAAATTGCATTTATTGGCAAATTTGGATGCACCATTATAGAACATTCTGTCATGTATACATTTGAATTTTGTCCCATCTTGAATTATAGAGAAGTGATGAATGAGACTGTCATAATATTTTCTGGCTCTCTGAAACTAATGTGACTAATTCACATAGATCTAATGCAAGCCGGAGATCGAGGTTTCTGATCATCTTCTTCGGGTTCCTCCTCTGAATCTGATTTATCAGACTACGGAAACATCTTTTCAACAAAATATCAGAAGTCAGACGTGGTGGTGCCATATAGTCAACAAGTTGCTGCAGGACACCCAGGATACATCAAGTGATGAGTGGGCTGTCCAGGACACTTTACCTCTCTGCACATACATTGATGCTGATGTAAGGGAATGACATTGGGCCAGTCAAGGGGACCACTGCAAATTAGCGCTGAGTGCCTCAAGTGTGTAAGCAAGGATTCCTATTTCCACTTCACAAAAATGTCTCTGCATTGTGAAACCAGGACCACAGTCTCACCCTGAGGCAAAGGGAGGTTGAGCCCCATCAGGGTATTGGGGACACCGCAAGTTGTTTGAATGAAGATGACCCCTGGTGAGAGGACAATGACCAGAAAAAAATGCTCTGTGCAGCGTTATCTGCTAATTTATTTTGATAACTTACTAGCATTATAATTCTTAAGTTCTGAACTAAGAAAATCACAGCACAAAACACAGCTGGGGATACCAAGCCTATGGTACACTAATTAAAACAATAAGGTGAACAGAGACCTACTTACTTCTGTAAAAATAAATAAGTATGGCCTAAACATTCCAGTACACATCGGGAGAAGACAACTAACCATGTAGCTAATTGGAAAGATGCCTTCAGAAAAGGAAGCAAGATGGCCAAGATCAACCCCAGTGTACCTCCATCAATCGCCTACACTTTCTGGATGGAGCCTTCTCGAGGCAATCTTGTCACACAGAGGAGGTGGAATGTGCACCTCACTGAGGGCTGCCCAGAGAAGAAAGATGGCCACTTAGACCAAATTAGCAAAACATGTCAATCCATAACTAAAGAGAACCCAAGAACCCATTTAGGGTTGAAACAACTCTACTGTGACAACCTCGACCTTAAGTGTACACTATAGAAACCTCGGCAAATATTAACAATACCGTCAACAGGACTATATTAATTAAGTTGATGACACACTCTTGGGAATGTCAACCAAGTCATGCAGTGCAGGTTGTCTTTGTCTTTACCATCAATAATGGAGGATAAAGTGCCTGGATAACAGGCTGTGTTTAGACTTTTCCGGTTCCTGTTTGGTACTTAAAGGTCATCTGATCAAACGATGGCAGATTAGGGGTGGAGGTGGAGGGAGGCTATGAATGATTATTAAGTGCCGGCTGGTCACTGGTTGTCATGAATGATGAGTAGTTCATGATCCAAAGGATGACCTGCAGTTTTTGAATAGGAATTGGTAAGAGAGATAAAAATAAGTACGAGGGTAGCATAAACGCTCCTACAGGAGTGACCTCTTCACAAGGAATATAGAGTTTTGGACAATAAATGTATCATTTCAAAACCCATTTTCAATCCCTTTTACCACTTCGGTATTTTAGCATGTATTGATGGGTAGTTATGAATACTATAAGGATTGTTTGACTGGGGGATTTATTCCCATGACTTGTTAATGCATATGTCTGCAAAGAGTGCTGGAGAAACTGAATGAAATTAAATGGAAAAGGGTGTACCCAGTAAAATATGGAAATGATTCCCATAGAATTCTTATGACCTGATTAGTGTTGGATTGTTTAATAGCCCACATCTGTGTACATGATTATGGCTGCTATTAGAAGAGAATGAATGAAGGCTGTAAATGTAATGAACAAGTAATCAATGGATAGTTCATTTCGCGGTTATGGCAGCGGGCACACGGCGAAAAACGTACCGATCGTTTACGAACACTATTTTTTGCTGTGTGCCCGCTGCCATAACCGCAAGACGCATTCAAAGCAAGCCAAGCTGAGACGGGTGCTGTAGCTGTCCGCTGCCAGACCGGGACTCATCCTGCCTACCTCTAATGCCTGAGTGCAATGCGCTAACCACTAGACCACCGCGTCTCACCCTTCAGTGCCCATCTCGGCTTGGCTTTGTTTGAAAGAGTCCCGCGATTATGGTAGCGGACACACGGCGAATAAAAGATGCGCCCCGGACCGGGACTCGTCCCGCCTAGCTTATCAAGACCTGGTTCTAACCAAGCATTTCTCGTCAGTCCCTGTGGCACAATTCATAGGGAGTTGGACTTGAGATTTGAGACTGCAGGTTCGATCCCTACCCTGGCCATGAAAATTTCGTAGGTTTTAACATGTAACATATGACATGTAAGGACATGTAAGGTGTGCAGGTTATCCATGGATAACCTCACCAGGTGCCTGTTATCCTTGGATAACCGCACACCTTACAAACGTCATGATGCAGGCATCATGGTGTGCAATATCGACAGGTATGTGCATGGAAATATTCAGGAAAAGCACTCAGAATCACAGAAATCGTGTAATAATGCTCAATAGCTGTGCGCTCCTGCAAAGATACTTAGGACTATAAGAGTCTGAATAGACAGAACTGGCATACTTTAACTCGTTGACATATTCCTGCTTACGGAATCTTCCTCTCATACTGATCTCCCATGTTTTCACCTTGGCAGTTGATGCTGAAAGGAACGACTTCCTCGTGTTGTGGAGATGAGGGATGTTACAATAAAGCTGGTGCAGAAGATGTTCCTCAGAAGTTTTAAAAACTGTGATAATTACCTTAAATGGGGAAAGGTAACTAAGGTGCTTTAATGTCCTATGGTAAGCAGCAGTAGACTCCAAGGCACAAACCAATGTATCAAAAAAACAGAGAACTTCTGAGACATCTCGTATCATCAGTGTACACATTTGTGTTTGTAAGAATTATCTACAGATTCCTGAATATTATGCTATTAGCCAGCTCTCCACTTGGATCTAATGATTAGCCTCAATATCCACTGCATGAGGACAGAATAAAATTGTGGAATAATACAGTAAAAGGTACGCCCGTGAGGGGGTGCGTGGGCTTACCTTTTACCGTGTTGATCCACAGATTTTAAAGATCTACCCATGAGCCAAAGAGAAATGGTTGCCCAAACTAGATGAGCAGGGCCAATGCTTAACATTTCATTTATTTCTGAACAAAATAGAAAAGCATCAAGGGCCATTTTTTGTTTACATTGGTGCCGAAATGCTGATCTGGAAGTCTGCTTGAGCTAGTGTGGGTCAAAACCTGGGTGGATCCGATGTTTCACGAAAATAGAATTCTGAAGAATAATTATAAACTACCCAGCAAAAGGTTACAAAATTGAATATGATTACTTAGATTCTTGTGGAGTATCAGTAGTCGGAATGAGACAGGTGGAGGAAGCAGAAGATCAGTATGGAAACTGCAGACTGCTGTAAAGGACTACCCCTAGGGATCAGACTGGTGGCTGGTGTTTGCTTGCCCCCCACTCTCCCCTAGGGTATCCAATTGCTTTGTATGCATCATGTCTGACTCCAGCTCTCACTGGTTGCTGACTCCAGAACAATATTTGCCAATTTCCTGTGGGAAAAACTGACTATGTATAATACATGAACAATATGTTTCACAGAATGCATCCAAGATTCATCTTCATGATGGGAAAACACATAGGTGCTATTTAGGTCAGAGCATGCCATCTGCATATTAATAAGGTCAAATAAATTATAGAAGATCAGAAGATTGAGTCTTGTTATGATCATGCCTGTGCTCACTGTCAAGGAACACTAATCAAACTGTTGTATTTGTGGAAAAGCTGATCAATTAAATCTTATTTAAATACTTTATATTAAACATGTCAATTTAAACACAAAGTAGACAGTTTACAAGCTCAGCAGGGATTATTCATTTTCGAGTGAGTTCATTTTTGGATGTGCTGGGCAGTTTTTGTTTTTTTTCATGGTATTCAACAAGTTTAAGCAAATCTTTATATATACTCACTGGGTGGACCAAATTTAGATAACCAATTGAATGTGTTTGAGAAATCATGGTGAAATAGTCTCATAGAATATTTGCCTTGTTGTCACAAAGCCTGTTGGCCATGGACTGATTAAATCCATGGAGACTTGTAACATCATCAATTGGCTCCAGCCTGTTAGCTCTGACCCAAGCAGCCGAAAATAATCTCAGAGCCATTAAAAAGACCTTATTGGCTCTCAAGACTTGTGAGGAGATCATGTCTGTCCTGAGGAGCTCAGGATGACAGCAGGATGCACAGACAGCCCATCGAGCCCAGTCAATACCGGCTAGATTATTTTTGGCTCTTAGAACCAGGCCTGCCAGCATGGTCAATAGGATGATTTTGTGTAATGTGCCAATATTGCCAAATTTGCCATAGGACAACTTTCCTTGAGTTTCCTGGTTGAGTCCCATCTTCACCTATTTGTTAAGATTACAGCCAAGCATCCATTCATATTTTGGGAATCCATATTTTTCACTGCGCTCAAGACCCAGGGGGGCGACTCAGCTTAAATGTACCGGGAGGTGTGGTCATAAATTGGAGTGATATGGGTCTTTTTTTCACTGTCAAAAGAATGGGACTGGGAACTCACATATGGGTGGCTTTGTTCAGAGACTTACTCTGTTATGGGTTTGAGACTTTGGGTACACTCTAAAAAAGGTTCCGTTGAAAAGATGGAGATTCTCTGGCACCCTGCGGTGCCAGCAAATCTCCATTTTTTTTATGGTCACATATTTCTCCAAAGTCATCGTTTTTTAAATGGTAGTCCTCAGTTATCTAAAACGTTGTTTCTCTGTTTTTAAATATACAGTAAGTCTCAGTTACCCAAAAATGGTGATTCACTGGCACCCTGTGGTACCGGCCATTCTCCGTGATAACTATGGTCATCGTTATTTTGAAATCACCATTATTATAAAAGAAAATGACCAGCACCCAGGTATGAGTGAGAATCACTGTTATTTCAGTGGAATACTTGAAATTGCTGCCTTTTTGACATGACATCAAATGAATGAATCATTATGATTCATTTCACTTGGGATCCAATCTATGGCTCCATGAAACCATCATAGAATAATTGTGATGCATCCTTACCTAACCAGGCACATGTCGTGAAATTGGATTTCAGGGTTATGCTGTTGTAGGAGTCGGCAAAAATGTTTATGGATACTAGGAGTTAAACCTGGGACCTTTCAGCCTTCAGACAATTGCTCTACCACTGAGCTACTTCCCTGTACAACATTTTCTACCTTCCACCCACACCTGGACTAGGGTGACACAGAGAGGGGACATGTGATTACACGATGACCGGCCCCTGAGAGTCAGCACATCATGCATGGGGAAATCACATTCCCCTACACTGTATTCACAGAGAGTACATCAAGAGTTTCAGAATACTTTTTGTTTCATTAAAAAATCTCTATTTGTCAATTTTTGCTGAATTTTTAAAATTATAAATTGGCCATCATTTGTTCCGAGAGATAGAGCTCCAAACACAGGCCTTTTCCTCATTGTATACTCATACACAAAGTTGGGAGGTACCATTGTATAATTGTCTGTATGTAACAACTATTTGCCAATTTAATTTTGTGTATTTATCCTCTTAGCACATAGAAGTGAACATAATTATGGAGGCAAACATCCAAAAAGCTCCAAATGACTATAATTTTTCACCTTTTGACCTCATTATCACTGGTCTATGAGGGGAGAGATCTACCTGATTTGGTTAGGATGCATCACAATTAATCAAACTTTGTAATTACAACCTAGGGGCATAAAGCACCCTAGGATTGATACAAATCAATATGCATGATGGATCAATATGTGGACATAGAATATTTCTTATCCCCACAAAATAGGTGTTTGTCTCATCAAAATAGCACACAAAAGTAGAATACCACACCATTAACCATATACTCACAGCCCCATATCTGGCCATCAACAGTGATACTGCATTTAATTGAATGGCTAAAATTTAGTGTCATTTTAGTACATGCAGAAGTGTCTATAGAGTAGAATCTCTATAATAAAATTTCATCTTGAAAGAGGGTGCAACCTGGTGTGATCAAACTTAATAATAGTTAAAACGGTGCTTTCCCAAAAATTGATGAACAGTGTATCACTGTGGTGGATTACGGATAATCAATATATGTGACCTGCACTGGGAAAAGGGACCTTACTCCCCCTGAAATAAGGTCACTTTTCGCATATCCTGTCACATATAGTTGATGGATATTACGGTAGTTGACTGTAATTAATCACTATGATAATTCACCATAAAATTTTATGGTGATCCTCCATAAATGTGTTAGAGACACACACACATTTAATCAATACGGTTAGCTTTTCACATGTATAGGATATTGTTTTCTATGGCACCACCTACTTTCAATTTGAGAAACTAAAGGATACTGTGCATTACTGTAAGTGTTTTTCTACACACCAGCTTTCACAGCATTCAGCTAAAAAGGTATTTTTCAAAAAGATTTTCTGCATTTTCTTGTTATATATTATATGCTCAATATCTACAGAGTTTCACCAGAATTAATTGGAAGTTACACTGTGGTTCAGCATAAATATGTAGGAGAAAGGTGTTTCTCTGTACTGGTTTACAGGGTTTCCTTGTTATATGGTCAATTTTACAGAGTTTCACCTGAATTAAGATTACTGAGATCCATTGTAAGTATGGCATAATGCGCATCACAGTAAACAGACCCCTTTTGCCTAAGAAGGCACTGGGAATGGGAGGCTTGATAACCAGTTTTGTTCAGAAACACTGACAATCTGAGGCCCACCTATTTTATTGACCTGCCAAACTCCAACAGACACAATTGTCATACCCGCTGCACAGATATGGGTCTATTCTTCAGAATGAATTCACCGTTATAGGTCATTTTCTAGAAATTAGCCTACTCACATATGGGTCAGTTTTGGGGGCCTATGACCACACATCCCAGTAAATTTATAAATTCAAGTCGCCCCCCTGGGGCTCAAGAGATAGAATATCACATGAAGGCTATTTCTTAATACATATGACTGATCACCTTCAAATCGTAGTGGGGACCATAAACTTAGTGGCATAACAGTCTTGTAGAAGGAAATATGTTATGCTTGCAGCACTACAACTGCTCTATTAAATATTGTGCAATTACTGCATAAGTTATAACCATATATCGTGCGGTCAAAGGGCATTACATATAATCATTGGCACTAACACTTAGGCTTGCAAATCGTAGTGGTTAAATGTAGTCGTAGTACCTTAAGAAATAGCCTCCTAATCTCAGCTTGAAATTGCTTCAGTAGTAATTAGTTCATTGGCTATTCAGGTGTACCATTATAAAACATCCTGTTATGTATATATTTAAATTTATGTTTGTCCCAACTGGAATAAGGGTAGCTTAACCCAAAGATGAGCACATACCTTGAGTTGTCCACCTGTCATCTTGCTTTTCTCATATTCGCATGTATTCTATAAGCCTACAACCCTAATAGGTTTGAACTAGAGGTGTCACAGTACCCCATGGAATGATTTCTGGTGATATATCAAGTAATTGTCATGTATAACAAAACCCTGAAGTTGCCCTGTCTGACCTGTTTTTATCATAGCCAACTGGTTAAAATTTCATTAGAATTCTCCAACTTTGGTTAGATATTTTGAACATCAAAATTTCTCACATACACGATATCTTTAATCTAGGCTAAGTGATAGCACAAGCAAAAGTGTGGAAATTAGAATAGGTTTCCATTTAGGACTTATTTCCTAGGACATACCAATTTCACCATGAGACAACCACCAATTCACATTGGGCCAACCACTCCTTACAAAATTATTCGAGAATATATCTAATTGAATATAAACTATTGATTATGTAGGATTACATAATGGGATTCATGACCAGAATCGTTTTGAATAGAAGACTGCACTGGGAAATGCTCTGATACATGCATTTCAATCTGCACTGAAATCCTACTATTAGCCGTATGCATAGGAGCCATGTCATATCAAGAATATGATTGTAGAGTGAGGGAAAACGTGCATATTGATAGATAATCATAGAACAAAGTCATTTCAATGCAGGATTATAATGCCTCTATGGGGATGTGTATTGCAACTACTATGGACATAACCTGTTTTACCAAATCCCTTCTAATCTATAATATACAGCACCAACAACAACACTATTAGATTGCATATTGATGTAAGACACTCATTGCTTTTTTTGGAAATTATGGCTTAAAAAAAAAACATTAAAAGGGTGTGTATCAAGTGGCAAAGTGGATGTCTCAAGGTGAACATTGAATAAATGGAATTTTGTTAAAAAAAAAAGGTCAGAAACTAGAAATAAAATCTACACAAGGGTTTCCAAAATGTGAGAGGTATAAGAGCCCAAACAATTATCTTTCATTAAGTACCTTAGGGCAGCTCCAGGGCCTTTAGGTCCCAGAGATATCATCACCCATAAATCCCTTATTGAGAATTTGCACAGGAAGGGTCATCTTTAGGTTAGCCTACCCTGTATACAAACACTCATGATGAATGATACATACACTCAGTGTATTATGGGAGGTATGAAACAGGGTCAACCTGTTGCCAATTCATATTATGTTTAACTTTGCATTATGCGAAGTCCATTTGCTTTAATATTCCTATGGGGCCCTGTACTTTGGAATTGGTATTCTCCTGGTGTAAAGGAGGGACATAGGGACAGGCAAGGGACCAATGCAAATTAGTGCTAAGTGCCTGAAGTGGGTGAAAAAGAGGATTCCTGTGTTCACTTCACATAAATGTCTCTGCATTGCGAAACCTGGACCAGGTACACACCTCCCCTGAGACAAATGGAGGCTAAGTGGGGCCTCATCAAACTGCTGGAACCGATTGTGAGTGGACAATAACCAGAGGAAAATACTCTGTTTTTGAAGTGTTATCTGCCACTTTATTTTGATGACTTACTTGCATTAAAATTATGCAGAACTGTGCTAAGAAGGACACCACATGACACAGCTGGGAAGGGGATAACGAGGTTTTATTCCATGTTTGCCGATGCCCATACATTGATTAACTACGGGAAATGCCAAGTGGGAAGTAAGTTTCCACATCCGTGACACTTCACGTGGGTCACATGACATGTAGCTGATTGCGTAACTTATGTAACTGCAGAAAAAGACCAGCGCAACCCAAACAATAGCAAACTAGGTGATGTTGGGAGCTTATTGGCGATGTTTGGAGGTTTAAAACAAAAGTAGGGTCTGTTTAATGATATATTTTATGAATAAACATGGAAAAAGAAGGGAATGACCTACTAGGAAGGATGTGATCACGTCTTTTCCGAGGGAAGGACCGCGGTCGTTCCCTCAGGAAAGACGTGATCACATCCTTCCCAGTAGGTGGTTCCCTTATAGTGGTGCACATATTAAACTTAAGACATAGGAAATAGATGCAGTTACAGTTTAGGGGGAGGGAACTGCCTCCCTCATCTACATCACAACTTCCTGAGATAAGGAGGGCTTTGACTTCAGGCACAAGAAAAGAGCATGCTCATCGATATTTAAATCTAATAAGTGTAAATCCTCTTAAAAGTTGTTATCTTTGAATTGCCATCAAGTCACACAATGTCAACTAGTTAAACGCTGCATAAATTGTTGTTTGATATCATCTTAAACCCATTTTACAGTAATGAAGTGGAATAAGAAAAGACAATATTCACATCATTTAGGATTACTAGCACTACTAGCTTAAAAGCTATACTGATCTGAGAACTGCTTTCTTTGGCCAGAACCAGTAGCAACACCCGTAAATTGATGCATTTTAATTCTATTAATATAGACCAAGATACTAAAATTGACTGCATCTACAATTGATATTATTGAACTGAAGTGAGGGTGTACTGGTGTAAAACAACAAGGGTTTAAGTGAGACACATGGGAGCAATCCATTTACCAGTAGTTACTACATTCACTGAATCGGAATCGGATTCTCATTGTCATAACTCACTTTCCAGTTCCTGGCTGTTCTGCTGCTCAGAACCTACTTCTCACCTTACACTCAGAATCAATCGTTTTAGTGTGAGTCATACTGGGAAACATTCCTGAATTCCTGAAAACTTAAGAATCAATTCTATAACCTCTTACCTTGCTACAAAATAGGGGAGAAGTCATTGCCTTAGGGTAGTCAGTTCCCATTTGGGAATAGCACCTCCGACAGAATTGAATTTCTATCCTTTCGCAACACCCTCCTGGTGTAGGGCAGTACCATGCACCCACTGAGTCCCCTGGAGTAGAGACAGATGAAGCAAGATGGGCGAATAATTAAGCTACTCTGTATAGAAAGCAGGGATCATGTTCTACGCCCTGGCTTGAACTGCAATACATGTTCGTGGTCTTCCTAACACTAGATGTAAAGCTCAGTCCTTCAACTGCCAGTGGTATCAGCCGTGTAACAAGATAGACTCAAGGGTTACTCAAGGGCCATCTATTTTCATTGTCAATATAATTAGTTCATTGGGGCATTTACCTATTTTTCAAACCTGCGACCCTGTCAATTGTAAATCCATATGCTGATATCCTTCAAGGCCCAGCTAGAAATGTACTGCATCTTAGATTCCAGGAAAAGGGTAAGGATCCCAAAAGTGGTTATCGCTGAAGAAAGGTGTTGTTCACATAACCAAATTATGAGAGTGGAAGGCATAAATCTGTGTTTTCATTCAATTAGGACAGTTAAAACACAAACTTAAACAAGTTACACTTATAGAGGTAGGCTGCCAGAGACATTTTGTTGACCTCCCCTGCCTTGACCTTAAGTGTAAGCAGTTAAAAAACTATAACAATACCATCAAGCCCTATTTTAAGCTGGGAAGGTTATCCCAGACCTAGAAGGAAGACAGGCAGTGTAGGTTATCCTCACTTTTACCATCTATTATGGAGGATAAAGTGCCTGGATGAGACACGGTGACCAGAGCTGGGTGCTGACAGGTGGTGTTTAGACATTTCCGGTTCCTCTTAGGTACTTAAAGGTCACATAAACAAAGCGACAAAGAAGGGCAATAAAATATTAGCAGAGTAGGGGCGGAGATGGATTGAGGCTAGGGATGGGATTGGATAGCTGGGGTCATGACGGATGTGTACTATATGAACCCATGGAAGTCCTACTGGAGGCTTAGATATTTGACAAAAGAGATAGAAATGAAGGACACCATGAGTAGCTAGCCTGAGGATACATACTAAAAAATAGAAGGATGCCAAGTAAGAGGCATTTTGATCATGGCATTTATTCTAGGTATATGAACAACTAGAAAAATGAGTATTTGGAGGGAAGGGCCTCTAGGACTACAGCTTTAGCACATTCTGACATGCTGAGTAGATTGGACACTCTGAATTAAAGAGCAAAAATTACAGTGAGTAGATTATAGTTAAAGTATTGGTCAGTGAATGGGAGGAGTCAGCTATAAAGATATCCCAATTAAGCAGGTTGTTAGTTCAGGTATTGATAACATGCACAGATGACAATGGGCAGATTAAAAACAAAGACTGACTCCTGCATTGGCTTCAATTTTGCTTCCATGCGTCAGATCTGCTTCTGGTTGTGTTAAAGGGACATTTAGATCCATCAGAACTGACAAATTGTAAAACACTTCTTTCCTTTATCTGCCTGACAGACGTCCAGTATAAATAGATTGACAAATTCCTGTTCATTGAATTTCCACCGTACACTCATTTTGCAGACTTCCGTCATGTCAAAAGTCCTTGAAATATTCTCTCATTTATAAAGAACAAAGGAGCTTACACTGAAGTTCTGGAGGTGCAGCGGGACGTTCCCAGAAGTATTTATGAAAATGAGTGATCAGCCTTAAAAGGGGACTAGGCAAGAAGGCGCTTTGATGTCCCACATTGGAAATCAAAGGCAGGAGGGAATTAAAGGTGGTCAGGGCACAATAGACCTAATGCTAAAGGCAATGCGCATTTTAACCATCATGCAAGATTCTTGAAGTTCTTTTGATACTAGGGTATTGTGCACAATGCAATGATGAGACAGAGAACAATGTACTCACTTGCTATGAAAATAGCTTTGCGTTAGTGTGAGGAATTCAAATGCCATAATGCATCGGGTGCATGTAATATCATACCACATATTGTCACTGCTTTACAGGGTGTGGGTAACGGGGTTACAGGACGTTATTAATATTCATTATTCTCCTCAAAGGTGTGTGGAATGTATACCTATTATTTTTGATACAACCATTTATTCGAATGACACAGCAATTTAACTCAGATTTTACGACTGTAGCAACATAGGTATCATCTCAATAAACAAAATTAAATCACCCATTATGTGAAGGACAAAGGGTTTATGTATTGCCCATCAAAATGCCCAAGTGATAGACCCTTTGATATATAAATGAGGCTGCACTGTACTGAATCCCCCTGTGGGAGGCTGTGGGATCATAAGCTCTACTGGCCAAAGGTCCAAGTCAGGGTGTGGAACAGGATCCCTGCGTCCTGCTGAGTAACTTCAATATTTCACCATCTTGCTTCATTCATCTCCTTAAGCCTGGACTAGTGGCGGATGGCTCCTGCCTCTACATTGAGAGGCCTTTGGATGGAAGCTATTTCTGTTCATGAATGTGAGGCCTTTTTGAGGATACTTGTGATATATCACAGGTGGACAGTATGAAGGAAATCGTGTACAATATAACATATACCTGAATAATTCGGCAGCACCTGTAATACTGTATGCCCATTCCGGTGTGCCTTAGCTAGTCCTGACTTATTCTGCATCTGGTGCCATTCTTGCTGACTCCCTTTCATGTTCCTCACTTTGTAGGCATCTATCCATTTATTAAGGGGATCTTTACGGTCTAGGTATACCCATTAGGTGTGTGCCTTCATGGGGATTTTAGGGGTGAATACCTAATCAGCTATGAAATCAGGCCTATCAAAGGAATGGGCCTATGGGAATTATCAGAGACTCGTAAAGCAAGTCATCAAGTACGGAAGTCACTGATGGCTATGGGTGTCTATGCTAACAAAAATGTAAACACCGACTTAGAATACCACTAATAGTTACAGCATCCTAGATATCTTGAAGCATGTTGGAATGTTTCCTCATCAACTCACTCTGACTTCTCACAGCAGCTGACACATGGAGAAGGTGTAAGTGCAGAGAGAGGAATGCAAAGTATGTTATATATGTGAGTGGGCATTTGGAGAGGAAGAAAAGTGGAGGAAAGGTTGAGGAGGCTGGAGGCTGCTGCACATACGGTAAATAGAGCACTAAGTAGGTACCCTCTCATATTAAAAAGGTCACATTCTGCTTTACCATTCAAATTCTACTCACCAAATTGGACTGAAAAACCATTTGCATTATTTAGTGTGTATTGCACAAGCAGGTACCTTACTGTGTGACTTCCTCTAGTGCTTTTGTTTTGAGTAGCTATCATCTTAAGAGGGTCTCTTGCTTGACGGACATGAGCAAATCTGTGCAACACGAAAAATGATCAGGACTAAGAAGAAAGTGACTGCTGCAGGTGAGGCACATCTTAGGCAATACTACCATTTCCCCTAGGTGCAACACCCTCCAGTGGTAGTAAGGTGGTACGACTTCAGTAAACGTAAGCCCTAGGAGTGAGTGTTGCTCCTGGCCCATGACTCTGATGGCAGACCTGTCACTGTGATGGGCGCAGAGTGCCTAGTGTGAGTGGTTTACAGGCATTGTCCCTTTAGCCAGGCTCATAGAAACCCCTCTCCATTTCAGATCGATGCTGACTCATTCCCTATCTAACAAAGGCCCTTAGCAGTGATATCACAGAATAAGTGCTGAGGGCTCTCATAGTTTATTTCACAGGATCTGACTAGGATGGTACAAAGCAATCAGAATACAACAGAGCAAGGTGTGGATATGATTTCCTGGGGAAATAACCTCTAAAATGCCTGTGCTGACATCTTGGCCCTAAATACTGAACAGTGTCTAGATTATTAGTGTCATTTAGGCACAGTTCCTCATTTCCCTCTGCCTGCCATGCATAGCCAACCAGTCAAAGATGACAGACAGTTTGATGTGAGTGTGCCCTTGCTGCATTAACCAGGACAGGCTCTCTAAAAGCTGCCTACTATACCAAAATATGCTGCCAACTTTGGAATAGGAATGTCCACATATTCTTTTCTATCTGGCATATTATGGGCTATAACAGTGATAACAAACACCTCTATGAAATTTGATGCATATTCCGATGTTCACATGCATGTAAAATGGTATTGATAACAAAATAGGTAAAGCTCATATTTCAACAGTATACAGAGCTCTGACTACATTTTGATCCAATAGATGATTTCAGACATTGTATTGGTATTGTCAAGTTGAAAGGAGGGCATTCACCAATTTAGCTGATCTTCTATATATTAAAGACAAATGCTACAGGCTGACCAATGTAAGATATTCTATTGATAATATCAAATAACTCTGGATAGTATTAGGTTGATATAATAGAATAAGAAAATCAAAAGAAATCCCTATGTCACAGTGATTATTTTCATTTTATGACCACTTAATTGAAAATGACTTAACTATAGAAATGAATGGGGAAAACATTTTTTTCATATTTTGCATTATAGTAAATGACCTTCTATTGATTCATCTATGAGACTCTGAATATAATTATAAAGGACATTTTACAAAACTTTAAAAGAATAAAAATGATTGAATGAAAAAGCTTTTCAAAAATATGAAAAGTGATGTACAAGTAAAATGGTCCAGCTTCATTAAAATAGTATAACTGATGAGTTCTGAATTCTGCCACCAGGTGGCTTATGTGTTCCGGGTAGCATTTATCTTTAAGTATGATTAAGCGCACTGTTATCGAAAGCCCTAAAATGAACGTACTTAGATTGATACACAGTGGCCCGTGATGAATAAGAGGTGAGTCCCGCTTATGTTCCCTTGGGTTAGACTGTATTATTGATGTAAAATCTCAAAGGCTGGGACTAAATATGTGCATGGGAAGGAATCAGAGCACACACAAAAAGATGAAATCAGAGGCTGGGCATTGTCAACCCTTTTTAATGCCTCATGTTGTCTGCAGTGCTTCTGAGGATATTGGGATTTTTTAAAAAAAACAGACAGTAATTATCCTTTTCCCTGTTCATTCAAGGTAGTGTGTCAGCCAAGGTGTGTTTTATTCCATCATTTCTCTAACACTTTGCACTAACTATTTTTTAGGATTAAAACATTTCGGAAAAGTCCTTGTATCCCCATGGCAAAATAAGGAGGAAAAACGAAACATTTCCTGATCAAGCTGTAGTCCAAGTCTGAATATTTCAAAAGACATTATGGAGATATAAAAAATGTTGTTTCATATCAGATATCGTTGCATATCTGCCTCCTAACAGGTCCACTGCAGAGGACCTCTGTCTAGTTTAGAGATCTGCTGGTTGGAAGTGACTCTACATTGTGCTTCTGTTGGCCATATGAATGAGATGGATGACTATAGAGGCATTCACTTGACATAGCAGTCTTCATGTTTCTTTGTCATCTGTCCACAGACCAAATTTGGCAGGAGAAACAATATCTAAACTCACCTGTCCACAGGGCAGTAGCTAGCGCCCATCCCACGAGTCCATTAAATAGATTTGTAGGCATCACAGTTGAGGCATACATGGTGCATCCCATCGAAATCATGTTGATGGACAGATGCTCATTCCATAATTTTATCATAGTGGATATCTGTCCACCCAAACATAATAATGGGGGGGAGGATGGACAGGTAGACGCCAGGTACAGAAAGAAATGTATTGCTTGTGTCACTTAGTTGAGTCCAAAGTCTGACGTGTATGAACATTTTGAATGAGGGAGAAAATAGTATTTTCAATTTTATACATTAAGCTGTTTCATTTATCTCCAGTTGAAAACATCAGCTCCATAGGCTTAACCAAGGAGCCTTGTATCAAACACACCCTACTAAAGCAAAATGGCATACATATAAAGATCAGTTGAATTGGTTTGGCCTAAATAAGACCAATTCCCTTGAACCTTTGTATTTAGCAGTTAATAATGATCGTAGGTCCATAAATGCTATGGAATTCCACCTCGGAAAGAAACCTATTATAATGATCTTTAGAAAATAATATCCATGATTAGATAATATTATTGAGACTAGATCTTTGCTTATGCATTAACGCATGATTGATTTACATTTGTGGCTCTTGACCTCTTGCTCTTGACCTTTTTTTAACAATCCTGTAATCAAATTATGACAAGGATGCTTCTGATACTGACCTATTTAAATGGATGTTTTACAATCATTGTAGATGATGCCATAAGGAACATGAAAAAGGTTTGTGACAACCATGAAACCACCCTTATTAACTGCTTTGAACCACTTAAAACCTATCTGGTAGTAAACTGGCTGTGTAATATTGCAGAAAGAGAATGCTTCCGGTCAGTGTCTGGTCCTCCCGCCAGCGGATCTCTGTTTACTGCCCATACATGACATCACTGTGGTCAGAATGAGGCTCTATATGTCTCTTTGCAAGGTTACTTCCATTCCACTTCTCACAAGGCATTGTCATTTAGGGCACTGGACACAGGAATGCTCTTGGCCCACTCAGGTTCAATTTGTGTGATTTGCTTCCTCCTATTCACTGAACCAGAAGACTGAGGGAAAAGAGTGGCTGATCTATTGAGGTCAATACAGCTAGAGTATGGTTAACGTGTCTATCAAAATGACAGTCAAATGAAAATATCATTGTGTCACAAGCATGTTAGAATTACAGCCCCTGCTAGACGCCTTCAGTATAATTAACTTTAGGAATACACAGCACATACTGCATGTAAGCTCATTTCTGAAATATGTGAAACATCAAATAGAGGAAGGTGAAAGAAGCAATGATTGGAACCCACATCTACTCTCATGGATTATCTTCAGACAACATACTATGGCATACCCTTTAAATTCAATGTAATAATTAATCAATAGATGCATTTAACTGAAATTTTGAACTTAATGGAGGAAAACAAGTTAAAAGCTGTCTCATTAAGATATGCAGGCATTAAGAGGACCTGAATGGCTATTACTCTTTAAAGTGCAGTTTGATCAAGCACCATCTTCGGGTCACCGAATAAAAACTTGTCTGCTCAAAAAAGAGCTGAGCTGATCTCCTAACACGGTATCCCTTTAGAAATGGTAAGAAATACATAACACTGCCTTTGTTCAAGCATCTGGCTTTTATTTTTGATCAACGCCTCTAGCATTCTACAGACTATTACTAAGTTTGTGTTTTAGCAGAGGTATCTGTCAACAGCTCTATGATCTGTTATTGGAGGTTTGATGAGGAACTGAAAGACCTAGTTACAGCCACACATAGATAGAAGAGAAGGTAGTTGAGTTGCACAGATAGACTGTTAGAAATGAAGATGTTTGAACAGGGAGGATGGCTTCAAGGACACTAATGATATCAACAAAAGTTCCAAACAGTGTGACAGGTATCTTAATCAAGTGCGAGGAGAAATTCTACAACAAATAATGCCCAAGATGTCATGTTTCATGTGATACACCAAAGTTAGAACTATTAAATGATCCAATGGAAGTATTCTTCATGTATGTGTATGACAATATTGGAAATCCAAATGTGTGAGAGATTCGGAAATTCAAATGGCATAGTATTTTAGCTTTGATATTTGAACATAAAAAGACACTTATAAAAAGGACAGGCAAGACAAACTCTGAAATTATATCAGCTTTGTGGTGGAGGAAAAAAACTGCTGTCTAGTACCTTCATCGGAAGATTCAGGTTGCCATCTCCATTTCCTGTCCATGTGACGTCACTAGGATCAGAATGGGGCTCTGATGAATGTCTGCCTGTTCCTAGGCAAGACTGCTTCAAGTACAAGTCTCAGTGCTGAGTCACTGCGAGACATGGACACAGAAGTCCTCTTTCGCACCCACTCAACCTACTCACCATGTGTCCTCTATCCATTACAACCTTCTATTCACTTTACAAGGAGAATGGGGAAACAAAAGAAGGTCTCTAACAATAAATGAGGCTAGGGCGGCAGAGTAGCATTTCCCTGCATGTTATGGAAGTGGGGGAAGTTCCATGTACACTGAAGAGAGTAACCTTAAGTAAACAGTTTGTTTTGTGTCTATGTGGGTTTTACCTATGCTTATGTTTGACAGGGGTTAAGAGCTCATTCTCACAAATTTGACTTACCATCTCTTTTCTCAGCAAATTCCTTGATAAAATCAAAAAATTATGTTAAAATCCTAAAAAGCGATTCATAGATGAGAGTGAGTTAATGTGAGTGTGCCCTTGGTAGATTTAGCATGACTGAGACTATATTCTAAAATATGCACAGCCACTTTTAGAAATGCAATACCTATGTATTTCTATTGCACATGAATCATGACAAAGACAGTGACAGGCCTTTTTAAACCAATTATGGTATGCAGATCAAACTTGTACACAAAATTCCAAACAGCTAGCTTGGAGATTCTGGCTGAGGGAGGGGAGAAGAGGTTCCCTCAGCCAGACTTATCTTCTGTCTGTTGCTATTTGATTACAGCTGCAGAATGCTTGAGTAGGCCCCACTCCCTAACTAATGATTGTCTGGTTGTCAATCTTGCACATATATACCTATGTTACTATACCTTGCTCACTTTATGCACGAAACAACCCAATTCCTATTATTATGCAGCAATCCAGACTTTGTGTTGGGGATATTTCTCCAAAGGGAAGCAGATGACCACTGTCTAGGTTTTGTTGTGTGTAAATTGTGCATTGTATACTCACCGGGAGCCTAATGTTAGCCTCAGGCAAATGTCACCAAAATGAGTATATTTTGATACTCAGGGTGAGCCTAGGGTCTAGGCATACTCCAGCAATACCTGACACTCTACTCTAGATTGTTTATGGCCTAGCTGTACCCTCTCTACTGCCCTACTTTCACAGTGCAGGAGTCTCTTTAGAGACAGGCTCAGGGTCAACTGGATTAACATAATAGAAGAGAATAGGACGTTGCCTGAGTATCTCTATGAAGAGGATCAGGCAATGCTGGATCCTACCTGAACAGGCTCCACTATTACAGGAGTCTTTCTTACCAATGGTGTAATGCACTGCCAGAGTATCCCAATACATAGGATCACACTTTACTGGATTCTATCTTCAGAGTGAGTCCAGCAACACTACCCAGTGGGCACAACCCCACTTAAAGAGTTACTAATCAGCACTGCATTGTAGGGCTTACAGACAGTCTAAATTGTAATGGTTATGTAGCCCTGCATTTGTAGCCCTTATTGAACTACTAAGCTGTAGGGTGTATTAAGCCCAACACATAATTGGTTTGTTAAACATTATAAAGAAATAAAGAAATTAAGGTCACCGTTTGACAAAAGCCCATAATTTCATACACACAAGGATTTCAGATGGTCGAACATTCAACTTCCTAAGGCAGTCTAATTAATCGATGAATAGTTTATGCATTCCTGGTTTCTGTGTCCTTTTTGCTCCTTGGTGGGATTTGAACCGGGTACCTCCTTATTGTGACTCCTTTGTGCTGCTATATGTGCTAGCGGGTCAGGTGTTGAAAGTGGCACTATCAATATGATATTTCAACCATAGACCTACTACAGTGAGATGTCATTGGTCATATGAGGCCCAGTAGGCTAATAGGGAACACAGACTGGAGTGACCATATTAAGGAAAAATGCCCATAGTAAGGACAAATGTCCACAATTACCTCAGTAAGTATTGCACAGTCCTAATTATATGCCTATTGCAACCTGGCTCACCAGTTGTACAGGTGGCACAGCGTTAAGATTCTCGCTTTGCATGTGAGGGGTCTCAGGTTTAAGTCTAGGTGGTGCTGAGAAACATTTTTCTTTTTTTTTCAGTTTAATAGGAAACATCTCATCTATTGCAGTGTATATTTCTGAGACCTAACTTTGTAACTAATTGAAATAGATGCTTACTTGAAAACTGACAGAATCTTTAACGTCTGCCAAGTCAGAAAATAGCAAGAAAATAAATCGTTTGCATAACAAAATATAACAGAGTCAGAAAATAGCAAGAAAATAAATCGTTTGCATAACAAAATATTTCGGGTTGAAAACTTGCAACTTTTGAAGAGCATCCCTGGGCTGGAATCGAACTCATGTCCTTCTCATATGAAGGTAAACATGTTGCCACTACACCATCCTGACTGTGCTGAAAGATCTCCACTTGAAATCTCATATGATCTGCTCCCTCTGTGTGTTGAAATCTGGTATTCTACTTTTTTCCACGCCCCAAAACATTAGAAATATGCCTGGGACCATATGTTACTTTTACATTTACTGCAAAGATATAATTATACTCTAAATGTTTTAGTGATTAATTCCTATTATATTCCTATATAGATAAGATTATATTCTTAGATATCATGGTTCTAAGGACTAGAGGATAATAGAAAGGATATTGAGTATGTGCAAGAATGGGTGAGTGGGGGGGCTTAATAGGGAAAAATCTTCTCACAACCCCGTTATGAATGCATATTCATGCTCACATTGTAGCAATAAGATTGACTTACCGAGAATGACTTTACAAAAATTCTCAATGGGGCTTGAACTCACCACCTTCAGATGCAGAGTTCAGTGCCATATCAACTGGGCTAATGAGGCACATGGTGTGGTGGGTGCTAGGATATGATATAATCTCAGACATCAGTGTAAGGGCTAGACCCCTGCTTTGCTGGAGTATTCAGTTAGATTCAGACTGAGTATGGCACCATGCCTGAGCCTTGTGCCATACTCATGTTGATCCTTTTTCCCAATGTGTGTCATTGAAGCAGGCTCAGCATGAGTATGGCATGTCAGGGGAGAGCCTCTAGCAGAGGCTCTCATGATACTCAGACAGCACAAGAGACTAGGTGAAACTCAGGCTGATCCTCTTTTTTCTGTCAGTGTGGACTGAAGCAAAAGTATGGTCAGCGTCTGCAGGCTGGGTGGCACAGTCTCCTGTGTCAGGTTGCTGGTATTTTCATTCCCGTAACCCATGACTGGAACATATACCAATAAAATTATGGAAATCTTTACTGTCAGATGTCTAATTATATCAGCACATAACGTAGATCAATATTTAAAATTGCACAGAGGTAAAATGCATTGATTCATACACATGCCACATGTCCATGCACCATTGTTTATTTACATCTGAAAGCCAGTTTGCAGTGCCATCTGGTGTATACATAGCAATATTGATGGTTGCGCCATCTAGAGGTAAATAAGCCTGCACTCCCTGATTATACTATATTAGTAATCTCTGGAGGGTGTTGCTTGTAAAAAGAGCTGTGAGTATGTGCCCTCTTTTCTAAACAAGTCATGCACTGCTTCACCTAAGTACCTGCACTCACTACATTAGTCTGGAGGGTGTTGCTCCTATAGTAAAAGGAAAAGCTGGCTCAAAATGCCCTTGTTTCCAGTCCTTTCTTTTCATGTAGCTATAGCTTGTCCCTTTTGTTGCTCACAAGTGGTCATTCAAGTACGGTGCTGAAAAAGGGGGATTAAAGTAGGTACCTAGTTGGGAGAAGTCAGTCAGTATAATAAACTATAGAATGTGTGACATGAGTACCTGGTAGTGCAGCTCTCTCTATTTTAAACAAGGCAGGTGACTTTTCAGACTATTGTGGTGAGTGCAAGTACTTAGGTGAAGCAGTGCACGACTTGTTTAGAAAAGAGGGCACATACTCACAGCTCTTTTTACAATAGGAGCAACACTCTCCTGAAAAGTCATCTGCCTTGTTTAAAATAGAGAGAGCTGCACTACCAGGTACCTACTCATGTCATACGCTCCATAGTTTATTATACTGACTGACTTCTCCCAACTAGGTACCTACTCAAATCCCCCTTTTTTAGCACCGTACTTGAATGACCACTTGTGAGCAACAAAAGGGACAAGTTATAGCTACATGAAAAGAAAGGACTGGAAATGAGGGCATTTTAGCTAGTTCTTCCCTTTACTATAGGAGCAACACCCTCCCGATGTGCCTCTGGTTGAAGAGTGGTGTTTCCTGTGGTTACACTCCACCTGGAAGCACCCATGTAGTAGCTATATACCTAGGCCACACAGACACTACAGTTAAACAGCTTAGTCAGCTCACTGTAATCCCAACAGGTGTGACCCTACCAGTGATTGCACTAAAATACACTCACCTACTGTGCTAATTGATCAGCCCTTAATCAGTAGTACATACTACACACCCACCCTCGGCCCGTCCTCCTTCTCACTCAAGGCCCCATGGGTATAGCCCTTGTCCACAGCCCTACTGTATTATGTTTATAAACAGCAGCAGTAGTGCTTTTATTTAATAATTTTGTATTACAATTAAAATAAGACTACATTGATTATAAATAAACTAAGATAGGTTAGTGTATGGTTGTGATTAAAAGCTACATTTGAAAAAAAAAACAGTCAAAAGATGACATTTAGATGTATTGGACTGCTGCTGCAGTGCGCCTACCAGAGTTTGTATAGACCTAACTCGGACTGTAGGCCATCCCTACATTCTGAGCCTCTCTGGACTACAAACAGCTCACAGCCAATTTAGTTGGCCACATGATATTATCAACTGCTGGTCAAATTGATAAGGTGTTAGAACAAACATTTTTATGTCAATACACTGTGCTCCACAACACACGGCAGGTGACTTAATTCAGAGTTCCAGTTCCTCATCAGCTCTTGATGCATTCAGGTGTGTAAAATCTCAAAAACTGAAATTATTTATAGGTGCACATGAAAGAATCAGAGCACAAAAAAAAATATGTAGGTAAGGTATTGTGAACCTTTTGCTGTTGTTTTTGCTATTGCTGTAGTTTCTAATGAGAAAGCAGGAGGAAAAGGTTATAAAGCTGCAGCCCAGTGGAATAACCCCTTACACCCAGCAGTCATAAAAGCCAAATTTCTAATATTGGCTTACTAAAATATGGTAATTTAGAAGTCTGAAAGTATCACACATATTTGAGGTATATTGATCATTTCAGTGTTATTTCCATGCATAACAGCTGATATCAAGTTCCAGAGTATTGAGGTTATGCTGATATAACATCTTTATTTTATGAATATCTTAAATCAATTTACATCTGAATGGGATGGGTTCTGTACAACCCACTTTCTTTCAACACACAAAGGGGCCATTTGCAGTATGCCAGGTGTTAACCATTAAAGGCATGTTTTTTTTTTTTTATGACAGAATTCTACATAATACACACTTTGATGTTAGCGACACCAGTGAAGTAGCATATTTGTAATTACATCTCCATGAAGTGCGTTAAGGTGGTTCTAGCTTATATCTTATTGGGCACAATCTAATTTCTTTTAGGGTAAGTGAAGGGCAGTTTTGGTAGAGCCTACCCCATGGTTCATGGCTATGATAGTAGAGTGGGTCGAGTTGGTGAGTGGCATGTACAGACAGTGCCCATTTAGCCATCCCCATGGACAACCCTTACACACTCATGCCATATGCCATAAACATTTTTTTTTTCATATATAATTCACCAAAAGTATCAATAAGGAAATGGATGTAGTAGCATGTAGGCTGTAAACGTCAGCTATAGATGAGTAATTCTACTTCCCTATGACCCAGCAAATTGTCGTGAGTCCTCGTCAACCTGTGTGAAGTGGCTCACACATGTCGCTAGATGGAACACGACGTCGTTATAGCACAAGATCACCAGGAATAGCAATTGCTATGCCACATGAGTCTAACACACAGTGGCAAAAGATGACGGAATGAGTTATCACTCAAAAAGGAGTCACCATTGATGACCAATCATGGCGACAGATGAAGACAATTTGCTAGGGAGATATAGATCTGAATATTCTACTGCGTGCCACAGATATTGGTCCAGAGCTGCTTGACAAAAAGGTCGAGGTTGGTGTGTTTGGGTACATTAAAGATGACTGGTTTTTTGCTGCCTGTACCAAAACCCTCTGTCAGCTATAGTAGAATTTGCCTGTGCAGAACTCTACTGACAGCAATGGTTCTTTGGTAGAATCACATTCCCTTGTCAGAAGTTTCTCCTCTGGTAATCATGCACATGGAATTTGGTAGAGCGACTCAGCAATTAAATCAATAACAATGCTCTATATTTCGGGTTGTCCTTACAATATGAGGCCTATGTTGGTGCCAGTTGTATTGACATTTCTCTTGTGTTCTTTTTAACCCACTTCCATACATTTTTATGAAGATGACACTGGGAAAGGTATTCAGAAAGAATACTCCCTTTTAGTGTTTTTACATGCAAAACATCTATGATGCTTCTGTCTTGTCCTATATCTGATATCAAGTCATCCCTTCAGAATGCCCATAATCATTGTAAATGAATGGTTGATTTTTCCGAGCCTTACCTCAATAAGAAACAAACAAGGTTTGTTTCAACATGAGGGTAATGGAATTAAACCATAATCACCTTAATCAGTAGTATACTGCCTTCAGAATTTTGACACCCACCAGCACCACCCACCAAACCTTCTCTGGAAGCAAACTTAGTTTGTAGTCCTGCTTCCAGGCAGGAATATCTGTTTACTGCACACATGACGTCACTGGCACCAGAATAACGCTCTGATGGCTGCCTAATCATTCAGGACCTTGACAGAAGAATCCTTTTACACCCACTCAGCCTCCTCAGCTTTAAATTTTGTGCTTCAATGACACTGCTGGATTTGCTTTGTAATCCATTTGATAATAACAATATAAACCTTGCTAGATTTTATAAATCGCAATGCACCTGAAATGTGCTACACTGTAAAATGTATAGCATAACCCACATGTGATGATTTTACATGAGTTTTCAGTTGGGTATCAAAAAGGAAATACTGTCAATGGACCATTCTGGGTATTATTCATTATTTTACACATGTATCAAATACTTTGCCACACACGCTCAGGACCTGCTCACAAGCTCACAGCTCATCCCCCCCCAGTGTGTACAGTGAGCTGCCCTTACATCACCCATACCAGGATGTTGTGAGAGCCGGACCCATCCTATTTCTAGGCACTGACTCACTGGGAGTATCACAACATACCGACATACCTGTGCATGCATTTCTAGGATGCAGGGAAATTCCACAACCTCCCTTCATCCTGATTGGTCCACATATAAATAGAATCATTACTGGGTATGACGGCGCGTCAGATCTGACCAGACCCAACCAGATCTGACCTGCTCCTACCGGTACATTTCATCATCTTGGAGCTGCTCACCTAAGTATATAAGACTGGTGAGCAGCCCCCAGTCTTCATCTATTCTAAGCTCATCTTTTCTACTTACATTATCCCACGTACAACCTCCCTAGTATCTAGGACCTACGACAGGTTGAGGTAGGAGCTTAGGGGCAGTGCTGCACGCTGGCAAGTGTATCATTGTTACCATCTATATGTACACTCTGTCATCATGCAATAAACAAGGATCAAAGAACTTCTCTGGATTCAGTGTTCATTACAACATCGACTTGTAACGGTTTGTTGACAATGGTGGAGAACTCCTCAGAATATCCCACTACTAACCTCTCATAGCCATGAGTAATAGTGAGACCACACCTAAGGAGCCAGTTTCTAAACGTACCTTTGCATCACCTGGGCTAGACGCACCCAACCCACCTGCAGACGCAGCACACCATTTCCAGAGAGAAAATTCATCACCTGACGCCCTCAAAATGATCCAGTTATACCCTCTAATCACACCGAGGGACCCTACCCCTGGTAGAAAAAATAGCAGAAGTTATACAGCGTCTCAGTCTGACGCTGACAGCGACAGCCCCAGGAGCAGTCGCAATGATTAGGATTCAGGGGACGGAACTACAGCACCTATAGTCCCCACCCCCAGCCTAAAACCCGACCATACGACCGCCCCCCACTACTCCTGATCCTATTACTGAAGCAGAAGTTAACTCAATTGACGCTCACACCTCCAGTGACTATCACACAAAACGTATGGAATATAAGGAGGACCAGGACTCTAGCACTGACGATGAGGAGGACGAATATGAGGACTACAGCCCGAGAACCTCGATTCTGAAGCCGAAAAACAAGTCTGATCAATATGGACAGCAAGGTAAGGCCATTTTTGTTGATACAGAATTGACTAAGAGTGCAGTATCTGTTGACATAGGTAACCACTTGTAAAGAGCTCTCATTGATTCTGGCACCTCCCTGTCTTCCATTAGCCAAAAGAATGGCAGATAAAAGATCAAGAACAAATTTCAGACATGGAGACACTGTAAACTCTCAGTGTTACTAAATGATAAGACCCCAATCCAGATAGGTCACTCAATGACCATGAGCTCCCTCATCGACGGCCATAAATTTAAACCAGGTTCCATGTGCTTCCTGATTTAAATCACCCGCCCATCCTAGGTGTAAATTTCATGACTAAAGCACAGAGCAAAAATCTCCTTTGGTCCTAAACCAAAAACACCCAACCACATCAGAGCTGTGAAAAATATTCCCATACCATCCAACACTAAAAGAAAATTTCCTCCGAAATTATCCTACAATGTCTATATTCAGAGTATAGACCCCCACCAACCCCCACCCCAGCCCTACACCCCACTTTATTATTTTCTAACAAACTCACCCATGGTAACCTTTTTACCACCCTTAAAACACACATACAAATACTACCCAGACACCATAGGCATCTTTTCTTCATGTGATAGATGTTTCCTCTCCATTTCCCATATATTATCTCAATGGAGAGTATTCATTTAAAACCCCCAAATTCACAATTTTTTTATTTTCTTCATAAATTCCAATTACTATACCAACACATTAAACTCTACTACCACAATTTAGTGAGTGACATTGCCAAAAATTTTATTTAATTTCCTAGAGGTTCAGGCAGCCGTAAACTGGATGATCTGGTTGGCACGCCACATAAATTACCCATGGTCACAGCGTACGCTCGGTTTGTGATCCCATTCAATTGGGACATGCATGCGCCGGTTTGATACAAGCTCAGGGCTCCTCAATACCCTAAGGTATTACCAAATGACGGCCTACTGTAGGAGAGCAGCTCTCTTGCATCCTGATCCGTGTTTATACCTCTGTTTTCCATTGGTACTGGAATGTTTGGTGAGACACATAATTACATTAACATCCTTAATTTCTGCACCACAGGTGGCCAGGATAATGATCCCACAAGACCTGATTTCATCATCAGTATCTCATATATCACCCACCCATAACCACAACAATATTGTGTCATAACTGACCACTCCATCCTGAAAGCCACAGGATCATAATTTGCATAGGACCGGCCAGTCCACTAGCATCCATCCAATAGAGAGGCTACTTGCCATTTTAGGGAGAGACATACGTTTAAGGGATGTCTGTGATTGAGAAATAGCCACCTTATGATCAGCATATAGGCCTCTCCCACCCCAATCTTATCCACTTACCAAACAATACACCAAACTTACTAAACCCAGTCACCACATGGAGCAAGTATCCGGAGACCACAGGGCCAAATGCCAAGGCTGCCATGCAACCAGCCCAGGTAGGACTTTTCTTATGTGTCCATTTAGTAGCGTCATCAATCGTTCTAGCATGACAATGATGGATTATGCCATCATGTTACCTACATACCCATTACATGCCAATGGTAGTATGCACCCAGAGTGCTTTGTAAAATGTGATAGTTGAATTCGCAGTCCACTTCATGCCTTTCTACGATGACCTGACCACTTTAGGTCTTACTTATCAACCTTTTGGCAACACCCCACACACAACCTATCTTACCTTAGACTAACCATTTAATCAATAATGTTTAATAAGCCTTAAGGCACCAGAGATAAAACATGGACTCAACTCAGGGTGGCCCATCCATAGCCTTCCAAGCCCACATGGCAATAAAAACAAGGCCATGGATCTGTTTGGGATCAGACTGCCTATCATGAAGCACTAACATTTATTAAATTTTATTGACATAGGCTGCTAAGACCTGATATTTGCCTGTATAGTACAGCGCACAAGGAGATGAACTCCAGGACCCCACAGTGTCCTCGGCTATTGAAGGCATCCCTTAAGCCCTTCGTAGCGACTACCCTACCGCCCCATTGCGGGACGGACTTAGCATATAACTTGCAGTCATATCGCCTCAGAGCAACCTTTACATGAACTACCACGTCACTACACATGTGTCAGCAGACACTACATTTTGTTGACAAGGTCAACCTTCAGGCACAGCTAGCAATCTTTAAAACATTTGAATTTGCTCGAAATATCAGGCCAGCCGCTCCCCCACCACTGAATTGAACCATCTCAGCTCACTAGTCACTAAACCTCTTACAAAAAGTCAGGGTAAAATACATCAATTACTAGTCATAGATTAGCCTAACAAACTAGTCTGTTTAAGAATTATGCCTATGGTTGTCCTATTGACAAAAACACAACCCCAAAACAAGCAAACCCCCACCCCCAAAAATTAGTATGAATTTTTCTTTTCCCCAACCCCAAATTTACCAAACAACTATACCTTACACATCTTTCCCTCACACAAAACCAAGCAAACACCCACCCCCCCACCCACCCCCACCATCATATAACTTAGGACCGTCCCAAGGTTGCACCCAAATGTCAGTAACGCTTGGAAGATACCATCACACTTATGTGGGGATGGCAGGTACCCCTTACACACAACGTCGGATAAGATGGCGGATAGCGCCATGAAGATGCTTATGTGGGGATCATCCCAACCCCACTTCCCTACCGAAGCCCCGCCCCCCCTCCCACCGTGAACCCCCCACCTCAAGATATTGCCCAAAGCACACCCATGCACCGCTAGACATTAGGCCTATTAGGATACATAACATCATAGCAGTACATGGGCCTAACTAACACAATAGACCAGATCATACCCATATTAAATCCCATAGCTCACCAGCCTTGTTTTCGCCATCATGGTACAGCACCAGCTTGGTACTGCCACCTGGTGGAATTTAGAAAAACTAACCATAGCATCCCTTACCGCGCTAAGCCAAATGAATCAATTGAGCTCTGTACTTATGTTTATACGTTGACAAAATGATATTGACCTCACATCCTTTTTCTGTGTCAACTATGGCCTGTTTGCAAACCATGACAGACAATCTGTGGTTGGTGAATTGTTCTCTCTTCCTGTTGTCCTCTCAGCAGGACCACCGCCGGACACAGCCACAATCCCTTCAGGACCAGAGGCCAAGCCCAAGGAGAAGGGACCAGTACCATCAAGTCCAGAAACAAAACCAACATCAAACAGTATGGCAACCTACCACCCAATAGCTTCCATGCTATAGAAAATTTCAGGAAAAACAAGTGACAATATCGCCATAGCAACACATGAACTTTGGACCTTTGTAATATGTTGTGGAGACACAACCTTCCCCCGACTCCCTCATACAACCACCCAAGATAATTGTTTTTGGACAAAAGACTGACTTTTTATTTTTTGTAAACAAGGTCAACCTTTCTTATGCTACAATAGATTGGCAAATTCTTATGATCTTATAGGTGATTTTTATAACACAACCTTTTATAATGTCACCTTAGGTGCTACAAGATCATACCCCCACTCGTACACCTTTTTCAAGCTCAACTATGTATTGTATTTATGAGCTTTAGTCAGTAGTATAATTAAGTTCACATTTACCCTTAAGTTCTTAAGTTTGGCACAAACTATGTAGAGCAGGGCCAACAGTCAGATCGAATACTACCTTGACCCTGTCCTACATAAAATCTTCAATTTTTTTTTCTCCTCTCTCTTCCCACAGCCAGTCCAAATACGACCTTGGTCAATTTATACTGGCTAAACATGTGCCCATGGCAGCTTGAAGCTGAATTTATCTTGGGAAACTCCCAACCTTGGTTCGACTTCCTGGTGCCAACTCCACAAACTGTGTAAATAATTTTTTTTTCTTTGTTTTCTCCGTACATCATATTTGCAAATACTCCAAATACCTCAGCTTAGGAAGAATGTATTTTTATACTCCAATGTATCACTATATAAATCATGACAAGCTCAGGTACCAAACAGTATTCACGACGTGCCAAAAATATGTGTACCCCCTTATTCTTGTAGTAAGCTTTCTTTGATCCAACAAGGTAATAGCATGCTACCCATATCTCTTATTTTTACAGTTCCATAAAGGAACCTCTATGTATACCTATTTTATTTTTGTACCGTATTTTCATACCGAACATCCCTTTGTATCATGTATCTTGTATGCATAATACCCAAAATTGTCAATGGACTTGGCAAAGCCATTATTATTAATGATTTTCCTCCCTTAAACCTCGTGCAGAGACAAGTGGGAATGTGGGGATTTGTCAATGGACCATTCTGGGTATTATTCATTTTTTTACACATTTATCAAATACTTCGCCACACACGCTCAGGACCTGCTCACAAGCTCACAGCTCATTCCCCCCTAGTGTGTACAGTGAGCTGCTCTTACCTCACCCATACCAGGATGTTGTGAGAGCCGGACCCATCCTATTTCTGGGCACTGACTCACTGGGCATATCACAACATACCGACATATCTGTGGACGCATTTCTAGGATGCAGGGAAATTCCACAACCTCCCTTCATCCTGATTGGTCCACATATAAATAGAATCATTACCGGGTATGACGGTGTGTCAGATCTGACCAGACCCAACCAGATCTGACCAGATCTAACCTGCTCCTACCGGTACATTTCATCATCCTGGGAGCTGCTCACCTAAGTATATAAGACCGGTGAGCAGCCCCCAGTCTTCATCTATTCTAAGCTCATCTTTTCTATTTACATTATCCCACGTACAGCCTCCCTAGTATCTAGGACCTATGACAGGTTGAGCTAGGAGCTTAGGGGCAGAGCCTGCACTCTGGCAAGTGTATCATTGTTACCATCTATATGTACACTCTGCCATCATGCAATAAACGAGGATCAAAGAACTTCTCTGGATTCAGTGTTCATTACAACATCAACTTGTAACGGTTCGTTGACAATGCCTATAATTATTATGACAAGCAAAGCTCTGTTTACCTCCTTCCTATACCCAGCACTTTTGCTATGGCCTAAAAGTCTTACTATCTGCTGCCTGAAAATGTCACTATGCAAAATCTCCCATTAGTAGGGCAGCTAAGCTATCGGATTGTTCATTTTGTGACTAAAGCATGAAATTTCTAGCACATAATCTACAGATCACAAGGAGTATTTTGAGATATGGAAGCACTTTGAGCTCCTTTAATGGCTGCCATCTGAAAATTGAACATTGGATTTAAATGGATACAGAGATAAATGTGGAGTCAGAAAACACTGATATCAAATAGAATGCACCACTGCTTTAGTTACCCATTACCCATGCTGTAGTCCAGGGTATACACTAACCAGAACAGGGCTTTGTCTACAATTAGGAAAAATAAAGTCATTTAAAAGACAAATAAATTGACTGAGAAGTATCATGTCTTTATTTTGTCTCCTGAGCATGCACACATGGCAGTACATTTTAGAGCAGCTTTTAGACCCCTACAAAGCCCAGTGCAGCCTTTCTTGCATCCACAATGTATAAGCTGGTAACATGATTTGATGCATCATCTAATGTTGACCACATTGGTTGCCATCCAGTTGTATGTCTTTGCCAGTCCCACTCGAATCGACTGGGCAACTCTGGATTGGGTTGCAAAGCTCCTTTCCAAAGGTTTGCCTGGTAGGATGCCTGCTTTACATGTTGTTCCAGTGCTGCTCTTGTTTGGGGTATGTTTTCAATCAACTGTGACTTTTGTGTGAATAGGCATTTCATGGCATCATTGACATTATCAATGTCACTTGTTTGGTTGTATAACAACATTGTGAGCCTCTCTAACAGTGCCATGCTTAAATTCCTAAGTTAATTTGGCATATGAGATAGTTCTTCAGAAGCAATGTTCACTTCTGGGACCCAACCTGTCTTTTTCCCTTTGCCTGTGAATGAGGGGGCATTGTCACAGCATGTCAGTGCATGGGACATTGGTAGGTTCTCACATTCCTGATGGCTAAGTAAGGTCACAAGCTAATGAATTCTGGTATATTCTGGTAATGCGATCCACTGCCAAAAAATATCCAGAGTTCTCTGTGATTAATTGTGGCTAAAAGGCATATTGCTAGCACTACCACATCAGTATCTACAGCCCTAATTGCTATCCGCTCATGACCTTTATGCTGAGCATCTTTGAGTCGGAGGAATATACGGGTATCAGCCTCTTCTTGTGTGCATGGGGCAATGTGAGAAAGGTCTGCCTGGCCTGATGAACAAAGGACTTCCTGTCCATGAGTGGCATACAATTCTTTCCCTTTTGATAGCAGAGAAATTGTCACCTCTTTAGATGGGACTGCAAACAATTCAGTCTTGTTCTCACCCACCCTTGGGAAATTACTCAAGTTTTTTGGCATCAATGCAGAGGCAGTAACCCGTTTCCTTTTACCCTTTCCCCTCTTTTCCCTGGTGGTGTTGAGATTCCTGAATGTGCCTGTCCTCTGCTGAGAGAGCCAAGCAGGAGTTTTTCTGAGCTGGTTCTGGGCAGCCCTGATTCACAGCTGGGTACCAGTGAAGGTGGTTGCAGGTATGACAATGCTAAGTTTTTAGAGTTTGTAGAAGTGTTTCTCTTACCTCAGCTTTACTGCTTATTGTGTCCTATTCAAACTATATCTATCATTGAATAGATGGAATGACATATCAGTGATGGCAAACACCTCATATAGGGTGAGAGGGATTGAAGATCTATCAATATTATCAATAAAGGTTTGTGATACATGTTTCTCACTAGGTTATTTTGACTTGGAATTATCTAATAGGCCCTTATGTTGGACTATATATCAGGGTCTACAGTGTGGCCCTGGTGGTGAAATGGGTAACTAAAACAATGGTATATTCTAATTGTAGGTAAATATGGTAAGGTAATATGATGGTGAAAAGGCATACTGAATCCACAATGATAATGACAAAATGATGTATTTGATTAGTCATGGATAAGGATTTGGATATTTAACAAGGAAAATAACTTTGCCTATCAGTGTTTTAAGAATCCACATTTACCTCTGTATCCATTGAAATCCATTTTTCATGGCAGACTTTTGGAAATCCGATGAGAATTGACTAGAAACTAAATTTTGACATGTTCATTTTTAGATGGTGACCATTTTGTTTTATGAAGAAGCTAAAAAGCTTCCATATCTCAAAATGATCCTTGCAATCTGTAGATTATGTGGTAGAAAGTTCATGCTTTAGTCACAAAATTCCTTAGGTTTATGAAGCTTAGCCACACTTCTACATCAGTCATAAGGACAAAATTGATGGTTGGCATTAGTCACTTAACCTGAGAGTGGCCTTGTTACATTGTTGTCTGCTGTACAATGAATGGTTCCCAGCCTTACATTGGTGAAAAATCCCTAAGCACACTCTTCAGGAAGTCAGGTCATGCTAAACCTAGTGCTCCCAACACCCTTCCACAGCACTAAAGCTTTCCACCAAACACATTGGTTAGAATCAGTCTGTTATACTTGACTGATTCGGTGATAAGATACAGGGGTCACCACAAAGGCCTCCAGTCACCCTGGGTCAACTAGGTCACCAGGTAAGCTTCAAGTTTTTATATAACTTCGGTTAAGTTTGAGATATATTAATATCAAGTAAAACCAGACAAGTTAACTCGGGTTAGTGCAACCGGCACATGTTTATTCATGAATCACATGAGTTCGAAGTGGTGCTACAAGGATAGCTCGGTGCTCTACAGGTGTTGCTCTGGCCATAGCCAGAAGCTGACTTAACTCCCTACGCGGTCCCAGGTAGGGACTGGAGCAGTGCTGCCACGACCCCATAGTGGCCAGAGATTGAAGCCACCTCTGGTCCTACTGGTAGTAACTGCACCGACTGACCTGCCCTCTCGAATAGGGAGCTAGAAACATATACAACGCTCCACGAGCCCCTACACAGTCAACCACTCACAGGTAGCAGGCAGGTAGGCATAGCTGGCCGTTCAATTTTTCTTTTGTAATTGTAACTTTGTTACCTGTTCGTTTTTTCTTTGTTTAAATAAATAGGCCGTTAGTATATGACTGGACTGGCCCAAGTGCATCTACCTCTTGCTTAGTCCCTCTGCATATTTAATACATGTGGGTCAACACGGTAAAAGGTAGGCCCTTGAGGGGGTGCGTGGGCATACCTTTTACCGTGTTGATCCACACATATGGAAGATCATGGTGCAATCTTTTTGTCATTGTCCTTTATTGCATATACAAATCACTCACAGTTCCAGTTCCAACAATGTATAACAAGAAATCCTAACAGTCCTTAGCTAAATCTTACTGTAGGCCACCTAGGCTCACATCAAGGTAATTATAATTGGGAACATGACATCATAAGTCATCTGGAACATTACATATGATACAACCCTCCCGACACCTAAACATGCTAGGGCAAAGGTATTTTATGTGGCTATTAAGGGCACCATGTGTACTGAAGCAATTAATCCCTCCAGGCTGTGCTCATCTCACCGCTATTAAAAATGTATGTAATCATACTACATCAATCAGACTATATAACCTAATTGGGTTCAAATGTTGTTTCATGGGTCCCTCCCATCTGCATAAATTGATGCAACCTACCTAGATTTTGTGTTACATCATCTCTCAAGCAGAGAGCAAAAGCAGTAATGTGTAAGATTAGCAGCATTTTGAATGTCTTTGCATTTATAAGCCATTCTAGTTTGGAGGAGCCTTTGTGGATGACATGTGCATGTAGGGTCCCTCATATCATTTGTGACCCATCCTTACAAACTGGTACTGAAGTCGCTCATTAAGAAGCATAGATATGGCCCTTTCAAGTTGCATAGTGCAAAAAATATAAAATATTTCAAAATTGATATTTGATGCACTTTTCTAACATATGGGTAGATGTCTTTAAGAATCCTTGCTTCCTAAACTGAATTTAAGCCCCAAATGCCTAAAGCTTTTGTTGTTATATAAAATTACATAGGAATTGTACAGGATTTTAAAATTATTATTTGTTTGATATGTTGATTATCTCAGTTTAACCTTTTATTACTTGATCTGACTACATTTACTGCTAGAAGATCCACAAAGAGCAACCTGGTTCAAATATGCAAGTGTAATATACCAAATGAAAGCTCTTCATGAGCTGTAAATGAAAAGGACAATATCTACACATTTTCTATTTGCGACTTCCGTACCATTTTGTTAGGATGGGTCACATTTGCCATTATGATACCTGGGTGAATACCTCATAAATCCTGAACAAACTCCACACACAGTCATGTATACCAATGCATGCTATCAAAGAATATCAAAGAATTTACAGTGCATGCCTTAGGAAAATTTCAACTATAGTATTTTGATTTGAGACCTCAATCAATATTTTCAAGATGAAAGCCATATATATGTACCATTCAGGGACAATTTGCTTACTTTGACCACTGTGGTGTACCTGAGGTAGCTCATTCCATCCTCATAATAGGGCCTACTATGATTTACATCATGATCAAGCAACAACAGTACCATACTCTATTTGTGGAGATGGGATGGTGAGAGCCGCGACTATTTTCGTAGAGCACAGATAGGCACAATAGCTCATGTAGGAAACCTGTGAAACACGTTGGCCAGTTTTATGTATATGTGGTCCCATTAAGGCCCATCCTACCTTTCTGTAGGACACAATTACATTATCATTCCCGCATCCATAATTATTTCAGGTTACTTTGAGACTGGTATTTAAATAGGATCAAAAAGATATTTTACTGGGTGCTCCTGAATTTTGTACCACATGTACTTTGGGTTTTTTAATGAGATTTGTAGGGTCATGAGATTACAGAAGACTTATAGAAAAAACATAGTTTAATCTGCTGCCAATAAGTTGCATTTAACTACTAGATCTATTGGCCAAGGCAGTACATCCAAGAATGATGCATTATATTGAAGGCCTGGCTACTGAAACTGAGTTTGATGTGGTTACAGTGGATGATCAAACTGAGGCAAAATCTTTAGGTTTGACAACCAACATATGTTTATATGAATATGAGAAAGTCAGCTCATGCCATGCATTGGATCAAGGTATGCTTTCCATATTTCTGGCCTTCATGAAGGTACTGAAATGTCAAAAAACGTAGCAGACTAGTACGTTATTTGTAAAATTGAACACAAAATTACATTTAGTAAACCCAAGATGACATGTATCATGATATATATCTGAATTAGAATCATTTAAAGGACCCCATCAAACTCTTCTACCTTTGTGCGAGCTAGAATTGGAAGTCCAAATACCCTGAAAATAGATCAGCTTTTTGGTGAAGTAGAAAGAAAACCATGTCCAGCCAGTGTCCAATACTTTCACCAGGGTGCTCTGATGGCCATCTCCATTTCCCGTGTATGTGCCCTCACTGAGTCCAGAATGTAACTCTGGTGAATGACTGTCTGTCCCGAGGCATGACTGCCTCCATTCCAGGTCTCAATGCAGAGTCATTCAATATGTATAAGCCATCTGTATTATTCTGGACAACTTCCTATTCACTGAACCAGGATAATAGGGAAACTACAGTGGGAGGTATCTGACAGTTAAAGATGGTCTCCCAGCTAAAGATCTGTCATTTTTCAGTGATGCCAAATGGGAAATGTCCTCCTAACTACATCTCCCAAGTTTTATGACAATATCCAGTGCTTCTCCAGATGAACTATGCAATATTAGAGTAAAATGTTTTACTGTAGGTCGACACTAAACTGGCCGGATAACATACCAGCAAGGGGCCAATGTTTTGGTTTTGGAGACGGCTATACAAGTGTATACAATCAACTAGGCAGTTAGAGTGTGCATAGAGTCAGGGGCTATGGGGGCAACAGTACAGTCAACTCTTACATTATGGCCACACATCTAATGTAGCCACCCCATAATTGTTAATATTTTTGGAATGACTAAACCATTGCCCTCCTAATACAGCCACTCCTCTATTAGGATGACCCTACCCTACAGCCACAATCCCCCCCCCCTTTACCACTGTGTGACAACATTTTTGCAGGAAGAAAATCAGATTGCTGCTAATGTATGGTACAGTAAAATGCCTTTATAACAAAATGATCATTACCAACAGGATAATTTATTATAAAAAAAAAATTGTAGTTTCAAGAGAGGCCATTTAAAGCAAGTTCCATGCTGACTAATTCCTCAGAAGCTAGAGATAGAGAAGGGAGAAGGAAGGAAAACAAGGAAGGGGAAATATGTACCAATGGCTACTCAGTTGCAACACAGGCCCTCACCTCTCATTGACACCCACCATCCAAGAGCCACTTATGCCAAATATGTCAGTTTGAAACAAAGGTGGGAGGGGGGTAATGTCAGAGATCTGTAGTGGGCATCTACACCCTTCCCTCTTATGCCTGTGATTTGAAATGTGTAAAGGGGTGTGATGAGGGATCCACACATCCCCCTAGTTCTCGTGGTATACCAGACCCCCAGCCCAAACCTACAAGATAGAGGGTAATCGCTTTGAAAAATAACATAAGCCCTGCATGTACTTTAGAATTGTTAGGTGCCCATGGTACCCCTGACATCCAAAATGGTGCTAGAGCTGCCACAAAGATAAGTCTTATATATTGCCCTGTCACTGACTTCACATGTACAATTATGTACTATTGACTACACATTAACCCATCTAATGTCATGATCTCTCTAATGCAGCCGCCCTTACATCATCTTCATGCAAATATTTATCAGTTTTATGTCGAAAAAGAAGCAAAATATTCCAATTGTGCCAGCAGGGAAGGGTGGCCACATTAGAGGGAGTTGACTGTAGCTGGTGGTTGGAAGGGCCAAGGGCATTCAACAGAGACCAGAGGCACGTGGTCAGGTACTTGTGCTAAGAATAGCACACTGTATACACAAGCATATCTCTATGTAACCATGCAAGAAACGATCTGTATTGCGGGGTTCACAAAAATGCCGTTACCCAAAAACTTTTGCATATATAACTACTTTCCAGCTGAGCACATTAGCAGCATATTATGCATTTTAATTGTGTTCAATTTCAGCATGCTGGGGATCCAGTGGGGAGCTGCTGCCTGTTTGTGGTAAGGTTTTCAGGAGTATATTTCAAAACAATGAATTATAACCACTCATATTGGAACATTCCCAATCATCATCTGGTAATACTGATAAGTAGCAGTGCATATATCCTTAAATTACAAGTCCTTTTTATGCCCTTATATAGGCCGTGTGACTGGTAAAGCAAGAGTGTAGTGCCAATGGTGCAGGACCAACATGACTGTTATCATTATTGTGGGAACTCATACAATGATTTGAGGTGGTGCAGTTTTATATGCCTAGACAGGTGAACACCACGGCTACCCTATATTCATGTAACAGTTTCCAGGTCATCAATTGGTTCTATTTATAGGTATCAGCTGCTAAGTCAGCAACGTCTGTAGGTGGTCTAGGCTATGGCAAGAATACACTTGTACCTAGTGCCATATTCGTCATATTATGGCACTAGTAACCACTAGAAAAAACCCTGAGCTTGTCACTCTGCAAGCACATGTTTCAGACTACAAAAATGCAACCTATGCTTGCAGAATGAGAAGTATTTCATGTTCCAATCGCTGTTCCTATGACTTAGAGAGGGGCATAGGTGGAGTTAAATATAGTTTACTCTCACTATGCTTTGTTGCTTCCTGTATAGTGGTACCCCGAGGGTTTATACCTCGGGGAACCAGTGTATGAAAGGAACTACCATGTATAGATATGGTGAAGCCTCACATTTCCCGCCACAGAGGAGAATCATTTTGCATTTAGGTGTCTTCCATTTGCACAGAAAGAGATGTTTCCTATCAAAATGCTGCCCACCATGCGCTAGGGAAACTAATTTTAGTCACCAAAGTTTACTTCATTAACCACATTTTAGAAGGTCAATTTAAAATTTAAAATTGCATCTTTAATGACAAAGAGCTGAATCACGTTTTTCTGGAAAATTGCTAGTACTTACTGGTAATGAGATCATTTTTTTTTCGCTAAAGTCAGTAATTGTATTTATAAGTACAAAGTGAAAGTTGTTAATAGGTGGGTTTTGCCTGAGTTCATATCTAGAAAGTCTATTTCAATTCACATTAATGCTACACCAATAAATCAAAAGGAGTCACTGATTGCTATTAATTGGAATTCACAACTCTCTTTCTTATCAAATGTCTTGATGGAAGGAAGCAAGCAATTGCGTCAAAATCCTAATAAGCAATTCTGTCAGAAATATAATATAAATGCATTTCATCCTTCTAACTGTCTGATATCCTACCTGCCATATCAATGGAAAGATAGTATGTGGGCAGGTAGACAGGAAATTCATGTGACCTCTCATTTTGCCTTCACACATTATTTCCTATCAGAATGTGCTCATCCATATTCCACAGGGCAGATGTCGTGTGGAAAGCTATGTTTTTTTCTAGCTCCCAAAGGACACATGCTTACTGTCTGTATGGGACACATTTGACCTCATAATTCCACATTTCCCTGTGCATGAACAATGCATCTATATGTAAAGGTGACTTCAGGGAATCAGTACATGTGTAATAGATGAGCGAACAAAGCTCCCCTCACATGGTGCCCAGCATGATTCTGTAATCTGTTCTTGTAAAGAGATGTGGGGATTTCTACCATCATGTTCTATCTGCAATAGAACATGATGACAAGAGAATTGTTTAGGACATCTCTAGCTAGTATTCTCTATACTTAACTAACTCCTATAGGTCGAATCCCACATGGCGATTTAGGGCTCAAATATCTCTGCGAGTTTGTCCTTTGCATTTTTGGGGTCTTCCTGGGCTCCTAAATCACAAGAATTGTTCAACTTATACCGAATCTAACAGTGAATCAAGACCAATTAAGTAGTTATCCTTGCGATATAGGGGCTCAGGAAAGCCCCAAGAGGGCAAGGGACAAAATCGCAGAGATATTTCAGCCCTAAATCGCCAAGTGGGATTCGACCTTATGTCTTACTATTCCCCTAGAGATAAATTGCAGATTCAAAAAGGGAATAAACCTTTGCACTTTAAAGCAAATCATTTTCAAAGTAGGGTGTTATAGAATCAATCTCCTCTGACAAATAGGCATTGTAGGTAGATAACAGATCTCATAAGTCTGCACAGGGAAAATGTACTATAGTCATCTTAGTCATTGGATGTTACATTTTTGTTGTTTTGCTTTTCAGGAAACAATTTGGTGAAACCATTCTAAATCAAAATGATTATTGTGGGGTTTCCTATGCTGTGCTTGGTTGATACCTATTGACTGAGAAAACTATCCCAATAATAAACCACTTTATCTCAAGTTGAATACGAGAGCCCCATGGGTCTAATTGTCATTGGTGGCCACTAGGTGTAGGGCTGTTATGGCATTAAAGTGAGGACTCCAAGTACGTAATATGAAGTTTGGCAGTAATAGCATATATTGCGAAATACCAACATGGGCTTATAGACGAGATGGATGACTTGTTTTAATCTCGTGACATTATGAATTGCCCTCTTGCATTGCTGTCTGACCAGCTTGTCTGGCTGCAGATAACTAGTTTTTTTTCAATATTGCTGTAAAGGTATTATACCCATCAAACAGTGACAGGTATTATATCCATCAAACAGTGGCAGAATATGCATTTGTAGGTAATTCAGGGTAATTCACTCCACTTCCCTACAAATGGAATGTATCGTAGGGGCTGTGCAAAGTGTAGTGGGGAGGGTAGTGAGGCTCAGATCATAGTGGTTGATGAATGGCTAGCTCAGCACCCCAAAAATATCATGACACTTAAGACCAAAAATAAACTATTCCAGTAATGCATTGCATAGTTATTAGCTTGACTGGCTGCAGATAGTATGATGTTCAATATTTCTGTACAGGAATTATACCCATCAAACAGTGACAGGATATGGAATACGATTAGTGTTCCTTCGCTGTCTGCAAAGCCTTATGGCAATAATCTACACAAACATGATTATAATATTTATTCCTCTTTTGTTGTTTTCCCCCGTTTTATCTCTTTACATGTGACAAAGATATTCAAATGACTATAAAAAAGATGAATTTCCCAGAGACAGAAAGCCGGCGTGGCCTCTATTGCCTGATTGAGCCAAACAAATCCTATATAAAAAGAGTCAACAGAGGTTCAGTGGACTTTAGGTAAGACCAGTCAGAGTGATAATTATAAGTAGCTATGATGTTCTAATGAATTATCATGAACTGAAAGATATATAAGGTCACTGCTGAGTCTCTCTCTGCAGGCAGAGCTGGAACAACATTTATTCTGTATGAGAAGAGTGGCATACTCCCATGCATGGCATGGCATCCTAATGTACCTTCTCATCAATGCTTGACAATGTAGCAGCAGTGGGAATAGGACTTTTACTGTAGTTGCTGTCAGACTCTGTTATTATGAACCAGGCTAAATGTGAGTTGGCAGGTGAGCTGAAGTGTGTCCCTCATGAATGTTATGGTCTTTTTTGTTTTTGAATGAATAGAACAAACTGGGTACGGAAGTCAAAAGTAGATGAAATGCAAAGTTTAATAGTTATAAAAGATTATACAGGCGTGTTGAAAACAGCATATATAACTATGAGTACATGTGGTGTCAGTGCAGTATTTGTAATTTTTCAAAGGGTCTTTTGCCATGCCCTTGATGGAAGTTTGAAAAGAAAGATTTCCCAATACTCAGCTTCACTATGAGGAAGACTTTTAGCTATCATGACATGTGATCAGGTTGTATAGTAAACATGCAGTACAACGACTGAGATGTCAATGCTTTTCCTGAAACAGGGTGCGGGCATGTATAGTATAATTATGTATTTCAGAAAAATGTTGACAGTCTTTATAGGACCTATCCCCTATTTAATACCAATAAGCTATTCACATTGAATAAAGAACAATGATAATTATCTTCCTAGTGTTATTCATCATGCAACATTCAGGGATTTGGATGGGCGCTATAGGACACCAAGGTTGCAGTTAATCATTGTGTATACACTTGGCTACCAAATTACCTCGTAGAAACCAAGCTCAGTTGTATGCGGTTATGTGACTATTACCTACATTTCCCCAGAGAAGTTCATTTGTTATTCATGAAGTGCTGAATAAGCAAGATGGCTTGGCACGTCAGGTTAAATATGGTCATGGGGGTTAAGGTGCTATTAGTCATTTGAGATCTCAGATAGATATTCCCAGCTGATTCACAGATTTGACTCAGTTGCACAGACATCATTAAAGCAACTGCAAGGCCTAAATTATAAGCTCAAAACATTTTGTGGCACATTGGGAGGTACATGGATATATGCTGATGTAAATGCAGAAACCATTAGAGTGGTAGCTGTAAAATTAGAGTGGGTGACGTTATCAGACAATCATTCATATCTCACAATATCGTTTTTACCATGAATCAGCATTAATGTTTAAAATTGTGCACTGTAGATTTTAGTGACTGCATGCTATTCAATGAAAGCTTGCTAATCTTTCGAGAGTACAGTTTAGTGCGTTCAGTAAGGGCCTGGCCATTTCATTTTGATTCTACACGGCATCAATTATTATCAACATGAACATTCAGTTTGCATGGATAAGGAGACAGTAAATCAAATTCTAATGAAAGTTTTTTTTCTCATTATCAATCATGAATACTGCTACTAATTCAGATTATAAAATTGGTTGTTATCTTTAGCCAGCTACCTTTGGATGATTCTCACACACAGTAACAGCCTTTCTCTGTAAAACACTTACTTAAATTTTATTGGATTAATCAAAATTGTAAACTATAAATATATTCATATATGGGTTTGATTGTTTATACATCATCCCGTCCATGGTCAATATTGATCATTGTGGTAAACGAATAAAGATTCAACCCAATGCATAGTTAGTGTGTTAAAGCAGGAATTATGTCTGTGCCCATTGGTCAGTTCATTTATCATGCAAGAAGTAATAAATAAGGAAAAGGGGCTGACAATTTGGGCACCATAATGGATGTGCACTAGCCCCTTCATGGCTGTGTGTTACATACCCACCATGGGTGTGCAGAGCACCCCCAAAAGATCATGACACTTGAGACAATAAAAAAACTATTCCAGTAAGGCATTGTTCACCAAAACATGATTTGCTGACACTAGGCCAGACAAAAAATATAAATAGTTCATATAGGTATGGTTTGACAAAAGTAATATGGTGACATATGACCACACACAATTCAAGCCAAAAGTGTCTGATAAGGCAAATATGTGTTGCATAGCTATTGTGATTCCTCCAACCACGGCAGTTTTGCTGCAACGGCTCCAGACTGTCGACAATGATCATCTAACACACAAAGCCCTCTCCAAATTGCCAAGTCGTCCCAACAGTAATATCCATTTTCATAACAGCTTCCAACAAAATGGTAGTATTAACTGTGGCAGTATTAACTGTGATTTTCCGTGAATCCATTTTCTTTTTATTCATCATTAAATGTTTCTAAGCTATGTGCACCCCCTGAGGGTTTCATTGCTCTAATGGCAGAGTTAATAACAAATCCTGTACAGTGCTGGACTAATGACCTTATAGACTGATCAATATCTTTCTTATAGGGTAATTTCAATGGCTGCCTGTTGTAGATGGTGTTGGTTGCACTAAATTGGTAGCGACTAATAATGTCTGTCAAATGTAATAGTGTTCTCCAAGCTTTTATTATTAAGAATAACTATGTTGCTTGATTTCTATGTGGCACTACCACTAACCCTTATGCCTTTGCTGAACAAATTTTGTCCCTCACTTCTGCAATCTCAATCTTTAATAAATATTCTTAACCAAGATAATATAACATGAATCAGATTTCCTGTCTCAAAATCAGGAATTCTCAAGTAATTTATAACCTGCAGGTCATTTCTCAATATGGTACGATTAGGCCCAGCCAATGCACCACAGAATACCTTCAGTCATACAGAGCAATCATACTTAATGGGCTCTTCTGTGGACAGGGTGCTGGAGAAAGGACACTGATCTTTATAGAGGTACGGCAGGAGACTATGATCCTGCATACAGTAAGGCTGTACTTTAGTCATACAGGCACCATCTGGTGCGACCTGACTAGCTCTAGTCATATCATGTTGAGAAATGCCATCCTGAACTTATGTTGTAAAGACCAAGATTCTACAAGGATTCCTCCAGCGTTACAGAGCCTGATCTAAAACTAATCACACATTAAAGGATTTCTGAAATAAAAATGAAATAAACCATTGAAATGATCCTAATAAAGAGTGCCATGAGCACCATGATTATCCGATAGGCACACTGGAGCCAATGAGAATCTTAAAAGAAATCACAAAACCGAACCTCCCACTAGAGATGGGTGATTTCTGTTTCCTCGCAAATTACCTTACCACAGTTTTCTTGAGGGTTATTAGTTTGATGGTTAATGGCAAAATAATGTTTCAGGGGCATTGTCAGTTATAACGTTGAGAGATTTGTCTTTCCCCTTATAATTCCCTCATTATTTCTTTCCAACAGACAGAGGGGAATAGCAGAAATAAGGGTAGAAAAGGTATTTTCAGCATATTGCAAATCATTGTTCTTAAACACAAGTCAAAGCCATGGAATAAAGATGAATGATTCATATTGTTGGAAAATGGTCTGCAATCTGAGTTATATTGATTAACCTGCCCGTCAGCATTCAGTGTGTGTAGCTTCATTATTAAATTGATGGCTCTTTTTTTGAGAATATGGGTGCACCATGTACCCAACAAGAGCTGGGTTCATGTCCTTCATAACTTTGTCAACAGGGGAAATTGAGTGGGACAGCCCTTCTCCAATAAAGGCTTAGAAAGTCTAAAGTTGCCAAAGTTTGCAGCATAACAGTCTTGCCAGTGTTTGTTACCTGAAATGGGTGCCGAGATTTAAGCATTGTTAATATTATGTATACATCCCAAGTGTATGCACAATATTATCTAGTCTTGTATGGTTTATCTACAGAAACTCCTTTGGGTTGTCTACAAACATCTGGATGTGACGGTCCTAAATCAATCTGCCTCTACCAATCTTGCCGCGTTTATATAGTATAGTAAGCCAGACCGCATAGAAGGTTGAGTTTACAATGTCCATAGTTTTCAAATTGGCACACCACCACTGTACCCATGGATCAAACATGTGGTTCTTGTTTTAGCCATTTGGGCAGCACTCAGCATTCACCTAAATCCTGATGCAAATATAGCCCTTATTAATATGTGACACTTGTAGCCATGAATGTAGCAGTTACAACTGCTGGGATATATACTTAAGAGTGAGGCGTATCTGTATAAACCAGACACCTCCATTCCAGATAAAAAGTGACTTGTTGCTGAATGTACTGCATGGTTCTCTGAATAGCGATTGCAATAGAAACAAATATGATCAGAGAGATTTGTGTTGATAAAGAATCAGCTGCATTTTCGAAGGCCAGTATGATCTTCTAGGTCTGCCTGTTCCTCATTTCCTACACCGACTCAAAATACAGCACAAATTAATAGTTATGGCATAAAGTTTTTTCTTGAAAATCTTTTGCAATTCCAGCACAAATATAAATGCTATCCTTATTCTGATCTAATATAAACCTTACAAACCATAGGCCTGTAATGATTAGCAAGCCTTCAATTTGATATAATTGAGATTTTGTTGCTGGATACTGCTACGCTAGCTATACATTATAAGACAAAAGCCGACCAGTACATGGGTCTTTTGAGTATATAATATCTTACATTGAGACTACCTCTAGATAGGTCAATCCTTAGGGGTTGATCTGTGTGACCCTCTAACCTTCCGCTGACTTCGACCAACCACTTCAGTGATACCTAGCACCACCGACCTACAATTACTCCTCGTTTGGTGCGATAATTTTGTGCAGCGCCCCCTATGATGGATGGCGGGAGCTAGTTGGGGGGACACAGATTGGACGTAATGGTAGCGGGCTGTAGGGGTTGACCAGGGTGTCTGGCTTATGAATAGAATGTAGTCTTTGAGTATCTTTGACATCAATCTTATAATGCACCAGCCCCCCTAGGCTGCATTTTATAACGGAAATGGATCCGATAGATCAAGAATCCACTGCAGGCTTCTTCAATAACCAGGCAAGAGTCCTGATGGTGCAATTCAAATTTGACACAAAATACCTCACATTGGATTCTCAGCCTCTATGAAACCCATACAGCGTTGGATGCGGATTGTTCTCAGAAAGGGAACAAACTATCATTTTTGGTGCTTTAATAGCTCACGGTTTGATCATCATTCTCAATCATACAAAATGGGGCACTCTTCATTGGGAATGTTTATCATGATTTCCATGCTAGAGCTTGCATGTCACAAGTAGAAACTCTTAATTGAAGTAGATGTAGGAGACCATGGCCAGGAGACTGTTAAGAGGTGGAAGTGGGGTGAGAGGGATAAGAATGGATCTGAGGGTATCCCACTCCAATCATGGCATTAAGGCATTTTAGCCTGCATGGGAAATTTGGTCCTGGATCAAATGTTTAATGGGTAGATTCAATCATGCTCTTGGGGTTCCAAATCATCACACTTTCTTGAACATTTAATCCATCACCGATAAGAAACATGTCAATTCACCTAAATCTATTTTTTAAAGCTGGGTAGTAGACTAAATGAAATGACTTTTTAATGGAATCTGAGAGAATAATGTATCATAATCATATAGGTTTGAAAGGAATTTTAGTAAAAAGAAAGGTCGGCTACTACTCAATCTCATTTTGCAGAGAAGTGTAAGGGTTTGTGGCCTTACGGACCTGGGGGGTTCGGGTCTTACGGTTCGAAAAGAAAGAGTAAGACAGTATTCCAAGTGTATGCCAACGGTTAGTTTTATTTCTTATTGTACACTCACGGCTGCCGGATGATGTCAAAGAGGCAGCTAATATTAAGAAATAATGGTTTACATGGTGTGGAGGCCAGAAGGGCCTCTGACGTAGCGGCTGAGCCCTGGGCTTTATATACGGACCCAGGTGTTCGTCGTCAGATGTCCCCACAGACCCGGATCAGTGCTGCCACCTATCCGGAACCTGGGGAACGTCCGACGACTCGACTCACCCGCCACGTCAGACGGTACCCAACTCCTATGGTTTAATAACGTGTACCTCTACACCACTCCCCCAGACATTTAGGAGGTGTTATAGTTATAATAATATTACTAGGATAACATTTCTATATGTCTAAACCTTTAGTAATAGAGGTACAACCATAGGTATAACATTAACACCAAATTGAGTATGAATCGAATGTCATATATATATTCGATAGTGAATGTAGTTACAAATAACGATTAGGATGTTGAAATATTATACGAATTACTTGAATAAGTGACAGTTGTGTGAAACGGAACTGTTAGATAGATTACTATACCATATAATATCATATTATATCTATGGTATAATTAATAAGACAAGTAATATGAATCGTATACATGTGATGATGACAGTTATATGTAACGGAACTGTCGATAATAAATAAATCACATAATAACATCCGTATGTGTGTTTGTAGTTATTAACACCACATTTAAATATATAGTCTTGAAGAAGACTGTTATAGTAACTTCACTATATAATGACATGTCGTATATTATTAACATACAAATCCATTAAGGATTCCGTGAGTAGTACGAATAGGACCATTTATACCATACACTTGAAAAGAAAAGAAAAAAATCACGGTGTAGTAATGAATATAATAATAATATATTATCACTGTGTACCTAATAACCTTTATAGCACCAGATCAATATACTTATTATACAATTTGTCTCGCAGGACAATAATGTGTGTTTTCTGGTGAAGTTTAACGGATCTTATAATATGAATACCAATAATAATCAGAGATCCGTATCAAGAAATGTCTATGTACCCGTATCATAATATGTATCTAGTGGATATGCACATACATATAATATTATAGAAAAATAGAAATATGACATTATATACAATATACAGAAATTATAGATGCTGCTGGAGTCTTCTGCTGTAATCCTCCGGGTACTAGTAGGTAGGTGTGGTCAGCTAACCACGGGATGGGCGTGCTAAAGTTTATGGTTTCCATATATAGAGTGAACACGGTAGATGAATTTGGGGCAGCTACCCACAATCCTCTAGTAGTGCTAAAGTTTATAAGTAAATCCGAATGGCGTAGAATGTAGAATAATAGTCCGGATGTGTCAACTATGTAGAAAACGTAATCCTTTTTTAAGTTTAGTTGACATAAGTAGAAAATAGTCCAGTATAGGTTGATCCGGAAGTAATAGTAGTAGTTGGTATAAGTCCATTCGGGAGTATAGATGAGTTGTAGAGGTAAATCGTAAAGTCCATCCTAGTAAGTGGTTAGCACGGGTAACAGCAGGAGTCTGGAACTGGTATCAGGATACATCTCACAGCAGCAAGTCTACTATCGGATTGTTCATCGAAGAAGTTATAAATCCGAATAGACTATTCAGGGTGCAATAAGGGTTATACAGCCTGAATTATACAATAGACTGGTCATAAGAGGAACCCGGAACACATACTATAGGTGTTCATACACTAGTGAAGAAAACATTCGCAGACCTACAGGGTTCCGCAAAGACTATATCTGGTTATTTGGTGATGGAGAAAAAAAAAATTATGGGAGAAATAACCCGTAGCATGCTTAAGCGAATTTCTTAGCATGCTTCTTCTTAAGAAGAGCTAGAGCCGACTCGGGAGTGCCGTCCCACTCGTCCAAGTCGACTCCGAACACCCTCATGAACTTAGTGTTCAGGTTGGTGTTCCGAGTAATCTCCTCTTTTACACGTTTCTCCAGCACGTGTACATCCATAGCTGCCTTTTCTTGGGCAGCTGCGGCAGCCTCCTCCTGGGCCTTCACATCGTCACGGATGAGGGTCTCGAGGCGCTGCTTTTCAGCATCCGCGACCTCCTTCATACACAACAGGGTGTCGTTTAGGAGACCCTGATGGAACTCGGTCGCTTTTTCGCGAACACACTTCTCCCAGTGGGTGTAGATGGCCTTCTGGACATCTGCCTCCCCTTGGCGAGATTTCTCAAACCAAACCTCCGCATTACCGGTTTTAATGGTAATAGCGTCCTTTGGTTTCGCAGGTGCAGCGACAGCCTTGGGAGGAGTCGATGCGGCCTGTGGACCACTTCCGGGTTTAGGGCTTCCGGACACACCTGCCGTTGGTACACAGTAGGCAGGTGGTGCGTTCTGTTTCAATCCCATTTGCAGGTACATGTTCAACTGCTCCTGGGTAAAGGTAACTGGTGGGGCGACTGGAGCGGATGCAGATCCGGCGGCAGCAGATGCGGTGGTCTTCTTTGGCATAAGGCGACCATCCTTTCCTACCACCAAGGTCTGGCTCTCAGGTCCAGGTCCCTGGTTTAAGGACGGAAAGTTTCGAGAACTAACTTTCCCAGGCTTAGATACGGCTCCAGCGTATCCGGCAGGTTCGGGCTTCTTAAACACCGGAGTGCCCTGAGCCTGCTCTGCGGGGTGCCTAGCCAGAGGGGACCTGGAACGGTCCTCTGCTCTGACTTTCGGTTTAGTGGTGCCCTGACCATTACCGTTGCCGCCACGGTTCTGATCTCTCCTGCTCCTTTCACGAGCTCTCTTTGCATCCTTTCCGGATTCCTCGCATTTCTGCCAGAGAGACTCGTGCATGTCCAGTTTACCCTTTCCAGGAGTCAGGACTATCTTTGCTCGGAGTTTCGAATCCTTGGTCTTCGGAACTTCGCAGAGGACTTGGTCCCCTGGTCGGATCTTAGACCAAGCATCCTCGCTCAGACTGTCGAACTCCTTCATGAGTTCCTGATGAAGCTCCATGATGCGCTTCCGTGCCCCATCCAATCCTTCTGCGTGGCATTTCTTCTGGTGTCTAGCCAGATCACTACGTCGGTTGTATTGCACCTTCGTAGTACACTTCTTGCCCTATTTACCATAACTCGGATCACAAATGTAAACCGGGTGATGGTGGAAGTGGGCCTCTACCAGATGCCGTTGAAACCGGGCTGGAGTACTCCAGGTCCGGATTGTGACATCACTCGCATCCTGGCAGATAGAGAAGGGACAGGACTTTTGGTCGTCACCGTACCACTTCTCTAAAGCCCAACACAGCTTCCTCCTCTGGGTATAAGTGTAATACCCTTCGGTGTGGTTTAGCATAAGCCACATCTTTCGATAGGCTTTGCTCGGATTGGGGTCCTCGTCCGAAAGACGCATCCAATCTTCATCGTCTGACTCATTATTTTTGTTGACTGAGTCCGGGCAGGCATAGAGGGTAGAGCCGTCCTTCTTTACTCCGTACGCACAGTCAGAGAAGCACGTCGGAATCCAGGATTTGAATCCGGACTTGGCGTTAGCCCAGCGTTCAGCCTCGGTTTGAGTTGATGGAGTGGCCTTCTCATCATACTCAACCGAGGACTCGTGCACAGACTCCTCGTCAGACGATTCAACCTCCATGGCAGAACTACCAGTGGCTGAAGTGCTGGGTTTCGGCTCGGCTCTAGCAGAATCCGGAAGATTCTTAAGCTTCCGAGCAGCGGACCTTCGGTTCTTGCTGACCTTCCAGTCTTCCTCCGGTTCCTGGGTTCTGGATGCGCTGGAGGTCGAGGCTTCTACCTGTGTGGTAGTACTGCCGGTGGCTGGTGTAGCACTGGCTGAACTCCTGGTGGCAAGTTTCAGGTCCGGGATAGGAGGTGCGGGTACTTCCGCGGCCCTCTTAGCCTCTTCCTGAGCCTCCGGTTCGGCAGTCATTCGGCGGACGAGAACCGTCCGAAGGGCTGCACCTCGGTCCAAACCGATTAGTGAACTGTTCTGGACGTCCACTAATTCTTGCTCGGTTATATAAATACCTTCATCCCACTGCTCGAAGTTAGCAGCGGCCTCCCGATACTCCTTTGTGGTCCGGTACTGGGGCCGGGTAGCACAAGGGCGTGGGTAAGTCTGCCCCTCGGAATCTGAGACGCAGCCTACCCAGTTAATGTTCGTAGCCTTGACGTTCCACAGGGACTTATCAGGCTTTGGGTACGCTCGAGCTCGAAGGCTCGGTTAGCTTCATACACTGTCTCGCGGAAGTCAGCGTCTACCATAAGTCCCTGTTGGAACCAAGGCCAGTCTCGAAGCCACTCGGGAGGCGTCCTGGTCAGCTGGTCGGGAACCATAACGCCCTCGATAGCTATCCTAACCTTCGGGTCCAACCTGACTGGTGTCCCGTCTGCATAGGTCACTTGTGCCTGCAGTTCCGGGTGGACATACAGGTAGCGACCATCGTACTCTACTGGGAACGGGTCAGCCACTGCTGGCTTCCACTGGTCCTTCGAGCCGTCGACTTGTGTGGTCTCGGACTCTGTCGCTGCGGGTTCGGCACTCGCAGTCGCTCCGGATCCCTCTGGTGGGAGTGGAGATAACATCTTCTCTGGCTCATTTAGTGAAAATGAAGCCAGTTTCTCCTCGAACGAGCGATCCGTGGATTCCTCCACGTCTATCATCTCGCTCTCTTCCTGTGTAACAGGCGACAAAGCTTCCGGAAAAGCTTCTGCGGACGGAGTCAGCTTATCCGGGTCACCGGATAGCTTGGCTGCAGCTACGGATTCCTCAGCCATGACTGGGGAATCGCCCACGGGAGTAAACTACTCCTTTTTCCGGCTTTTACGGCGCCGGGGCCGACACAAGCGGAGTCTGTCTACCAGGAGACAGACTCTGGAGGAGCAGCGAGGAGTTTGCTAGCCGGTAAAATCCAAGAAGGGAGCGAGCTCGACCGTCTTGGACGTTACCGAAAAACAATATGGCGACAGGCCAGCATTTGTGACGTCATTTCCCCGTTGCGCGCGGGGTCACGAGAGGTCAGCCGAGACTGGACACTGTGACGTCATGCGGAAACGCACGTGCTACAAGCGGTACATCAACAAACTGATTGTTTTTAGGTAATTATCGCTCACACCGATGACTCGTCTGGGGATTTAAGTGGAGATTATGGAAAGCTTAAGCAAATCCACCGGATTATCCGTCCACTACCCATTGGCACATTATGCGGTGGCGACAAATAAGCCTTTCGGGTCAGTTGTCATCCGTTCCTCTAAATGTAAACATTACACTCGTTGTGTATACAGGTTAGGTCACTGCAGTCCTCTGGGCAATTCGGGGGCTGCGGCGAACGTATCTCCCCTTCTCGGATAGTTCTTTATCGGACCTGACAGTCTGAAGAGCTTACTCTAGATGCTTCTTAGCCTTAGAAACACCTTTCCTCTTCTTTTTGTCTTCACCTGCCAAGACTTTTTTAACTCCCCCACGCTTAATCGGTGTTGGCGTGGGTGTCACTGATTCGGAACACTTTTTAGGTCTACCACGACCACGCTTCACTGTAGTGTTCTTTACCTGGTCTATTATGCGATTCTGGTTCAGGATCTTTCCGGAACCTTCACCATACATTTCTGTGGAGGTCTCCCTCCCAGACCATTTCCTTAATCTAGCCACATTAGACTTATAAAGTCGACCAAGGTCAGATTTGATAATTACGGTACAATCACTGATAACTTGTGTTATGGTGAAGGGACCATCCCAATTAGACGCTAATTTTATGTGTCTAAGTGGTTCATGTAATCTGAGGACTCTGTCTCCGGATTGGAATTTCCGATGCTTTAGATCGGTATCGTATCCTACTTTCTGCCATTTGGCACTTTTCTCCAAATCAATTCGGACAGACTCATATGCTTTTTTAAATCTGTCTCTCAAACATTCCACAAAAACTACATGGCAGGGTAGTTCAGGGTCCATCCCTACGACCCCAAAAACTAGGTCAGCAGGCATTATCAAATCCTCTCCGAATACTAAAAGGTTCGGAGTACAATTTGTACTTGAATGTACCGTACTGTTATAAGCATGTGTCACGAAATGACATTGCTCATCCCAGTCATCCATATGTTCATTAACGAGTGACTTTAGAACTTGGATGAGGGTTCTATTGAACCTTTCTACCAATCCGTCACTCTGTGGCCTATACGGGTTGGTTCTAGTCTTGCAAATAGCTAAGTATTCGCACATACCCTCCAGAGATTTGATTCAAACTCTCTGCCTTGGTCACTGTGTAACATTAATGGTACCCCGAAACTTAGTACCCAACCTTTTACAAAGGCTTCAGCACAAGTAATTGCTTTGTGGTCCGGTAGTGGAAATACTTTAGTGTATTTCATATAATAATCACACACTACCATCATACAGGTATTATCATTAGCGGTTGTATTAAATCCACTAATAATATCTACCCCGATTCTTGCGAATCTAACTCCGAAAAGTTCTTCGGATAGGGGAAGTTTGCCCATCCCGGGTCCGGGTTTGTTTTTACAACAATCCGGACAGGTGATTACCCATCTTTGCAAGTCCCGTGTCATGCCAGGCCAATAGTATTTCTTGGAAAGTCGTGCTAACGATCGTTTCCTTCCGAAATGACCACTGGTCCGATGTCCATGACAGAAGTACATAATGTCATGCCTCATAGCATGTGGTATCACCACTTGCATGATTCTCTCACCATTATTACATGGCTTCCAATGGTATAACACGCCTTTCCGGACTTCAAGCTCGGTCCATTGAGCAAGAAACCTTCTCATTTCTCGATTTTCCAGAGAGACCTCTGGTCTACCTGGGCGTATACCCTTTAGTACCAATTGCAGTAGCTGCGCAGTTATCGAGTCAGCTTCCTGGAAATGTCGTATGTGATCCATAGACCAATCCAGTATACTGGCAACTAGGGGTACGAATGGTCTTCGAATCCCTGCTAACACTGCCCTATGAGCTCCACAATCAGTACAATCCGAATTGGTATTCGAGACAAAGCATCAGCATTTAAATGCTTAACTCCAGGTCTATGCTGAATCTGTTGATGTTCAAGCCCATATTCGGATAAATGGGCTAGCCATCGGCCTAACATTCCTTCAGCATCTCGGAAGTTCAGTAGCCACCTTAAAGAGGAGTGATCCGTACGTAAAGTAAAGTTCGTTCCCCATAGAAAATGTTTGAACTTCTTGGTATATACGACTACTGCTAACAACTCTCTTTTGGTTGTGCAGTAATTGCGCTGAGTCTTGCTCAGTGTGTTGCTGGCAAAGGCAATCGGTACTTCTCTCCCATTTTGGACTTGCGAGAGAGCTGCACCAATGCTATCATTACTAGCATCAGTATCCAGTATGAAATGATCCGTTTCATTTGGATATTGCAATACAGGAGTACTCGTGAACAGGTCTTTTAGCTTTTGAAAAGCGGTTTCCTGTTCATGCGTCCAAGGAAATTTTTCCTTGGTACTTCCTGGAGTCCAGTTAGCTATTGCTTGTAATGGATAACTGCCTCTAGAATAATTCGGAATAAATTCCCTGTAATAGGAACAGAATCCTAAAAAGGACCTCACTTCTTTGGGTGTTTTAGGTCTATTCCAATTCGTAACTGATTCGATTTTTTCCGGATCAGCCTTTATCCCTTCATCACTAATGATGCGGCCCAAATAATTTATGGACTTTCTAAACATGTGGCATTTCTTAGGTTTCAATTTGAGACCATTAGAAATAATACGTTCTAGTACCATTTTTAGGTTATTAGAACACTCTTCGAATGTTTTTCCGAAGACTATGACATCGTCAAGATATACAAGACATCTTTTCCACAATAAATCACTTAGAATTGTTTCCATCATTGCTTCAAATGTTGCAGGTGCATTGCACAATCCAAACGGCATTACGTTATATTGGAATAGTCCAATATGACTCGAAAATGCAGTTTTCTCCATATCTGAAGGGTTCATTCCCACTTGCCAATAACCTGATTGCAAGTCTAGGGTACAAAACCAACTGTTCCCTCCTAAGGAGTCAATGGTTTCGTCTATTCTCGGTAATGGATACGAATTCTTTTTCGTTATTCCATTCAACTTCCTGTAGTCTATGCAAAAGCGGATAGTACCGTCTTTCTTTGTTACCATACACACAGGACTACTCCATGGACTATTGGAAGGAACTATTACATCCTGTTCTAACATCTTGTTTATCTCATCTTCAGCTACTCTCTTTTTCGCTAAAGGTAACCGTCTATACGGTATCTTAAAGGGTGCAGCATCTCCAGTATCTATTTTATGTAATACCTTCTTTGTCATTCCTAGCTTTTCACCAGGTTTGGCAAAGGCATTATTATACTGACAGAGCATACCATAGAACTCTTTCCGGTGTTCCGGATCTTCTAATGAAGTTTCTTCATACAACTTAAGTAAGTCTTCCGAAATTTCATCATCTCCTGTTACCTTTTGTAAGCTTAGCTTACTATCCGTTACAGTTTCCGAAAGGGTCACGTTTCCAAAAACTTGTCCCTTTTCCAGGTAGATAGTAGTGTTTCCAGTATTGGAGACAGGTACTACCGACCAGGATGCATTCGCTACTATCGTGTCTACAGAATTTAATCCGATACTTGACAAAGTAACTACATCCGGTTCTATCACTGCAGGTTTATTATGCATTGCAGGATCACTTCTTACAAGCACATCACAGGCTACTCCCGGGGGGATTTGCACAGTGTGTGCCACACTAGCCATACTGCTCACTTGTCTCAGTACACATCTAACCTTTACGGGATACGGGTATCTCACACTCAACACTCCTGTTTGAGGTTCCAACACAGCACCATACAGGGATGCGAAATCCAACCCAAGTATCCCCTCATCTGCTATATCCACAACGGTGGCGCTCAAGACATAGTCATGTATACCATCCAACTGTAGTTTCACACAAGTTTTACCATACGTTTGCAAGGTACTGCCGTCGGCCGTCTGAGCACTTCCTCCCGATTTGAGAGTATCATGTTCATCCGGTATAAGATCGTAGAACCCCCTTGAGATACAAGAGTGGCTAGCTCCCGTATCCACAAGGAATTCGGCAGATCTTCCGTTAACAGTAAGGCAAACATACCACCGCCTTCCGTTTAGAACAGAGGGCATGTCCGTGACGATCGGAACGTCATTTTTCACACCAGGAGTCGATCCACATCCTTTCAGGAATTCCAGACAAGGATGACCCGGGGGCAGGTGGGCACCACAGACCTTGGCTAATTCATAGCCGCCTGCCTCGTTACTGATATTGGGTTTCCCCTGTGCTCCCATGGCACCTGTTATATCAGCTTCCCTAACCTTCCGGGTGTCTACAACCACCTCGGTGTTAGGCGATCTTGTTACTTCATGTGAACTATCATCACGGATGGTGATATCATGGCAAGATTTGTCACTGGGATCCCCTTCTTTGCCCCTCGGGAGATCCCTTTCTAGTTTTCCTCTGTACTTATCCCAGAGACACCCTCCTGTTTACGCGGGACAGGCTTCTCAGCCATACATTCGGGAGCAAAATGACCCAGTTTCTGGCATCTGAAACATCTCCTTTGAGATTTGTCAACTCTTGGTCTCTTTAGAGCTTCTGTTAATCCGGCTATTAACGTTTCCATCATATTAGTCGGAGCAACAGTGGCTGCTACGGTTGGTTTCGCCATAGAGGCTACACTGCCCGGTTGAGTTGATCCGGAAGCTGTTTTACCAGCGACAGATCCTCCTCTCCCTCTCGAATGAACCTTCCTATACCGCTTTTGTCAGTAATACTTTCCAGCTATCTGGACTGAACCAATATATTCCCCGTTTTCATCGGAGATATAGTCATACTCCTCATCAGCTTCATTCGATTCAACTGGAGCTAACTGGGAAGTATCATATACCGGAGCAGGTGTACCTCCGTATTGGAATGGAGCTGCTGTTACTGGACTAGGTCCAAGACCTACCAATCGTTTCTTCATGTCATGTCCATCAATTGCTATGAACAGGTCACTGAAGGAAGTGTCATCTTTCCAAGAATCCCAGACCACTTGCTTGTGATCCGGATCCCGCAATCCACTGTAGAATTGTATAAACAATTCTTGTAGATAGCAATCATCGTCATGAGCCCAATTTGGACGTGCTTTTGAAAGCAAGTTCTGCAGCTCCAAACCAAAGACTTTGTGTGATTCCTTAGGTTTTTGTGTTCTCTTCTTGAAACTTACCCACGGATCTTCTCTAACGATTGATCCAAATAGGTATGCGGCACATTCTACCAATTGGTCATAGGTACCGTATAATCGGTAAGCTGCTCTCCATTGGTTGAGAGCTACTTTTCCGCCTTTATTTAACCAACAGATCAAATATGGCAGAGCTTCTTCTTTTGTCCAGCCACTACAATTGACTTCGTCGACAAAAGCTTGATACCTGTCCTTCCATGGATCATTAGAATCATATGGAGGGGGTATCCGTGCCTGCCTACGTGCCGGATTATTACATCCGCGTAGTCTATCTGCTTCTCGCATGCTCCAGTTCATGACTTCCATGCCTTCTGCTCCCTTTCGGTAGCAGTCAATGCCAAGGTTTTGGATACATTGGCTCCTATCAAAGATGGTTTGCATCCCTGCAGGCATAGAAGTTCTCCTATTTGGCTTCCTGCCATCTCCTCCTGATCCTGATCCTCCGGATCCGGATCCTCCTGGGCCGCCTGGAGGATTTCCTCCTGGTGGACCATTATTATTATAGCTCCCGGATGAACTGCCAGAGCATCCACCACTGTAACCGGCGTTTCCAGAAGACGCATATCTAGGGTAAGAAATATTTTGATTCCATCCCTGGTTATAGCTATTACCATTTTGGTAATTACCACTTCCTGATGGATTATAATTATTTCTATATCCATAGGAAGATGTTCTTGGTTGATACGTACCGCCATTAGCATTGTTTTGTGGCGGGTTTGGTCTTAGGAAACGTCCATCAGTAGGACCATTACCAGAACCCGGAGGTGGATTCGGTAATCTTGGCCCTGCTGGTGTACTGTGGCCGGGTTGGGGGAAATATGAAGGTGGTGTCAACATATGCCTCATTGGTCCGGGTGCTCTTGGTTGTGCCACGGGTGTATTGTTATTAGTCCCAGTAGCACCATCGTGAGTTGCTTTAATTTTGTGACTCAAATCTGGTATGGGTGGTGCCGGACCTATCGTATCCAGCATCGGGGTTGCTGGTTTAGGTGCGGTTCCATTTACTGCGGTATTATCCGGTTTCTTGTAGATTCCGGATACTACATTCTTGTCAGCCCCATCATCAACGAATGGGCTGTATCTAATTGGGGTTGCATCTTTGGATGTCTTTCCCAACATTGTAGATACCACAGCTGGATCTATATTGCCTATAGTTAACTGGGCGGCTTCTACATATTTATCTAGAGTTATTGCAGTAGTCTGCAATTCCTGAAGCTCATTTGTGAGTTTCTGTCTATCCTCCTCCAATTGTTTATTGTAAGCTATAATGCCTACTCGGATGGTTTCATTGTCTTCAGCTTGTTTACTACACTGAAGTTTCAATTTATCCAACTCGTCCTGATAATGGCGAGTTTCGGATTCGAATTTTGCCTTATCAAGGTTTAATTGGTCGTTCGTATCTATGTATGTTTGGATACGAATGTGCCTATTATCATATTCCTTGTTGAATGATTCTCTCATGGAATGAAGTTTTAATTCTTCATTCTCGAGTTCCTTCATGTACTCACTCCTTCTGGCTTCGAATTCCTTTCGCATGCCGGTTAGGTCTTCTTCCAACTGAAGTTTTTCATGGAATACTTTGTCTTTAGCTTTGACCAAGGTATTTAGGTTCTCGTTCAAAGTTACATAAGTTTCATTCAACAACAGGACATCCGGTCGTTTGAATTCATCACCTTCCGGTACCGCATAGGTTAAGTCGCCATCTATAGCGCTGTAATCTAATATTGGTAATTCGGGCCTGGGTAATCTATAAGGTAGTTCTCCAAATGTTACCCTTTTTGGCATTGGTGCCGGATGTTCTGGGTTAGTACTACCACCAACTTCGAACATCGAATTACTTAACTCGTCAACAAGTGATTGTTGGCCTATTAAGTTACTCTGTCTCTGTATAGACTGTTCGCGTCGTACAGAGTCTGGCAGATTCTCCTCACTATCATTATAGTGGGGTCCGGGATCTCTCCAAGATGCAGATTCCGCATCTTGCGAGTTCGAATGGGTTTGGAGCATTAATGATCCATTTCCATTCTCTTGGGCAATCGATTGCCCTGCTGGGTTAGCTTCCCTGAGGGTGTCTAACCCATGTACCAGCCGTTCGGACGTTATAACGTCCGGGCTATACACCAGAATTAACTGGTCACGGCACCAGTGTAAGGGTTTGTGGCCTTACGGACCTGGGGGGTTCGGGTCTTACGGTTCGAAAAGAAAGAGTAAGACAGTATTCCAAGTGTATGCCAACGGTTAGTTTTATTTCTTATTGTACACTCACGGCTGCCGGATGATGTCAAAGAGGCAGCTAATATTAAGAAATAATGGTTTACATGGTGTGGAGGCCAGAAGGGCCTCTGACGTAGCGGCTGAGCCCTGGGCTTTATATACGGACCCAGGTGTTCGTCGTCAGATGTCCCGACAGACCCGGATCAGTGCTGCCACCTATCCGGAACCTGGAGAACGTCCGACGACTCGACTCACCCGCCACGTCAGACGGTACCCAACTCCTATAGTTTAATAATGTGTACCTCTACAGAAGGAACACCCATTATGAGTGCAAATATTCCACACACCTAGATACTGGGTAATTGGAGTTGGAAGGCACTAGGGTTAAATTTGACTTTTTTCGATTTTAAAAGCACTAGAGTGACAGAGGAGAGGTTTCTGAATGGTATTTCTATCCTCTTTGATGCTGTAACAATATCAAAGAACCCCCAAAGATGAATTTTCTTTGTAGAACTCAGGCAAATTTGTCCATTATTATTACATTAGAGCTGTCTCCAATAAACCGCCTTCTCATTGATCCATCACCAATCCCCAAGTAATTTCTACAGTTTATTTTGGAAGATGAAATTCAAATGGGATTTCTTCAATCACTGAAACTAAGCATATTTTTGTCGTGAGATGAGTGGAGTTGAGTTTTAAAGAGATGATATCTAAAGAAATTACAAATCTCATTACAAATTCCTCAGCAGGCAGCAATACTGCTTCTACCCAACAAAAAATACTTTTCACTTCCCATTCCTTTTGACGGAGTTTATCATAGGTTGGAATCTGCCTTAAAATCTTTGGGCTCTGTAAATAAGACACTGTCTCTGCCCAGGGTTTGGTGAAGGAATTTTGCAGTCATTTCCTCCACTTCTGGATATTGTAGAGGGATGAAATAATGTCACTTAATCATGAATATAATTTTGCAAGATTTGTGAGAATTAGCCTATTGCTCTTCCTTCCCTTCATCTGCATGCACCTAGATGACATTCCCCATTAACCGATTTCCCCATTAAGGCTGGTCTGCCTAAAAATCTACAATTTTGTTGTTTCATTTATCAGCGCTGGTGGCAGGTTGGCTTTAAAATCTATAATCATAATCTCATCTCATTAATCAGCCTGAGGAGGTGAGCTGCTCATGTGGTGATGACCTGTAAGTGGGAGGTGACCTACTTATGTAAAATCACTCACAAGTGCTCCCTCCTCCCATCTAATCCTTACTGACACCAGTGATGTTGATTGCTGATCTTAACCCTTTGAAGTAGTTTATGATCATCGAATGCCTCACTGGTCTATGTGCCTTTCTTTGGATGGCCCTTCTTCAGTGGCATTAGTGGATCATGCAAATTCTCTGTTGATTATACTGACGCATACAGATCATATTTATGGCTTTTTAATCACTTATCAAAGCCATAGCTCTGGACCATGCAGACAAGTATCAAAGTAATCAAAGCATTTATCCATGCCTATAATACTTGCTTTGTCAAAATTCCATAGTAGAAACATGTTTTTTAGTACCATAGTTAATCGAGATTTCTCACATTTTGGATCTAGAGGCTAGGTTAATGTATACATGCTCGTAGACTTCCAATCATTTAACAGCAGCTTCCCACCATTTAGCTGATTTCAATGCTGCAACCAGTTCAGCCTTGGCTGCATGCCAAGGCATGGAAGTCAATATTGGCCCTTGACAGACAAGACGGTACCCAAAGTTTATTTATGTGATGTGCAACCACAGAACTACATGGATGCTTCGTCTTGGCCATTCATAGTGAACTAACCAAATAGGAAATGGTGGTGCATTTCAGGGTAGTCCTCAGGGCTGGCCTGCAACATGTTATGGAAACCCCTAGTAGTAGTAAACATTCTACTGCCCTTAAAGGGTAAACGCCCATGCGTGTGGCCCCAACACCTGCACCTCCTCTTGTTACCCTTAATATCCATATGATGTTGCCATGTCAGATCTCAGTAAGTATTTTACGACACCTGCTGGTGATGTTAACCTATTGTAGAACAAAAATTGATCCTGCTCGGTCCCGCATTGTTTCACAATTAGGCCAAGCACGCTGGCCTGGCCGGAGATTCTGTGCAGCTTGAACGGCCAGGCCTTTGGGCTGGGCCTAATTCTGGGACAACCTCCAGATCAAACTCAATCTCCTAGATCAACCCTTTGCATCAAGTCTTCTAAATAATCAAGAGGTAGTCACTTTGATAAATAGCACCAATGAAGTGGAAGGTCATTAACACTGCAAAACGCTGTTAAATTTTCTAAAGCCAAAAGGGGAAGTTTGAAGGAAGTATTTGAAAATAAAACAATGACAATGACAAAATTTATTAGGTCTTATACAGCTTTGGAGGTGCCAATATGCTGCATTCAACAGGGGCAGTAAAAAGGCCTTGCATTATTTCAGGATAGAAAATGTATTCAGCAGTAAAAAAAAGAAGCAGGGTAGGTTTAGGGGGATGGTTGCTGTCACCCAATTGCTATGGTTCTAGCTTGACAGGGTAAGCACTGCACTCCAACTCCTCACTGCAATATCCCTCATCCATAACTCTCATCATCTAGTTTAAGAGCAGGTGGGAAATGGGGGTTCCAGAGTAAGTAATCCCTTCCCTCAACATCTATAATGGTCAGCCCGTAAGTTACGGCCCTTGAGGGAGGGGGCCGGGTAAGCGGTTGGCCCCCGGAATGGCCCTGATTTCAATAAGCCATTACCACCACATGCATATTTCATCCACAGGCTCACCATGACCCCTAGTGGCAGGCAGCCTCAACCCTATCCTGCTAGCCCTGTCTAGATTGCTGCAGAGAATTGGATAAGGTCCCTGGTGGTAGCAGACTTGTGTTTAATACATGGTAGAACACGGGTGGCCAATAGTAACCAGTAAGAGAGAGACCTGGTAGACACCCATTTGTCATTATGGTATAACCCACTTGGCAGAAGGGGTTTCTTTAAGTTAAAAAACGTTTATATTGGTTTCCCTATTGCTTATTTGGTTGAAAATTGGTTGAAAAAAAAACATTTAAAGGTTTTTGCCAAGTGGGAATACTTTTTTGCTTTAATTTGTACCTTATTGTATAGCCAGAGCGAACATAGACAGTAAACCATTCATGCTGTATGATCAAGGCCCTTGGAAACATCGTATAACTAATAGATAGCAGTATATAAAGCCTCCAACCTCCAAGCAATTAAAGCAATTATTGGTATTATGTCAATGTATTAGCAAGATCTACAGGAAGCACCAAAGCTCTATAGGCGAGGCAATGCAAATACGAACAATATGCTCAAGGGCTGAATACACTAGGATTAGAAAATGGTTCTGTGAGCCCCTATGCCATAATAATGGCAGCAGAGTTTAGCGTTTGAAAGAGGACACTCTAGTCTGCCCCTACCCCCTAGCTCTGGCATAGGATGTCATGTGGGCAGTAAGCTTCCTGTCAGCTGTACCACTGTGCAAGTTGTGTTGGTGTGTGGTGAGGGATGGGGAAGACAATGATGTGCTAATGGTAAATTGGTGGCTAGCCTAAACTATGGCTGGAGATGCTAACAGTGATGAGGCCACCATGCAAAATATTATGCTATGTATATGCATATTCTTGCATCGCATGCTGGTCTTGCGGTGAGGGGGTTATTGAGTTAAGGGGGTTTCAAGAAAATAGGCATCGGGGAGACAGAAAGATATGAAATGTAAGGCGAGTAAATAGTAAAACTGCTTTTATTTAAGAAAATAAATCATGCTAGAATTATGAAAATAATAAACATGGGAGAATAGTATTTGTATCTAAGGATTTGGCTCTAACTAGAATCAGTAGAAGGGACCAAAAAGTAATCAAAAACAAATAAGAAATAACATTTAGGAGCTAGGGGATCAGAGTCCATGGGTGACTCATGGAGATCCAATGTCCCAAAGTAAGACTATGTTCCAGGGTGGAGTCCAAAGTTAAGTAAGGTGTTAACCCTTATGGGATAATCACTTATGTACAGCAGAACACACCCCTATAAGGTATCCAACATCATCGGGGGAGCAGAGTCCAGGAGGTGTTGGGTGACAGTAGTCGGTGTCAGACAAGTATATAAGGCAGATACAGGGCCAGGAAGGGTATGAATTGTCGGGGAGTAGCAGGAAGCACAGTTCATCCTGGAATCACGGGGAACATTGTATAGTCATCAGCTCACAAGGAGAAATTATATTTTCTGGAGGAAAGCCAGGTGCTTTGAGTTTGAAGTGTTCTCTGGGGACTTAAGGATTCAATAGGAATCAAAAAGATCTACCTACCCTCTACCTAACCTATACCATCATGATTTACTACTGATAGATACGTCGTCTTGGACATTGAGATTGCTCTTCCTCAATCTACCAGGGATACCTTAAAGGGCTATTATTCGGATTATTCAATGAAGTTATGAAAATTTTATGAAGGACGGATGCCAACGACTTATGATTAAGTCCAAGGTTCTCTTTTATAAAGATTATGGATTAATGTGAAATTACCACGAAACAACAAGAACTTGAGAACCAATGCCATCTGTGTTCGGGTGATAGTTTAAGAACTGTGAATGAAATAGGTTTACCTAATGGATTTATCATGAATCAGTGCCATGGAATTGAAATGAAATGACTGGAATTATCTTTCTAATATATACTTGTGGGTGTGAATAAAACTTCAGAGCTGACTTTACCCACTGTGTCTTCTTTTCGTATGGGCTTGAGATTTAGACACAAGTCTTAACCACTTGACGCTAGTGAATTCCCCATATAATCACTAAAAGTAACTGCTTCACAGTGGATTACTCGGAAGATATTACATATTTCTCTAGATATGGTGGAACTCTTTATATAACATGGCGACCAATACCACCCAAACACCTCGAAGGCCTCCACCCTCCTATAGCCCATTATGATAAAATGACACCAGGCTAGTATTCTGGGTTGACGCTGATGGCGCCGGCCCACTTCAAATGGCGCTGATCTAGCTACTTACATCTATATACTATCTAGCTGTTTATACTAATTCAGTTCGCTGACTTAATTGCAATAGCATTGAAAGCTGAGCAAAACACTCTTACTACCTGCCCTTTTTGGATGATATCAATTATTCTATGATCAATCCTAGAACAAAAGCAAGTAATATGAGCTTCTGACTGCATTGACATCCATCAAGAGAAAGCTCAGTTTAATAGCGTGGTACCAAATTAGCAAGCTGCAGATAAAATGTCCATTGCACACTTTGGCAACAATACTCAAACATTCTATTTGTAATATTGAGAGAAGTGCTTAATTGTTAGGATAACTGCTGGCAAAATTATTAAAATTATGGTAGCACTTTATAGGTTGTTTCATGACATTTAAAGCCAGTCTGCATCTATCATATGGCCATCCCTCAACATGTTGGGTTAATATGCACACCTTTATGACATTGGGAGTATTTTTCTTTTGGCTTATGCAGGATATTCCAGTGTTTTTCTTTTTTTCAAATCCTTAGATATTATCTGATCCAAAGGCCCAGATAGCAGCAGTGCAAGTTGGAGAGGTCCGTTTGAAATGCCTACTCAATGCTACCCAGCTATCAGAGAAAGGGATAGTTAAGGCTACACAAAAGTAGAGAGGGGTCATGATCACTTGGACAATCTAGTCCCATTCTTTAGCAGTCTTCCTAGCTTTATAGCTTTCAGAGGCATTGTCTGGAATCAAGCCTAAGGTTTGAGTGCACTCAATAGCCTGAACTTTTTCTCATAGAATTATGGTCCTTTCCTTTTTTATTCCATGAGTTCTCCAATAAACAAAGAGCTCTCCTCTGTACCATGAGTCGCTCCTTACATTCTCTCGCCCATTGACTGAGGTTGGGAGAAGTAGCTAGGGACATGTTAGGTCCATTTGGAAAGGTCACAAACCTACTGGAGTTGGTAAGGAGGCCCTGAATCTTTCATCTAAGGAGACTTTCGTGCTGAACCTGACTGTCTGGGTGATTTGCTTCTTTTTCTGTTACCTGCATGGTGGCTAAAGTAATTTTTCAATTACCTACAGTCCCACCCATTCAAGGTGGAGGTCTGGGACAGGTTTTCTAGCTCCTTTAGCTCTGTGAGACTATGGTACATTGAGAGAAGACCAATATACCACTAAAATATATTCTGCAAGATGCAGAGCCCTAGTGGAGGCCATTTCTCAATGTACGATGACTACACACAGCCACTACGATTTAAAAATGCCAAGAATAAGCCAGGCTATCGTAGGAACTGCCCTACGACTGCTCACTAGGATTAGCAGCTATGCAGTAATTACATAAGGTTTAGTAGGGCAGTCGTACTGGTGCAGACATTAGGGACTACTAGTTCATGGTGCTGTTATGGCCAAATTGTTAGGTTCTCACTACAATATACAGAACAGCAGTCATAGTGTGTTAAGAAATGGCCTCATGTTGATCATAGAGCCTTTTGGAACTCAGGGTATGATTTATATACTGGAGTCCAACACTGTAAACCTGTACTGAGCTATAGTCCTGAAGGTTGGGTGCAGCTTGTAGCCTTTTTCACAGTTGCTGGCCCAAATTATAATCAGCTATAGCCTATAATCAAGTGAGGTTTTAGCATACCTTGATAGATGAGCAAAGACATACTTACTGACTGAGACACTAAAGGATTTACCTGATCACAGAATATCATGTTTGTTGCAAAAGAAATTATTCTGGAAACGCATTTTTCACTCAATGTTTACTTTCATGGTGCTCTATAAAAGATGCACTTTCAATGGAGAGAAGGGTCGACAATGCTTTTTTTCTGAATTCATCAAACAGTATGATTATAAAAAAAAATAAAATCCTTGTGTGTCCATATAACTGCCAGTAAAGAGAGTAAATCAGTTCTTATTGAATTTGAATCTGATCTATATTGTTTGTTTATGATATTGATATTGAAACGTCCTGTAACTCATTATAGCTGTATATGGGATTGCCTCTTGTCAGCAATTATTTCCACGCTGAGCTGAGATTATCCATGTGCATGTGCAATGAGTTGAGATTCCTATGATTTACCTTGATACAGTGTCTAGTTCTACAGTTCGGCTGGCTAATTCCATCTTCCTTATTCAATGGTTTACATCAAGCATCAATAGGATCATATCCTATTTGCAAAGACGGGATGTAGAAAGTCAAGACTATTTCCATAGAGCATATTGGCACAATAGCTCATGCAAATAGTCTCTGAAGCATGTTGGCCTTTTTTATGTAAGGTCCCATTGAAATCCACCCCAACACCCTTCTATTTTCACACCCATATTTCTGGTTAGTGTGAGAGTGGCATTGAAATAAGAATAAAAATATTTTGCTGGGTCCTACTGAATGTTGTACTACATGAATGTTTGGGCTTAAATGAGATGTATATGTAGGGTCCTCGGGTTACACATAGTCATGTTTCAGTGGAAGTGTGCTTTAAAGGGAAGTTCTGAACAAGGCAGGGCACATTAATGGACTTATTTGCAAAAGTGAACACGAAATGATATCTGCTCAAACCAAGATGTCATGTATCATTTTGTGTGATATATCCGAATTAGAACCATTTAAAGGACCACATCAAAAACCTTCTACTTCTGCATCCGCTAGAGAATTGAAAGTCCAAATATTCAAAACCCAGAATACATTCAAGCATTATGGTTAAGTAGAAAGAAAACTTTGTCTTGCCAGTGTCCAATACTCGGGTGGCCATCTCCATTTCTGGTGTATGTGACCTCACTGAGGCTGTAATGTGACTCTGGCAAATGCCCATCTATCCCTAGGTATGACTGCCTCCACTCGAGGTCTTAATGCAAAGTCATTTGTGAGACATGGACACAGGAATCCTCTTTCGCACCCACTCAGCCTACTCAGCTTCATCTATATATCTATAGATTGTGGACAACCTCCTATTCACTGAACCAGGATAATGGGGGAACTAAAGTTTCTGACAGTTAATGACGAATAGTGGAACAATAGCTGAATCTAGCTTTCCTGCATGTCATGAAAGTGGAAACTTACTAATTACGTACTTACTGGTAATGAGATAAATTTTATTCACTGAAGTCAGTACACATTGAATATTGTTTACAGGTGGGTTTTTGAATTTATATCTGGAAAAGCTACTGTGATTCACATCAATGCCACATCAATAAATCAAAGGGAGTTGCTGATTGCTATCAATTGGAATTCCCAACTCTCTTTCTTATCACATGTCTTGATAGAAGCAAGCAATAGTGTTGAAATCTTAATAAGTAATTCTGTCAGAAATAGGTTATATCTAATTACATTTGCACATCAGTCATCAAATTCAGATAACATCCATACTTTATTGCCATGGTATAGCACACCCACAGGCATGCAACATAAATAAAAATATCCCACTTATATACATGCATTTTCATCTTTCTAACTGTCTGCATCCTGAAATCCTATCTGCCGTATCGATTAAACGATTTTATGTGGGCAGGTAGATGGGATAAACTCTCATTTTGCCTTCACAGATTATTTCCTATCAAAATGTGCTCAGCTATTTTATACAGGGCAGATCTAATGTAAAAAGCTATGTTTTCTTGTTCTAGCTCCCGAGGGACACATGCTTACTGCCTGTATGGAACACATTTAACCTCATAGCTCCACATTTCCCTGCACATGATGTGGACATTTCTACCATATGGTAGACTGCAATAGAAGAGGATGACAAGAGAATTGTTTAGCACTTCTCTAGCATTCTCTATACTTAACTAACCCCTATGTCTTACCATTTCTGTAGAGATAATTTGCATATTCAAAAAAGGAAATAAACCTTTGCACTTTAAAGCATTAGCATTTTCAAGGTAGGGTGTCACGGAAGCAATCTCCTTTAAAATATAAGTACTGCAGGTAGATAAAAGATCTCATAAGTCTATACAAGGAATATGTACCATATGCATCCTAGTTATTGGATGTTACTTTTTTGTTGTTTTGTTTTTCAGAAGAGGACTTGATGAAACCATTTTAAATCAAAATGATTATTGTAGGGTTTTCTATGCTGTGTTTGGTTGATACCTATTAACCGAGAAAATCACCCAAATAATATACCACTGTATTGGTCGTTTCTCTTTGTTTTTCCATGTTCAGATACCAGACCCTCCTGCCCCTGTGTTTTCTCAGAATCTCTCCATGATAAATCCTATTTAGTGCAGTTGCCAGATATCTGGGTAGCCTCACCAGAATTCTTATCGGCCTTTCCAGGAAGTACAAAATGACAATATAAGTGTCAATAGTCACTCGTGTTGGGATTAGATATGGATTAGTCCCTTAATGAGGTACCACAGTCTCAAAATTACTCAGAGTATGACCTCATTTATCTATAGGTGTTCCTACACTGTCTGCCCTACCAAGTAATTATACAGTAGACTGCTCTTTATTCTCCAATACAGGTGGAGTTGTTGTAGTTATGAAGCTTTATACTAGAAGTGTATTCTGGTGGTTGTACTGTGTACATACAGGGGTATTTATAGCCAATTTACAATTGCGGCTGAGAGTGTAGTGTCTTCCAGAGGATGATATTTCTCCATACACAACCACTAGACACACCCTCTACAATTAAAAACCATCAAAACTAGAGTATGTCATATGCCTGCATGATCTGTATGATAAGCACTTATGTATTGATGAACATAGGATTTCGTAAGATAGCCAGACTAGTCAGTGCAGTCTCCGATGGCCACTAGGTGTAGGGCTGTAATGAAGCATCAGAGTGAGTGCTTGCACTACGATTTAAAGTGTGACAGTCATAGTATCTTGAGAAATGTCCCCTTGGGCTTATAGATCAGATGGATGTTGTCTGCAGCTGATGGACTACCTCACTTAGAAGGAGGAGGGGTATTTAAAAGCATGTCTGGCTGCAAATTTTATTATGCTCAGTGCTGTTGTACAGGTACCATACACATTAAACAGTAACATAATATGGAATATGGTTGGTGTCCCTTTACACATCCAAGATTATTGAAATTTGCCCTCTTTTGTTGTTTTCCCTCTTTTTATCTCTTTAGATGTGAAGGGAATATTCAACTGACTTAAAAAAAAAAAAGAGTTTTGCTGAGACAGAAAGTCAGCTTGGTCTTTGTTGCCTGATTGACCCAAATAAATCCTATATGAAAAGAGCCTGTCAGAGGATCAGTGGACTTTAGGTTTGACCAGACAGAGATAATTATATGCAGCTTCTGAGGAATTTCTAAGAACTGAAAGAAATATAAGGTCATCTGCTGAGTTTCTCTCTGCAGGCACAGCTGGACAACATTTATTCTGTATGAGCAGAGAGGCATACTCCCATGCATAGTGCGACATTCTAATGTACCTTCTCATCAATGCTTGACAATGTAGCAGCAGTGGGAATAGGGCTTTTACTGTAGTTGTCAGACATTGTTATATGCACCAGGCTAAATGTGATTTTTTAGATGAGCACGTGTCCCTCATAATTATTATGTTTTTTTTTGTGGGTTTTTTGCATTGTTTTTTTTTTGTTATTGGGGGCATGTATAGTATATTATGTTATGAAATAATTTCCAGAACGCTGTTCACAGTCTTTATACCACCTATCCCATATTCAATACCAATAAGCTATACACATTTAATAAAGCTCAATGATGATTATTTTCCTAGTTCACTATACATTATGTGACATTCAAGGATTGAGAGGGGCATTATAGGATACCAAGGTTGCATTTAATCATTATGCATACACTAGGCTACTGAATTACCTCATAGAAATCAAGCCCAGTTGTATGTCTATATGCGATCATTAACCATATTCATGAATTTCTGAATAAGCCAGATGGCTTGGCACATAAGGTTAAATAAGGTCACGGAAGTTAAGATGCTATTGGTCTTTTGAGATTTAGGACAGATATTCCCAGCCGATTCACATATTTGACTTGATTGCACAGACATCATTAAAGCGCAATGCAAGGCCTAAATTCCAGTTTGGAACTGTTTGTGGCACATTGGGAGACACATGGATATCCTGGTGTAAGTGCAGAAACCATTAGAGTGGTAGCTATAAAATCAGAGTGGGCAACATTATCAGACAATCACTCATCCCTCAAAATATCGCTTTTACCATAAATCAGCATTAATGTTTAAAATGCTGCACTGTAGATTTTAGTGACTGCATGCTATTTAATGGAAGCATGCTAATCCGGTATTGTGCTATTACAAACCCCTTTCAAGAGTACACTTGAGTGCATTCAGTAAGTGACATTCCATTTTGATTTTGCATGCGGCATCAAGTATAATCAAATGGACATTCAGTTCAAGTTTCTATGGATAAGGAGACAGTAAATGGAATTCTAATGAAAGTACTTTGTTATGATTATTCATGAATACTGCTACTGACTTAGGTCATAGAATTGGCTATTATTTCTAGTCAGGTATCTTTGGTCGATTCTCATAAACAGTAACAGCTTGTCTCTGTAAAACAGAATGACTTATATTTCATAGAATTAATCCAAATTGTAAACTATAAATGGGTTTGATTGTGTATTCATCACCCTGTCCATGGTACCTATTGATCATTGTGGTAACCAAATAAAGATATAAACCCATGCATATTTAGCATGTTTAAGCAGGCATTACATCCATGCCCATTGGTCAGTTCATTTATCATGCATGAAGTAATGAAAAAGAAAAAGGGCCTGACAGTTTGGGCACCACATTGGGTGTGCACTAACCCCTTCATGGCTGTTTGTTACATACCCACCATGGGTGTGCAGAGTACCCCCATCATGAAACTTGAGACAAACAGAAACTATTGTGGTAGGGCATTGTTCACCAAAACATAATTTGGTGACACTAGGCCAGACAAAAAATATAAATAATCCGAATAGGTATGGTTTGACAAAAGTAATTTGGTGACACTTAATTAACCCACTCACAATTCAAGCCAAAAGTTTCTGATCAGGACAAATATATATGTGTTGCATAGTTATTTTGTTCCCTCCAACCATGGCAGTTTTGTTTCAACAGCTCCAGACTGTAGACAGTGATCATCTAACACACAAAGCCCTCTCCAAACTGTCAAGACATCCACAACAGTAATATCCATTTTCATAACATCCTCCAACAAAACGGTCAATGAGGTAGCCTCACTGGCAGTATTAAAACTGATTTTGTAAATCTCCAGTAATCCATTTTCTTTTTATTCACTATTAAATGTTTCCAAGCTATCTGCACCCCCCAGAGGGTTTCCCTGCTCTAATGACAGAGCTAATAACATATCCTGTACTAATGATCCTATGGGTTGATCAATATTATTCTTATGAGGTAATTTCCATAGCTGCCTGCTGTACATGGTGTTGGTTGCACTGAATTGGTAGTGATTATTACTGTCTGTCAAATGTAATAGTGTTCTCCAAGCTTTAATTATTAGGAAATACTATGTGGCTTGATTTCTATGTGGCACTAACACTGCCCCTATGCCTTTAATAAACAGTTTTGCCCCTTGCCGCTGCAATCTCAGTCTTTAATGAAAATTCTTAACCAAGATAGCTGAACATGAATCAGATCCCTGTGTCAAAATCAGGAATTCTCAAGTAATCTATAACCTGTAGGGCATTTCTTAATAATGGTCATACAGCACAATCGTACTGTGGGCACCCTCCTGTGGACAGGGTACTGGAGCCTTCAATCTATCTAATTACGATTTTGTTGCTTGATAGTGCTAGGCTAGCTTTACATTATCAGACACAACTGACCAGTACATGGGTCCTTTGAGTATATAATATCCTACATTGAGACTACCTTTAGATAGGTCGATGCCCAGCTGTTGATCTGTATGACCCTATTACCTTCCGCCTACTCTGACCAACCACAGCCTCAGTTCATTACCTGTGTGACCTTGAACTTCAACGACACCTAGCACCACCAACCTACAATTACTCCTAATTTGGTGCAATAATTCTGTGCAGCGCCCCCTATGATGGATGGCAGGAGTTAGTTGGGGGGGCACAGATTGGACGTAATGGCAGCGGGCTGTGGGGGGTCAGCCAGAGCGCCTGGCTTATGAATAGACTGTAGTCTTTGAGTAACTTTGATGTCAATCTCCTAATGCACCAGCCCCCCGAAGACTGCATTTTATAAGGGAAATAGATTTGATAGATGCTAGAATAAGTCCCCAGGCTTCTTTAGTTACCAGGCAAGAGTCCTGACAGTGAAATTAAAATGTGATGCAAAATACCGCACATTGGATTCCCACCCTCTGTGAAACCCATACACTTTTGGATGCAGATTGGTCTTAGAAGGTGAACAAACTATCATTTTTGGTGCTTTAATGTGGCTCGAGGTTTTATTATCATTTTCAACCTTGCAAAACGGTGCACTCTACATTGGGAATATTCATCATGATTTCCATGGTAAAGTCTAGAGCTTGCATGTCACAAGTAGAGACTGTTGATTGAAGTAGATGCAGGAGACCATGACCAGGAGACTGTTAACCTTTTTGTGCCCAGAATTATTTGAAGATTTTACATTATTTTACATTATTTCACGATTTCATTTTTTGTTTTATAAGACCATGTGTAATTTCGATCTTCTTCCTTGATAAGGGCTTGGCATATTACATTTTCTTAATTCCCATAACTCAGTGAAGACTTTCAGTTAAGGATGTGATACTACTGGTCAGGTCTAGTAACCATAGTTACCAAAACCTTCCATTTGTTGTCATTTAGTGGTATTTGGTCTCTATATATCCATAATCCCTCCAATCCTGAGACCTTTCAAAGCTGGTTTGCCTGCATGCATCTACATGTACTGGCACACAGGAAACATGATATGTTGTACTAGAAACAATGCATGGCTTATCTTTAGGATATGACCACCTGCTGCAAAATATAATTGGAATATTGGAACCTATGTGTGTATGATCCATCATCATTTTGTTACCATATCAGATTTAAGCTGGAGGGATTCCTGTTAATGAATCACATAAAATGACAACTCATTTTCAAGTTTTGACACACTGTGCCTGATATAAAGCAGATACAGCCAAATAAATAGTTGTATCATAATCGGGAGGTCATAAGCATTCCATAGAGGGTCTAACTTTGCGGATTGGACCAGTAGAAGTGGCTGGATGAAAATGTCTTTCAATATACATGCATTTAAGCACAAAACCGCGCTTAAATGCACGCTTGGGCACCTAAGGGTTAAGAGGTGGAAGTGGGGTGAGCGGGGTAAGAATGGATCTGAGAGTATCCCACTTCAATCATAGCATCAAGGCATGTGAGCCTGCATGGGAAGTCTGATTCTGAAGCGAATGTTTAATGGGTAGACTCAATCATGCTCTTTGGTTTCAAAATCACAATTTCTTGAAAACATGATTCATCACCATCAGAAAACACACACATTCACTTATAATATCATTTTGAATATAATAGATTAGATGAAATGCACATCATTTACTACTGAGAGAGAAGTACATCAATACTGATGTAGGTTTGAAAAGTCTTTTATCAAAATGGATGGCTATTTCCCAATCTCACTTTGAAGAGACGGAACATCAATTCTGAGTGCAAATATTCCACACATCTTGATACTGGAAAATTGGAGTTGGAAGGCACTAGGGTTAAATTTGACTCTTTGATTATCAAAAGCACTAGAGTGACAGAGGAGAGGTCTCTGAATGACATTTCTATCCTTATTAATGCTGTAATAATATCAAAGAATCCCTCAAGATAAACGGAAGATTCTCTTTGTAGAATCCAGGCTCATAGTTATTCGTCCATTATAATTACATTAGAGCTGTCTCCAATAAACCGGCTTCTCATTGATCCATCACCAATCCCCAAGTAATTTCCACAGTTTATTTTCGGCAGATGAAGTTCAAATGAGATTACTTCAATCACTCAAATTCAGCGTATTTTTGTTGTGGGATGGGACGTGGGAGGGGACCTACTCATGTCAAATCACTCATGAGTGCTCCCTCCTCCCATCTAATCCTTACTGACACCAGTGATGTTGATGGCTCATCTTAACCCTTTGAAGTAAGTTGTGATCATCTGATGCCTCATGCATCCATACCCTTTTCTTTTAATAGATCATCTTCAGTGCAGGCTAGTTATTAAACAGTTTTTATATTAGTGGATCATGCAAATTCTCTGTTGATTATAGCGATGCATATGGGTCACATTCAATCACTTAGCAAAACCATTACTCTAGACCATGCTGACAATCCAATTAAGTGTATTATACAAATGTAGCATTTTCAGATGTGTTTAGTTTCTCAGTTATTTGAGATTTCTCACATTTTAGATCTAGAGGCTAGGTTAATGTATGTATAGAGACTTCCAATCATTTAACAGAGGCTTTCAACCATTTAGCTGATTCCAATGCTGCAACCAGCTCAGCCTCAGCTGTATGCCAAGGCATGGAAGTCAATATTGGCCCTTGACAGACAAGATGATGCCCAAACTTTAGTTCATAAATATGACATGAAACTACAGAACCAGATGGATGCTTCATCTTGGCCATTAAGTAGAAAACTAAACCCAAATAGGAAATGGTGGTGCATTCAAGCTCTGCTTTCAGGGTAGTCCTCAGGGCTGGCCTACATCAATACAACAGGTTATGGAAGCCCCTAGTAGTAGTACACACTCTGCTGTCCTTAAGGGGAAAAAGCCCATGCGTGTGGCCCGAACACCTGCCCCTCCTCTTGTTACCCTTTATATCCATATCTCCCTCTGACAGATGAAGCAAAAACAGACAGCCATACCTTAGTGTGCAAGTCTTAACACTGCACAGCACTTTACTTAGATCTCAGTCAGCAAGTCTCCCTCCCACAAGACACAGCACTTTGTATAAATGTTCAAGAAATGTCTCCCCAAACCTTTATTTTACATGCCAGATCCCACTAACTATTTTGCAACACCAGCCCCGTGCCTAGCCGGGGCTGGTGTTGGATCAAGCCTTCTGAATAATCAAAAGGCAGCCACTTTGATAAATGGCACCCATGATGTGGAAGTATTTACACTGCAAAGATCTGTTCAAATTTTTAAAGCCAAAAGGGGAAATTCTAAGCAAGTATTCAAAAATAAAAGCACCAGCTTATATGACAATTGCAAAAACAATTTAGCCCTATGCACCAATATGCTGAAGTCAACTTGCATTATGAAGTGTGGCACTAATGCTGAATGGGTGAATATGCTCAGGGTTTGCATGAAGCCTGCTTTTGAGCCACTTTGGTAGGAATTATTAAGGCTATGAGAAGAATTTAGCTGTCTGTCATCGATAGTGGGTATTCACACTTGGTGACATTCATCCTGATTTAAGGTGCCTCGATACATTATAGCCAGGTGTCGGCTCACATTCATAGCCTCTACGGGTTAACCCATATGCCTCCAAAGGGGTTCCCAGGTTTATTTTGCAGCATAGTGTATTTTACGATACCTGCTGGTTATTTATATCCAATTTCCAGTAGCTACAGTGAATGGGAAATTCTTTAGGGAAGGCTTGTGGCACTCGGTGCTCAAAGAGTTGGCTAATGTGGATAGATAGGCAATGGCATGTCCATTTTATATAAGGTCTGACTGAATGCAAAGGGAGAGTTCTTTTTCTGTAAGTATTACTAGTTGTCATTTCCATTAATCCCTTATCCTTCATTAAATCATCAAAATAATTCACATGTAAAGGTGGAGACATACCATGTGGGTGGTCCCCAATGTCCCATGTCGATTTTAAGAAATGGCCATGCCCCTCTTTCGATTTTAAGAAAAGTTCTGCAGTCAATTTACAGAAAATACTAATGTCCCATGGCACTATGCCCAAAAGAAGCTATCTTGCCATTCAATTATCACACTATCATCAGTGCAGACCTTACATGTAATGCCTGCCATTTGATGAGAACTATATGTACCAGGTCTTCCTGCTCATACTGACTATCAAAGGTGAGGATCCCTAAAGAACATAAATTGTGACATGTACTGGGAAAAGGGGTCTTAGAACCCCCTGCACTAAGCCCCATTTTCGCAGATCATGTCACAATTTTAGATAGTCAGGCAGTGGCCGTTAGGTAGGACTCTTTGATGGGCAGGCTGGTAAGCTGTGAAAGCTTAAAATGACCATGAGTGAATCTGATGGTAATATTTCTTCACAGATGAAAATAAGATTTCTTTTTAACATAAAATCAAACATCACATACACCAGGGAGGTTCTCTCAACATTACAAAGGGAAGCAGGCTGGAAATGGTATTTATCTGTGAAAAAAACGTACTGTTGTTCTTTCTTTGGAGGGGGTGGGTTTAGAGGGGAAGGTTTACCGTAGCCCACTTGCTATGATTCTAGCTTGATAGAGTAGGCACTGCACCCCAAACTCGTCTCCTCACTGCAATATCCCTCATCCATAACTCTCATCATCTAGTTTAAGAGCAGGTGGGAAGAGGCAGATTCCAGAGTAAGTGGTCCCCCTCCCTCAACATCCATAATGGTCAGCCCATAAGTTATGGCCCTTGAGGGAGGGGGTGGGGTAAGCGGCTGGCCTCCAGAATGGCCCTGATTTCAATAAGCCATCACCACCACATGCATATTTCATCCACAGGCTCACCACGACCCCTAGTGACAGGCAGCCTCAACCCTATCCTGCTAGCCCTGCCTAGAATGCTGCAGAGAATACATAAGGGTCCTGATGTAGCAGGTCTTTAGGGTTCCATGAAACACGGTGTAACCAGTGAGAGAGACAAGATTGAGATTCATTCACTGTATTGCAGACTACTTTAGGTGATGATGATGATGATGATGATGATGATGATGATGAGCCTCCCAGCATCCCCATTGTCTTGGTTGCTTTGGCATGTTTATACCCTCATAACTCTGCTGTTTATGCGTCTAGAGCTTTCAAATTGCGCATGCAGAGGTGAATATGTCAGATTTCCATTCCACCACTTTTCAGGCGCTTAACTTGCGCCGGTTTGTCTGTGGCGCTTTCAGAGGTTGAAAAAGTCTCGGTTGCATAACTTTCTTAATAAAAGGAGTTGGGCCTTGATCTTGGGCTCATTTTGACTGTCTTATTATGGCAATTACAAAACTGTTTTCATATTTGACCTCGGTTGCTCAGGAGCAACGCTAGAGTGACCGGAAGGTTATGGAGTCGTTACTTATGTACCTATTGTTCAGGCTTTTGGTGTTATAACTTATGTATATTTGACATAGCTGGTGTGCAGTGGAGCATGAACGCTCATATGGAGTTATATGTATTAATGCCTCATATAATTTATTCATGCATTAATATGATTATATGTTACAATTTATGGCATAATAAAATGGTATATGATAATACCGTAGTGATTTAAAATGTTACGCTATGGTCATTACGATAACATCAGATTCTTCCAAACCTTCTAAGGAGTAAGGGACTGGCTATTCCAAATAAATTTGAATTTTCTTGATATGATATAGAAGTGGTCTGGTCTTAAATGTCATAGAACAACCAATAGTATGTAGCCATACTTTTACCAGTAGTTAATCTAGCAACTGAATTTTTCACCTATTAACACACATAGAATATCATTATTGTGAAAGCATACACTGGGTATTTTATCTGTAGCTTGCTAATGTGATACCAGGCTCATAGACTGAACTTCCTCTTGATGGATTTCAATGCCATCAGAAACTCATTTTGCTTGATCTAGTTCCAGGATTGATCATAGGATAAATGATTCCATCCAAAAGGCCAGATAGCAAAAAGTGTTGTGCACAGCTTTCAAATCTAATCATAAAGTCTGCAATCTTTACATGTATAAAATAGTTGTCTATATATACACATGTTCTCCATTGGTTCATGGGAGTTCTTGATTTGAGGGCATTCAAATGTGAGTGAACAGTGCAGATAGATAGTATATATAGATGTCAGTAGCTCGCTCAGTGCTCAGTGGGCCAGTGGCATCAGCGCCAACCTGGAATCATAGCCTGGCGCCATCCTATCATAACCCCTCACCACCAGACCAGCATCCAATGCAAGAATATTCATGTACACAATAGTAACAGCATAACATTTTACATGGTAGCCTCATCACTGGTAGCATCTCTTGTGATGGATTAGGCTAGCCAGCAATTTACCATTAGCACACTATTGTCTTCCCCATCACTCGCCACACCCCGACACCAGTTGCACAGTGGTACAGCTGACAGGAAGCTTACTGCCCACATGACATGCTATGCCAGGTCTAGGGGGGTTGGGGAAGACTAGAGATTCATCTTTCACACACTACACAGTGCTGCTAGCATTATGGAGTAAGGGCTCCAAGGCCATTTTGTAATAACAGTGTATTTCATCATCATCATCATCATCATCATCATCATCATCATCATCATCATCATCATCATCATCATCACACAGGTCGAGTAGAACAGAACTTTATACTTTATAACCAACTGTATAATTACTGTGTGTGGAAATTACCTGTATATTAACATTTGTACTGCTGATACATAACAATACTGCCTAAGCTGAATAAACCAGTGATAACCGGAAGAGCACTAATAAGAGCTTGATATTCTTACTCACTATATACCACTAGTCATATGATATTTCTCATATGGCAACTTGATCATGCACAATTACTAGTATGACAGTATCTATAAAGGATAGGTATGCTGTCTGTTGTATGTCTCAGAACAATTAACGATCACCAAAATAATGGCTATTCCATGATCATCACTTTCAGATTCTAGTAGCATTTAGGCCTTTTAGACAACTACTAGCAATCTATTTTCATAAATGTGATACTTTGTCAACCATTCTAATAGAGCAAAATTTAATGAAGAATTCCATATAGTCAAACATTATCGTATGTACCATTTTTAACATAATGATTTATTGAAATGAATCTGAGATATAAGATGATTGTTCAGCAAATCGTACATTTGGTGATCTTCTTAATCTGCCTACAGTAAGGCCAACATCGTTTATTGTTCTGTAATAGATCCCTAAGAAAACAACAACCTGTTAATGTTGAGATAACAGAGAAAATTATATTTACATCTAACCACTAGTACAATTTTTTATGTTCATTCGGTTTATGCAAGATATTCTAAGTTTTTTTTCATTGTTTTTCTTTGTTTGGTAAAGCCTTTGATACCTCTAATCTAAGAGACCGGAATAGTAGCTAAGCTAGATGAACAGCACCGTTATGACAACTAAAAGCTATCCAACTGTCAGAAAAGGGTGGTTAAGGCTATTTTAAAGCAGGGAGAGTGTCCTGATCTGAAATGAAAGATGTATTGTGTTACCCTCGTCCCATTGTTTAGAAGTCTACTTAGCCTCCTAGTTTTCAGAGGCATTGTCTGGAATCAAGCCTAAGACTTGAGTTCACTCCATAGCCTGTACTGTTACTTATAGAATTACTGTCCTTTCCCTTTTTATCTCATGAGATGCTCAAGAAACAAAGAGCTCCTCTCTATATGATGAGCTGTTCCTCACAGTCTATGTCCATTGACTCAGATTGAAGTAGGGAGAAGTGGCTAGGGACATGTTAGGTCCATTTGGAAAGGTCACAAACCTACTGGAGCTGGTAAGGAGGCCCTGAATCTTCCATCTAAGGACTCTTTCATGCTAATGCTGACTGCCTGTTTGATTTGCTTCTTTTTCTGTTACTAGCACAGTGCCTTTAGAAGGTCATTTGTCAATTACCTATGATCCCACCCATTCAAGGTGGAGGTCAGTTGCAGGTTTTTCCCTGTCATATGGCTCTGTGAGACTATGGTGTATTGAATCAAAACCTTTAAACTACCGAAATAATATTACATTCCTCAAGATGCAGAGCCCTACTGTTGGTCATAGAGCCTACCGGAACTCAGGGCATGGTTTATGTACTGGGGTTCAGCACTGTAGAAATGTACTCAGCTAAAGCCCTGAATATGTGAGTGCATCTTGTTGCTTTTTTTCAGTTGTGTGTGCAGCTCATAATCAGCTATGCCCTATAATTAAGTGAGGTTTTACCCTACCATATGCGCCTAGACAGACTCTCTGACAGAGACCCTAAAGGACGTACCAGATAACAGAATACCATGATTTGCGCAGAAGACATTATTAAGGAACTCAATATTTACTTTCATGGTGCTCTATAAAAGATGCGCCTTCAATAGAGTAAGGCTGACAGTGTTTTTTTTTTCATTTCTGAATTCATCAAACAGTATACATTATAAGTCCTGGTGTGTCCATATAACTGCCAGTAAAGAGAGTGAATCAGTCTGTATTGAATTTGAATCTGATATTGAATCCATATTGATATTGATATTGAAAACACCCCGTTACTCATTATGTAACTGTATCTCCTAAGATATGGTCTGCCTGTTTTCAGCAATTCTTCCCATGCTGAGCCAGGATTATCAATGTACATGCGTAATAACCTGAGATTTCTATGACTTTATTGACCTTGATACAATGTCTTGTTCTACAGTTCAACTTCACTATACATGAAAATATGAGATATGTAGCTCCTACACTATACATTAGCCATCCCTAGAGTAGACAATGAGACAGCGCCGCCTGCACGATGCTCCCTGATTAGCCTTCTCACTTACCCTACCTTCCTAGGTCTCCCATAAACAACATCCCCACCCCTCACCACACTGTAACCATAATAATACTGCCTCTAGCAAGTTTCATTAAGCCCTATATGAAAGAACATCTCCTTGGGAATAATTTTGATTAAGCTCATAATCACTGATAATATGTGCATATTCATTTGGTTGAAACCAATTTATTATCTTTCTAACATAGTGGCTGCCCTTTTCCCTAACTGTTTTTCTACTCTTCTCACTGCGTTCTCTCTTGGTAAATCAGTGCAATGTTCCTTAGCTTATCAATGCAACATTGTACAGAAGACCGTTTTAGTGAATTGATCTGGTTTGCAATATTATGTCTTTACCAAACAGAAGAAAGGGTCGATGTCTAAGTACCATTATCTTATTGTTTTTCTCTTAAAATCAGTTAAGTTCCTATCTCTAGAGCTCCTTTCCCTTGCAAGTGAGATCAAAGTCACGTCAAGGAGTGCAGGGAGGATTTTTTACATTACTAACAGGTGCTACTTCCAACGAACAGTGACACAGAGAAAGACATCTTTACCAGGCGATCCCTTTTGAACCCCCTCAATTCCGAAGTGCCATTTCTTTCCATTCCAATGGAATATACTATGATTCTTCTGTGATAGTAGTCATTATGAAAGGATTTTCAGAACCGTAGGGATATTGTCGGCTCTACTATTATTGTGTAGTACCTGCTTTGGTAGGTTTGTGTGACATGGACAATGGGACAATGTGTGACAGTAGGTAATAAAAATCTTTGACCTGTATAGAGATTTCACCTCTAGATCTATCAAGGATATAATTATGATAGGTAACTATGCCTTTAAATTGGCGTATATGAATTCCAATAGATATTGATCCTATTTTCCAGCAATAGTGTTGGAGTAATGTGTTCAAACACTTAGAATTACTCCTCTCATAGAAAAGAGTCATTGTATTACTGCTCATTTTACCTTCATCGTTCAGGGTGGAATGGGAAATAACCCACAGCTGAATTCCAAACCAAAGGTGGTTTTACAATGACGAATTCATTTGACGTAATTTCACATTTCCAAAAGACTTTAAAAGGATTTCAGCTCAGTTCCACTGACAAAGAGTGACAGGCATGAGCAGAGATCCATTGAGGTTGAAACTTCAATCCCAGACTCGACCAGCCAGGAACAGAACTGTAATAGATGTAATTTGCTGTCAGTTGATGTGTGAAATATGATTCAACATCAAAACCTGACGTACTGTTGCAGCGCTACTCTTTTGCAGATTTGACACCACTGATGCTACTGCAGTATTAATACCATACCAGTTGCAGCAATACCATGCTTTCTTTGGAGGAAGGTAGGTATAATCCAGGGCTGACATAGCTTGTTTGAAACTGCCTCTCAGACAGACTTACATATTCCAGGGGTTTTAATACTAATTTAAAAAGGTTGTAAATGCTTGACTTGGTTTCTGTCATCAACTTCAATCATCATCATGCCAGAGCTGGTGAAAAAAAAAAAGATTCAGCAAAAAGCTAATGAGGAAAGTGAGCACCCATCAGGAATGCCAACTCCATGATCCAGAAAAGATGCTTTTACATTACATTTTCATAATGAAATAGATGTCATGCCTTTGGCTGCCATTGATAAGGTTGCAACTTATGCAGCTCAGTGAAGGGCAGTAGATGGTAGGGAAGGGCAAACTTCAAATGTCCCAAATCCCCTAGCTTTGAGCAAATCTACGACCTGAGGGGAGTTGATATAAACGATCAGAAATTTTCTGAGAAAGATGGAAGTTACAACAAGAACAAATCTTATGTTTTATGCACAAGTACTCACTGGCACCAGCCATGGTCATTGAACCTGTATGATTCCTGAGGAATAATGACAAAATCAAAATGATGGAAACCCTTTCCCATGGAGATATCTAATACAAAAGCCCATGTCATGATCGGCTACAATTGTGGAATGCCCTGGAGGTTTCCATCTAAATGACCCTGAGGGCATGAATTCAGACACAAAAATCAAAATAAACTTTCTTGTCCTCATAGTGAACAGCTAGAACTGACATTTAAGATGCCAGAAGATGTGGGCATGGAAGCGCCACTATAAATAATTCAGAGTCCTACTACAGCGTGACCTTGAAGTAATGTGGTTTTATTGAATAAGTATATCAATAATTGACCACCCGGATACGACTGATGTTGCTGGTGTTGCAACTGAATGTAACTGATGTCGGTGAGTCCTTACCAGTGGTTGCTGCAGGGTTTATATCCCAACCCTGGGGCAACACAGGAAGTCAGTGTCTCCATGGTGACTGGTAGGTAATAATTTACATAAATTAAACATGGCATTTCATTGGTGGAAGGGATTACATAATAATGTTACATGGATGCTGATTCATTGGCTTCAGGCATGTGGCACGCGGACCTAAGGTGTGAAAGCGCAGTTGTCTTGAACTTAGTAAATGTAAAAATATATACTAATCCTGTGAAAGCTGCCGCTGTCAGTGCTTTATTCTGTAATATGTTCTTATTATTAGTTTCTTCACATGCATTTGTCCTTATTGTGGACTAATTACCATCTCCCTGGTTATAATCAATTATATATCACTTATATCAAACATCACTATTACATAATGATAACCATAATGGTCATAGCTAGGCTGGTGATAGCGGATAGAAGGGTGACAAAGACTATAGACAAAGATAATGATGATAACAAAAACAGACCTGTTAGCATGGAATCAATATTGTGTGCACTAATCTGTGTAAATGTAGGTTTAATGCTTCATGAAAAGCTCCCCATTTTTTTCTGCCAATAAAATCATTCAATTTATATAATGCCTTAAGAGGGTTGTGTATACTTCTGCATGCCTCTGCAGATGAAAATGTCATGCAAAGCTATAGTCAGTAATTATAGGGCAAGTAACAGGTTGTGTTAGGTCATCTGCTGGGGGCTCCATTTACACATAATAAGGGGTTTCATATGTGGAAGTGAAAAGACAAAGCACAGTAGAATCCCAATATACAATTGATTGGAAAGTATAGAGAGAGATAATAGCCTATGCAATTTATAAGCTGTAGAGGAGGAAGGGGTTGAAATATATTGTCATTGAAGTGGCTAGTGATGTATACTGTGGAGATGTATGTGAGGATGGATGTGAGAATATATTCATTACATAAGGCTGCATCTGCAGTGTGAGTGCCAAAACAGACAGAAACAGACGGTTAGCTATTTTTTTATCTGTATCTCAGCTTTTTTCTATATTCGGACACTATATTCTACTACTTAATCACAAGCGATTCACCATCAATCAAATTTATGTAATATCTGTCAGTGCCACTGTGTACAGGTTTGCTCAACTATATCACCGAATGCATAAAAAATAACATTGAAAAGTTATGAAACTAAACAACCATTCTATATTGATAAGGGGATTAAAGATTTGTGCATTTTGTTCTGCATGAAAATGATAAAATGTTACATTTTGTTACTCCACTCACGTCCAGCATCACTCACTGTTTCAGCAATATGAGATATTGCGATGCGAGGTAATTACATCCAGCAAATTGAATCCAGCTTTATTATCTTGTTCATTGGACAAGCAATCCTAACATGACAACATTACACCCACTGTATATTGGGTGTGCTCTGAGTGGTTGTTGTCAGGAGATGGTTTTGAATGGCATGTCCAATGACTGGAGATATTCGAGTTGTATCAGAATCATGGATGGATCCATGCAACACGGGAAAGCTAATTTGGTACGATTGTTCTGATCAGCCATCTTAAGATATGCCCCTCTGGATAGGTGGGTGATCGAGTATGAAAAAATGGTAGTCGGGAATTATATCCTCACCTCACTTGTAGTACTGTAACGGGTATTTGCCAACTGGTCATTCAGCACTCAATCTGTCTTCATTGACATATATCTTTATAAGGCATAGTTATGGAAATTCAAAGGAATCCAGTCAGTCCATGGTATACTCTCAGCTTGTATATATACTAGAACTTGCAGACATGCAAAATGAATTCCATACCTCACTGGACAGACATAGTATTCATCTGTGAGCAAAAGGCAGCCTGCAAATTGTCAAGTTCATCTACAATGTGTCAATCACAACATATCGACTGCACATGCCTGACAATGTGGGGATAATGAACTCAGATGCTGCTATATTAGTCTGATTATTAATTGTTTTCCTTTCTTTACAAGCACATTCTCTTTTCAGTGTTGATAAAAAAGACAGACTATTCCTTGGAAAAAGTAGATAGAGAAAGAATGGCTCAAACGTAATAAGATATGTGATGTAGAAAGCTTGTGGAAATGCAGTGCGGTGGCTGTGAAGACGGGAGTACAGAAGGGTCAAGGTTGTAATATAGTATGAGTAGGGTAAATGCATTGGCACTCAATCTGTCTTCATTGACATAAATCTTTATAAGGCATAGTTATGGAAATTCAAAGGAATTCAGTCAGTCCATGGTATACTCTGAGCTTGTATATATACTAGAACTTGCAGACAAGCAAAATGAATTCCATACCTCACTGGACAGACATAGTATTCATCTGTGAGCAAAAGGCAGCCTGCAAATTGTCAAGTTCATCTACAATGTGTCAATCACAACATATTGACTGCACATGCCTGACAATGTGGGGATAATGAACTCAGATGCTGCTATATTAGTCTGATTATTAATTGTTTTCCTTTCTTTACAAGCACATTCTCTTTTCAGTGCTGATAGAAAAGACAGACCATTCCTTGGAAAAAGTAGATAGAGGAAGAATGGCTCAAACATAATAAGATATGTGATGTAGAAAGCTTGTGGAAATGCAGTGCGGTGGCTGTGAAGACGGGAGTACAGAAGGGTCGAGGTTGTAATATAATATGAGTAGGGTAAATGCATTGGCACCACCTTATTAGGTAAAAGGTCTGGCTAAGTAAAATGGGTACACTATGTGGTCATGGCTGAAGGATGGAGGTAGTGCAGATGGAACTGGAGGCGGGACAAGGTGAGGTAAGGGAGAAGGCTAATCATGAAGCTCCTTACAAGGTTAGCTCTGTCAATTCCTTCCCTTAGGGATGACTGTTTCAGTAGCCCTACACACTATTCATGCTATTTCTGCATACTTACATTTATATATAAGAATAAAGGAAGAGGAGCATAGGAGTACCTTCAAATTCACTAGTTTCAATTACCAGGGTCTCAATTCAGGGAATGTGGATGAACGAATAACAAAGTTTACCTGTACAGAATTGTTCAGTCATTTGATACTCTACTTCAACACCTCCGGGTGTCTGCCCTCATGTTTCATCAAGGGTGAAACATTTCTTCCTCCAAAAGAAATAAGTAGGCAGTAGCTTAGACAAACGTGAGTTCCATAGACATCATTCTGTTTGATTAACTGCCCCGGTGTGATTATAAGCTTGCTCCTCATCCCTATTTGTCAACCTCTGCCCACCATGTGTACACACAAGCTAAACTTTCATTTCAACTTCTTTTTTTATTATATCCTACTGAATATACGTCAGCCCAGATTCTAAAGGTACAATCAGTTGTAATTTCTGGAACTAGTATATTTCTTCAGAGAATATATTGATGTGTTGGTAGAACAGGTATTCTTTATGGCTATGAGACATTAGTGTGGACACAGGGACTTAAGAATGAAATTGAATAGAGGGTTGATTATTTATAAGACCCAGCACTCATTATCAATAGAACTATTATTGCTCCCCAAAGGAAGTGCTGAGACGGAATAAGTTGCAAGCAAGGAGAGCTGCCTGAAAGGAAAGATAGAGATAGGAAGCACTTGCTAAAGGCAGGGACTTTGGGAACCTGAGTACCATTCTCAGTTTTGTAGGGTAATGCAGTTGGGTGGCTGTATTTAATATAAATATGAGTGAGGAATGATGAAGTTATTAGTATTATGATGAATATGAGTAGAGGTAGGGCATTGGCATCACTGTATGAGATTTGGGTTTGTGTGAGTAAATGGGTACTCTTTGTGAAGAATGATCAAGTAGTGCAGGTGGAATTGGAGGCAAGATGAGGGAAAGAGGTAATCTTGAAGCTCCTTACATAGCGGCTCTGTCACCTCCTCCTGTAAGGGATCACTCATGAAGAAGTATCTATGCTATTTGGTTTGTTTAAGAGAATAATTAGAAGGAAAGGAAAGAGTGCACCACCCATATTCCTACAAGTCCATCTGCATCGTTAATCAGAGCCTTAGGAAATTTGGTTGAACAGCACTGATGAAGTCGGCTAGCGTAAACTGTATTACTATCCTGCTACTGAATCTCTAAATAGCTTACTGCAGGCTCACAGCTTTCAATGCCCTCGGGTTTATCGAAGAGTAAAAATGTTCTTCTTCCAAAAAGGAGTGCGCAGTAACTCAAGATGCCAAGGTACTAAGATTTATACTAACCGCCAAGAGCTTAGAGAAGCGTGAGTTCCATAAACATTAGTCAGGAGGGTGTTGCTCCTATAGTAAAAGGAAGAGCTGGCTAAAAATGCCCTCATTTCTAGTCCTTTCTTTTCATGTAGCTATAACTTGTCCCTTTTGTTGCTCACAAGTGGTCATTCAAGTATGGTAAGTACCTAGTTGGGAGAAGTCAGTCAGTATAATATACTATAGAATGTGTGACATGAGTAGGTACCTGATAGTGCAGCTCTCTCTCTCTCTCTCTCTCTCTCTCTCTCTCTCTCTCTCTCTCTCTCTCTCTCTCTCTGTGTGTGTTTTAAACAAGGTAGGTGACTTCTCAGACTAATGTGGTGAGTGCAAGTTGAATGGTGAAGCAGCGCGTGACTTTTGAAAAGAGGGTACCTACTGACAGCTCTTTTTACCATAGGAGCAACATGCTCCTGTTTGATTTACTGCCCATGTAACTAAGCTTGCTTGTGTGCCAGATTTATCACCCTTAACCCAGCCTGTACTAACCCTAGCACATTTATCATTCCACTATTCTTTTTATTCGTTGATATATCTCACTGGTTTCTGGGACTTATACAATTATCAAGCTGTGTGTACAATGCATTATGATTGTGTAGTTTGCATTGTCAGATATTTTATGAATTATTATGTGTACAATAATCAGTCTATGAAAAGGTGAAAGCAATCGGTATTACACTTGTAAATATAGAGCAGTGGCAACATTGGCATTGCATTATATATGTGCAATGTGTTGCGAGGGATATTATAAGGGGAAATAGTTTATAGGTGCCAGTGAGTTCCCTTTGGAAAAGCTTGGGAAATATTGAGTGGGTGGAGGTGAACATCTCACAACCTTCAGCCACCAACCAGCTTGTCTCTTGTCTTTTAATGTGGATAGCTGATGAAAATAATTATGTGATCCTCTGTGACACTTCACGCCAACAGCATCATCAAGCAATGATATATTTCAAATATTTTCTACTTCTAGTTGTCAGCCAGCACACCAAACACTCCAGTTGAATGGGACCAGAGTCAAATATGCCCATGTTCCAGTCCACCATGGTGTGTGCTATGCACATTTCCCCTGTCTGAAAACCACAAGATTGATAATAACAGAGAGGTACTAACCAGCAAGAGTATGTGAGTTTTGGGTTGGCAACGCAACAGTTTTTCCTCCAGTGCACATGTATCCATGTATACTCTGTTATCTCCTCTGGAGGCAATTTCTTAATGTACTACGACTACACGCAGCCACTACAATTTAAAAATGCCAAGAATAAGCCAGGCTATCATAGGAAGTGCCCTATGACTGCTCACTACGATTAGTAGCTATGCAGTTATCGCATATAAGGTTAGGTAGGGCAGTCTGCTGCTTGGACTTTCGTTGTTTTTCATCTTTCACTCTCAAGATCCTGCAACACTTAACACATTTCGATATCTTAAAATATTGATACCAGTATATTAAATCAATTGAAAAGCATACCACTAATACTCTAAGAACAGATACCCTGGTCTAGGCGTCATATATCCGGTAGGAAAAGATATGCAGTCTTGCATCTTGGTCGATATCTAGGTCTGTCAGCTGACAGGAGAAGTGGCAGTCTTAAATTACTTGCTGACAGTCTGCAGGGAGAAGGAATTGACAGGAAATTGGAACAGTGCAACTCCTTTCACATTCTGAATACACATCACATAGCAGCATCTGCCACATTGTGTTTTGCTTCATCTGTCACATATGAGGAATAGAAATATGATTATTGAAGATTGCAGTGAGCGCAGGAACTCATGGCATAATATAAGCTGAATGTCTATCTGCTACCTTTGAAGTGAAACTATTTAGGTTGTATTTACAATAATACATGAGAGACATCTTAAGCATTGGTGGTTGTCGCATCTGTTAAAAAATGGGCCCCTATTTCTCGTGAAAGAAAATTCTTTGAAATTTTCAATGTGATAGGCAATAACTCATCAATTAAGCCACACAAAACATTTCTAAACCAATTAAAACAACAGCAACTCATTTTGGTGAACTTTTTTAGGTTAAAGAAATCTAATTACAGGGACTTGGGGGTACCTATACTCAGATTTGCATTTCCATTTCAGTCTTTATTTACTCCTAAACGGATAATGATAATACCCAGCAAATTGTTGTGACTCCTCGTCAACCTGTGTGAAGTGGCTCACACATGTCGCTAGATGGAACACGACGTCGCTATAGCACAAGATCACCAGGAATAGCAATGGTGGTGATCACATGGCCTCACCTCAGATGGCGAGGATGGTGATCACTCATCCTCACCAGGGATGGCGACATGAGTGATCACTCATCCTCACCAGGGAGGGTGACATGAGTGATCACTCACTTCGCTAGATGAGACGCACACCACGTCATAATGCACATTCACCATGGATGGCAAGGATTGTGATCAGTCACCTCGCTAGATAAAACGCGTACCTCGTGATAGCACAGGTTCACCACAGATGGTGAGGATCTTGATCACCCACACTCACCAGGGATGGCAACACGAGTGATCACTCACCTCGCTAGATGAAACGCACACCATGCCATAGCGCATGTTCACCATGGTTGGCGAGGATCGTGATGACTCACACTCACCAGGGATGGCAAGGCGGTTGATCACTCACCTCGCTAGATGAAACGCGCACCACGTCATAGCGCAGGTTCACCATGGATGGCGAGAGTGGTGATCACTCAGACTCACCAGTGATGGCGACGCTGGTGATCACTCACCTTGTTAGATGAAAAGCTCATGATCATCGACATTGGTAATCATGCAGCCTCACATCTGCCAGATCAAAGTATGTTTTGCCAGAGAAGGTATTGCCATATGTATCTTCCCTCTAACCACAGACAAGGTGTTCATGTTGATATTTCCCTATGTATTTTTCCTGTAACCAGAGAAAAGGTGTTTATGGATAGTTGCTTTCATTTTAGAGATACCTCTATCTAAATTCAATTGATATTCTCTCTATATAATCTTGTTTGATTCAACTCTGAAGTATTACATGGAAATCAGTGTGAAACAAAGCACATTTGATACATATGGGACTTATACTTCATGCCCACACTTCCTAGATAGGCTACATGTGGAACAGTGGTGCTGTCTCAACACCTTTGGCAATGGTGGTGATAAGTTGCCACTGTGAGTGAGAGTGAGTGACAGATGATGCAATCCTCAGAGAGCATTGACTCGGAGTGACACAAATTCACGCATTGAGTGAGACAAAGGCTGGCAATGGTGGTGATAAGTTGCCATTCTGAGTGAGAGTGAGTGACAGATGATGCAATCCTTAGAGAGCATTGACATGGAGTGACACAAGTTCACGCATTGAGTGAGACCAATGTTGGCAATGGTAGTGATAAGTCGCCATTATGTGTGAGAGTTGATGCCAGTGGCACGGGAGTGGTACATAATCACACAGTGAGTCAGATCCATGTTGGCGATGCTTGTGATAAGCCGCCATTCTGAGTGAGAGTTGACAGGCAGTGGCACATACTCACGCAGTGAGTTAGATCCATGTTGGCGATGGTGGTGATAAGTCACCATGCTTTGTGAGGGATGACAAGGGGTGGCACATACTCACGCAGTGAGTGAGATCATGTTGGTGACTGTTGTGATAAATTGGCATGCCATGTGAGACTGACACACAGTGGCGAAAGATGACGCAGTGAGTTATCACTCAGAAAGGAGTCACCATTGATGACCAATCATGGCAACAGATAACGACAATTTGCTGGGTAGTTTGACACACATTAAATCCATCACTGCTGTTTTAAGGTGTTATCTTTTAAACCAGGTTTCCAGTCAGGGGTTAAATCGGTCACCTGAATGAAGATTCTGCCCTCAGAAAATGGTTCAAAGCCCATGGATGTTTTTTGAGATGTTTAAAAGTACTGGTAGTAATGCCATAAAACCAGCTATGCTATCATTACTTATTAGTCCACATGATGATCATTTGATGCTGTTAGGGTAGGGACAAGTTGCTGGGATGCACTGAAGTACTCTGCCCTTACCATCAGTGCAAATATCAACATGTCTGTTAGCAGGGATGGTACAGTATAGGATATACGGTCCTATAGTGAAGGCCAACCCCCCTCTACCCCCCGTCCCCCCCCATGAAACTAGGCTACCTTGTGTCTTCACTATTGGGCCCTATAGTAGGAAAAGGGCGTTTATGGAGCTATCATGTATCTTTATGGGAGGGATATCAAATGAAACAAAGGGACCACCATAGTAAGTATGTACTGTGTCTGTGCATTGCTCTGCCTATCCCACATACAGCATATCAATTAGTGTACCTATCACTCATCCCGCCTATCACTTCAATCTAAAAAATCTACAATTATATCTGGTTATCTCTTACAATACGTGACTTTTTATGCTTACCTCTTACCTTACTTTAGCTTGTCTGTTCCTTCTTACCTTTAGTCTATCCTCAATCTGCCTATCATTCATTTTACCTATCCCTCACGGTGACTATCTCTCAGACCCTCATGTTTTAACTGCATTGTTCATTTGTTTATCTAAGCCTCATGGTTAACAGTAAATTCCTTATCATGTCTACTATTTTGATCTTACCTATCCCTCATAATACCTTTATCATAAAGCCTACCTATCCCTCATTGTGCCTATCCCCCAACTGTGCACATCTTTCATATTTCACTTGCATATCGGTCCCTAGCATCTTTCTTTTATGTTTACTCATCTTATAAGGTATTCTCTGTGCCTATACCTCAAACTGCTTATTCCTCATACTAGCTATCCCCCTTGCTACCCATCCTTTTGAACATCTATCCCTCATGCTCTCTATATAGCTGTTGTACCCTTCTCATTTCTCTTTACCTACTATGTCACAAACAAACTTCATTGTGATGACCATTCCATAGTTAAACTATCACCCAAGGTTCTGCTTCCACAGTCTACCTTAATCATACATCTACCTATCGTTCATGCTGCATATCTTTCAGCTTATACCTATCCCTCAGTATGTCTGTTCTTCATGGTGCACATATATCCCCTGATCTGCCTAAACAGCTTTCTATATACCTCTCACCTTGTGTTCTTTCTGACTAACTTGAAGTATAATTATGTTTGCAACAATGCCCCCCCCCATTGTATTGGGGATATGCAGAGGGATATGCATAGCAAACATGAGTGATATGTAGGATGTAGGATAGGCACAATGGGGGATAGGTATATTTCACAAGGCATATACCTGGAGATAGGTGAAAGGAATTGAACACAATCTAAAATATAAATATAGAGACAGCTGGCTAGATTGACTGAACTGGGATAGGTAAGAAAGCCATATGGAGAGCATGAGGAATAGGCATTTAAAAGGATGGGTAGCAAGGGGGGATAAGCAGTTTGAGGGATACGCACAGAGAGTACCTTGTAAGATGAGCAAACATAAAAGAAAGAAAACATGGGCACTAGGGGCTAATATGCCAGTCAAATATGAGGGATGTGCACAGTTGGGGGATAGCCACAATGAGGGATAGGTAGGCTTTTTGATAGGTATTGTGAAGGATAGGTAAGATCAAAATAGTAGACATGTTAAGCAATGTACTGATAACCATTGAGGCTTAAATAAACAGACTACCAATGCCATTTAAACATGAGGGTCTGAGGGATAGTCACCATGAGGGATATGTAAAATGAATGATAGGCAGATTTAGGATAGCTAAACTATATGGGAAAGTGATCACAGAGAAGGCTAGGTAAGATGAGGAGCAAGCTTTAGTATTTAGGCCTTTTGGGAGATAGCCTTACATGGCTCAAGATGCTTTGAACCTAAGACATAGACAGTTTGAGTGATAGGTAGACTAAGGAATAGGCAGTATGTGGGATAGGCAGAGCAATGCATAGTTAGAGTATTTGTCAGATTGAGATATAGGCAGACATTTGGATATGTATACCAAGGTAATAACTCTGGAATACATTTATCTATCTATAAAGACTTATAATCATTTCAATATTATTTTTGTACTTTTTGAAATATTTCCATCGTCAAACCTTATTTTGGGGTACTTTTGGTCAGGTTCTGAGAATCATGATCACAAATTCTGGATTCAGCAGGATCTTTTGGACTAGGTGATTCCTTCTTACCCTTTGGTATCACCCTGATAAAGGAATACCACAGCTCCATAAACCACCTAATTCTCTATAGAAACCAATACTTCAGACAGAGGGTAGCCTAGTTTCATGGGGGGAGGGGTAGAGGGGGGTGGTCTGCCACACTCTACCCATAGGCTATACTCCTAGTGACCCCTCCTATTGTATCTAAGCTCCTTGCTGTTAGTGCAAGATCCCTGCCCAATCCCCTCCAGGCGATGTAACATTGGTGGCCTGGCCACTGATGGGGAAGGGGGATAAACCTGGGTTTAATCACAGGTCACAGAGTCCTAGCACTACAGTTGGCTTTCCTAAATCCAGAACTATATATTGCTTACGAGTGCTGAGTGCTGAGGAGGCCCTTAAGATGCGGTATTGGACTCTTGAATTTGAAAAGAAGATGACTAAAGATTGGATAGATGTTGCATGGATTTGGAGAGAATTTGTAACATTGAAAAGAAATATGATTTTTACCCCAAACTATAACTCAATGTCAATGAATTAGCCTGTCAACCACTCTATAACCATGTGCTCCCTATTCAGAGAAAAACTGCATGCAAAAGGATTAATTTTAACCTACATAGTTGTATGCAAGAACAGTTATTTGTGGGTGTGATTCAGAGGGTAACTTGATTCTTCACGTAAACCCTGAATGCAGTTGACATTGACCTACTCCCACTATTGTTGAATCACAGCAATTTTCACCAAGTATTTGATAGATTGATGACATCATTTATATTCTGACCTTTTGTATCAGGATACAATTGCTAAATTCTAAGCCAAATGAGGTTTCACAGTGACAAAATCAATTTTAATCTCGGGTCCACTGACAAAGAGTGACAGACTTGATCAGAGGCTCATTGAGGTAGAAACCTCAATCCCAAACTCTATTAGCCAAGAGCAGAACTGCAAAAGATGTAATTTGCCACCAGGACATGTATGTAATATAAATTAACACGAACACCTAACATACCATTGAAGCACTACTATTTTGCAGATTTCCAGAAAATGCATACTGGGATAAAAATACTCTCACAATAAAATAATTGGAACACTGCTGCATTGTTAATCATGAAGCCTTTGTGAATAAAAGTGCTCCTATTTCAAGGCATGTTTCCTTTACCCTTAATTCACAAGCATGATTTAGAATTTCATGAATGGGAAAGCTCCTACTTTTTTTGAGGGAGAATGAAGTTGCCTTTACTTCTTAATTTATCCTTTTTGTTTATAATGTTCCTGCATACATGGCAAGAATCGAATGTATATGCAATATGATACATAGCAGTCTATGATGAGCTGCAACATTTAATGTTGCAGCTCATTCATTAATAATTCAAGGTATCTACTTAACATCATTGTAAAATGAGATGATGAATTATGTTCTAAGTTCACACCATATATTACAGCGGGCTGTCATGCGGGATCGATCTTGTATATATTGCAGTACAAATTATACATGGTTAAACCAGATTCCAGTATGATGAACAATTAACTATGTCAGCATAGAAGAACAAGACTATGCAAAGAAGTCATAAAATGCAAGTTTGATTGTTATATCAGTTTATCTCATGAATATAATTATCTGCATAATTAATGAATCCTTTTGAACATCATAAAAAGGAAACTAGAATAAAATCATATGAGATGCAACACAAGTTCTTCTTTATTATTAAATTCTAGAGCTGGTAATAGCCGGCGTTTTGAAATTTTGAAAAAGATACAAACTAGAATTGTGTGATCTTTATACACAAATCTCTTGCTGTTGTTACTGTCCCACCATTGGTGTAGTCCTGCTTCATCATATTGTATATTACGCAGATATCTGTCTGCACGTAACTTTTTCAGTCATTTATTCTCAGCAGACATCAGACAGTGGGAGAAAGGCAATTTAAGATTCAGCTATAGCTTCGATCTCGTGGTTTCAGACAGGGAAGGTTGTAGCCATATCAATTCAATATCACTGCAATGTCAGGGGAAAAGACTACATAGATCATTGCTTAGATAAAGGATGTGATTGTAGGCCTATTATCCTCAACTAGCTTCCTAATAAGCTCTCTCACTGACCCTATCTTGGGCATCAGACAGAGACTATAGTCTCTACCATCAGCTCAGGTACAAACAGCTATTTAGCGCCTCTAACAGAGTTGCAATCTAAAATGATAAAAAAAAGGAGTAATACAAATCCTGTGGAAGATGTGCCTTGAGTATCTCCTTACATCATTCTATGAAGAAATGCATCACTGAAACAGTCTTGAGGTGAAGGTATGTCAGCCTTCTGTTAGGACCTTAGGTATAACAACTTTGTGAAGATTCATTATTTCTGTAATAACTATTACTTTGTACACACAGTGCAATTTCCAGACCACTCTTGAAAGCAACAGTTTCAGTTTCTTTAACTCCTCTAACACCACACAATCCCTGCAGTCTCACCTACAGAGACCTCTCTATGTGAGGTTGAATCTCTTTGTCACTCTTCTAGTTGAGATGAAATCGCACAGTCTGCAGGAGTATTCACTGAGTTGCCACTCATATCTATTAAACTAGATCTCAGTCTGGAAAGACATCATCACTACACTGTAAACTTCTCCCCTACTCTTCTACAAAGGAGGTGGGGTTTTCCTCTAATGAGGGTGAATATGGATATACTTTTCCTCCATGGTGTTGCCTCCATATCGAATGCAGTAATTGCTTTCCTAGCTCAATCGGTTGTGTCTACTGTCCCTATTGTAAAACCAAATGGACTTTTCGAAGGGTATTTGTAAGAAGAGTCCATAAAGTTTGAATCATATAGGATATGAAAGTTATATTCATTATCACTACTCAGTTTAAGTGTTTTCTTACCACCACTGTTGCTGCACCAGCGTGCTTATGAAACTAAGTGTTGCAAAGTTGTGTATTCTTTGGATGATGGTAGTAATAGCTTAATGATCATACTAATTTATTTATGTTAGTTTGGTTGGCATTGCCTCTTACACAAACCTACCTCATCACCATAGAAATAAGAGGACATGTAATACTAATTTAAAATATTTGTAAATTCCTGGAATTTGGTTTTCTGTCAAAATCATCATCGTGCAGGAGCTTGAGAAAAAGATGCAGCTAAAGGTTAATGAGGGACATGAGAACCCATCGGGAATGCGAACTCCGTGATTCAAAAATGATGCTTTTACATTACATTTCCATAATGAAATAGGTTTTCTGCCATTGACTACCAATGCTAAGGATGCAACTTATGCAGGTCAGTCGGGGAGGCAGTTGAAGCTAGGGGAGCAAGCCAAGTGGATTGAGAGTTTGCCTTAAGGTTTTGTATACCTCTATGCTCTTTTTTCGAGAAATGTCATGCATGACTAGAGTCTATTTTGTGATCTTATAAATGAAACTATCCATCTGCAAGTAGTAGGACGCATTAGGTCTTTTTGTGTTGGGGGGCTCCATATAGGTATAACAAAGGGGTTGTATAGGTGGAAGTAAAGAGACAAAAGGCAGTAGAATCCCACAATACAACTAATGGAAAAGTGTGAAGGGAGACGACAAGTAGTGTTAGTCTCTCCATTAGGGAAACTTTAGAGGAGAAAGGGGTAGAAACTATTGTCATTTAAGTGGCTAGCAGTGTGCATTGTGGAGATGAATGGGAGAACATTTTTGCTCAATTGATTTTGCCTATCAGCATAAGCATAGCAAAACAAAACTTTGAAAGGTTATGTATTGATGAAGGGAATACTGCTTTGTGCATATCCTATACATTCATCAAAAGGTGCGCTGTTGTCAATAAAAGTTTTTCATGAATATGATAAATGTTACATTTTGTTATTCCATCCACAACCGGCGTCACTCACTGTTTCAGCAATATGAGATGTTGCCATGCGAGGTATCACATCCAACAAATTGAATCCAGCTTTATCATCTTGTTCATTGGACAAGCAATCCTGACATGACAACCTTACAGGCATTGTAAATTGGGTGTGCTGTGAGTTGATGTTGTCAGAGGATGGTTCGGGGAGGTTGGGGTGATAGAGTGGGAGGGATGGTGCTCGAGCATCCTTCACAAAAGAACTCTAACTGGTTACTCACCAACTTGTTATACACAATATGATAATACATTTGACGCATTTCCACTGACCAATTCTCTCTGTGAGATTACCTGTCACTTCAAGGTCTGTTAGATTTGACTTCTCAGGCTTAGCTATAACCCTCACTCTCACTTCAGAAAATGAAGGAAACATTGTATTGTCACGCACATGAAATATGTGTTCACAGCCATTTTCATGGATATGTCAAACATATTGCTAGGCATTATGAAAGAGCAATAGCAGAGCAAGGAAAAGTATGTAAACTATAGTTTTGAAAATGATACGCATACTTTAAATCTCATTAGAGGTAGCATAAGGACTAGCACAGCAAGGGATAGGATGTAGAAATACTGAGGTACAATTGGCTAATTGGATTTGTAGAGGATTCTATGCAACGTATAACCCATTGTATTGACAGAGATATCAAGTGCCCTGTCAATAACAGAAGGATTAATTGGTCATACAATTTTGAACGGCAACATTATATTTACTGTGTATGAATTACCTGTGTATTAACATTTGTATTACTGATACATAAGTTCTGCCTAAAACCTTGTATAAACCAGTGATAACTGGAATACATGATAAGAGCTTGAAATTCTTACTCCTTATAGCCACTAGTCATATGATATTTCTCAAATGACAACTTGATCATACACATATTCCTAGTATGACAGTATGGAGAAAGGAATGGGGGCTAGCTATGCAAAGCAATGTTGTTCATTCGGGTAGGGAATAATATTGTAATACGTTGCAGGATATGAGACTGTCAGTCTAAGTAACTGAATTGAAGGGAACTTTACAGCGTATTCATAAGTCCAAGTAACATTAATTGAGGTAGTAGCAGAGTGGTAATTACTAGTGTGTATGTATCACCTATCAGACAACTCCCTCTCTTCCCTTGACTAGGATCCTTTCTGAAGGCAGAACTTTGCATTAGGAACCTGAGTGGCATTCTCAGTTTTGTATAGGGTAATGCAGAGAAGTGACTGTGGAGATGGGAGGGGGGGGACCTAGTAGTATATGGCTATGGTTAGGGTGAAAGTATCAGCAGTATGGTGTAAAAGGTTTCGGTAAGTAAATGGATACACTATGTGTGGATGGCTGAAGGATGCAGATAGTGCAGCTGGAACTGGAGGTGGGACACGGTGTGGTAAGGGAGAAAGCTTGTCAAGGAGCTACTCACAGAGCATCTCTGTCACCTCCTACCTCTAAGGGATGACTCACTAAGTAGCCATGTATCCTATCCATGCTATTTTGTTAGCATTAGAGAATAGTATAAAGAAAATGGAGGAGTGTACCCGAGTCCTATCAATTTCACCTTCACTAATCAACAACCACAGTCTCAGGGAATGTAAACTTTAAACAGCAATATATTGCTATCCTAAGACTGAATTTCAAGAGTGCTCAAAGCTTCCTATGCCCCTGTGTCTAAGGGTAAAACATTCCTTCCTCCAAAAGAAGAGTGGGCAGAAAATCAGGATGCAGAGGCACTAAGATTTATGTTAGCCGTCAGGAGCTTAGAGAAGCATGAGCTCCATAAACATTAGTCTGTTTGATTAACCGCCCCAGAGACTAAGTTCTTTCTTGTGCCAGATTTGTCAGCTTCAGCCCAACCTGCACAGACTCAGGTACATACAACATTGCATTCTTCCTCTTCTTTCTTTAATATACCATATTCATTCTAATAAGTGGACATGCTCTAATAAACACACCCCCCTCCTTTTAGTCCAGCAGCGCATCCCTCCCTCGTCTCAAATCATTCGAATGAAGCTTAAAAATCAAGATTTGTAGGGCAAAAACAACGATCTTAAGCTTTAGAGGTTGCATTTATTATAATCAATTGTTCTATTAAGATATTGAGCATCCAACCATTCCGCATATTAGGATGAATAAGGTACCAGCTCATTCCAATTCTTTGTAAAAGTTAAAGTGTGCCATCTGATGTTGGCTTTCCTCAATCCAGAACTACATAATATTTATTGCTCATGAGTATTGTGACTGTTTTGCCTCTCACCTTTCAGTAACCGACCAAGGGTTTTAGAAAAAGGGTGGCTGCTTTGTGTTTAGAGAGAGAAACATCATAACAGAATCATCCAAATCATTTCTCAACCCTCTCCCCTGTGGTCAAAGCAGGTTCCTGGTGCCCTGGGGGTATTCCAATAAAAGTTAATAAACAAGTTGTCTGGTCTACTGAAGCATTATGCTGTCCTCAAAGTCTTGTCCCCAGGGTTTGGTGACCGGTAGTGCTGCCTTAATTAAAGCAAAGGTTCTTTCTGACTATCAAAACAATGAGGAATTGTCATAAGCTATTTTCACACATTGTTAGAAGTAGGTTTCTGTAGTCTGTTTTAAAATAATCAATTAATACTTGGGGATTATCATGATTTCACATCTTTTGAATTGATATTGATCTTGTGGAGTCCATCAACATGAGCACAATACCTAACTGCAGAACATGGCTGCAAAAGGGGACATCTAGTAGTGGGTGTGATTCTGAGTGTAACTGGGTGTGACATGGAGGGTGCTTATGGGGGAAACAGTGATGGAAAGGGCAGAAGGGTGTGCTAGCGTGATGGGTAGTAAATCAAACAGAACACTGTTTATGGAGTTAAAGGCCTTCTCAGTCAATGCTTCACATAAATCCTGAATGCAGTTGCCTTTGAACTACTCCCACTTTTTGTAGCAGAGCTTGCTACAAGTGATCTATAGGAGAAAACTGGATTGCTGGACTGTTGCTGTATACCATATTTTATCCCACGATTCTGGCTTAGATGGTGCTTTTTTGGTCATAACCCAGTTCTGTTATCAGGGTTAAACAACACTCTGAGACCTTTAATTTTTTTCTAAGAAGATTTAGGTCTGAATCTGGACATGTTATTAAATTGGAGAAGTACACAAAGTCAACCTCTCCATATATTTCCAGTTAAAGCCCTTCAGGGTTCTATGGGGAATCGTACCCCGGCCGCTGTGGCAATAGCCAGAATCACTATCCATTACACCATGCCGAGTGGTACTAGAAACCAATGCATATGAATGATTTGAAAAGGTCGTCTGACATAACTGGGGCTGTGCACACATTTTCACTATAGAATCCAATGGTGGCATGTTGATTTATTAACAGGGATACATCCTTAAATATCCTAGATGATCACGCCATGCCAAATGAGTCCATAATACTAACAGTAGATAAACTTTCCAAGCCATCTATCCTCACACGCTGTGGATTCTGCTTGTGGGAGGTTAACCTAGTTCATGAGAGCTTGACACACATCCGGGCATTTTGCGCAAGGTGAAGAACGAGCAATGGAGAGTGGGGAGACGTATCACTATGTAAATTCACTGGATTTTTCTATATTTTCAATGTTGCAGACACAAAAAGTAGGCGAACATCACCGATGGATCGTATATTTGTTGGCCCTAGGAGTACATGAGTTGACATGCTTGGATTCAATACGAAAAAGGTGTGTAAAGTCAGGCACCAGTAGGAAGGAACAACATTAACCCAGAACTTGTTGGGGTTAGCTGGGAATAACCCACCTTGGCTTAGCCTCAGTGTGTTATTCTCAGCAAACCCCAACTCGTTCTGAGTTAAAGATTGATTAATACTTAGTAATTCGTAGGATTTTTGTGCCGGACCTTAAATATGCATCTTCCTTGAACAGGGGCTGGCCGGGGGTAAGGGCATTCTAAAATCAGTAGGAACTGACTAGACTCGACTGGGCCTTGAATAGGGGCAGGGAGTGACAATTTCATAATACTATTATGCTTAAGACAAATCGATCTTACACTTTGAGAGTTAAAAATACTGTCAATAGCACTCATCCCTCTTATCGATAGTCCACTAGGCCTCTAGGCCTCTGTCGCAGAAATTTATATCGGAAATGTATGGCCCAATTGCGCAACAGAGGCCTAGTGGACTATTGACTTTACCTACAAAACAATAAATTAGGTTTGGGTGGCAAACATAAAGTTTGTCAAAAGTCCCTGCTAGCTTATGGCGCTGTAATATATCGACATATAGTCCCTTGGAATATTAGCTCACTTTCAGCTGAGTAAAAGTATGAAGCGATTATCTGAAGACAATTATAGGTTTGGTCATATATAGGCCCAAGGCTCGGCAAAATCCCTAACCTTCCTGAAAGACCATGAGCTGCTTTGACTCATAGAGGAAGTCTATGAAGGGTTAACAAGAAAAGGTATAAGGGCTGGATTTGGAGACTGGGGCAGGCAGGGTGGAAAGGGGTTGGAATTGATAAGAATGCCAGTCAGGAAGGCGAAAGGATGGGAAAGGGTGAGGAGATGGTACACAGAGTTGAGCATCTTTTAGAAGAATAGGCTATAAATACTAGTTCTGCTTACTTATCCATGTAAAATATTATTTTTTCCATCATTCCTTTACATTTAATCCTCTGCTACTTTCCACCAAAATACCCTTTTACTCATTTTCCCTTACTGCCAGTTTAGTGGGGACTCTATTATGTCACATTCATCAGTTTGGTTTTATAAAAGCACTGGTATTGTATAAGACAAAATAATGCAAGTATCATAGTACCTTTTCAGTCCAAAAGGGAGCATTCCCTCTAAATCTATATGACCCAAGTGCCTCTTCACAATGTTGCAGTATCTGTTTTCATCCATGTCAGAGGGCAATGCAACATCCTCCTTTCACTGCCCCAATGCCCGGTGGACAATGATCGATCCATCTGATGGGCAGTGGGTTGCCGGTGTCAGTTGGCCCCCTGGGGTCACTGCCACAACCCGGATCATCACTACCCTCTGGTTCACATGAATCCTGAGACCAAGGTACATCACCTTGTCTCCACAAAGTGATGCAACTCTGAGGGTGAAATCTGACACAGGACTGATATTTTTTTCTTGGTAGTAGGACATAGATATTTTGCTTGTGCATACTTTCCATATATGGGCTAAATACTGAAAGTTTTTTTTCTTAAATACAGTTGTGAGTGTGCAATGATGACCAATGAAAGTCATGTCAGTTTATCACCCATTGTATTAGTTTGTCACCCATTGTGTCAGTTTGTCACCCTAAACACTTCTGATGGAATTGCAGGTAGTTAAAATCATGTTGGGACCATAGGAATTCGCCCTCCGGTGATGCACTAGGGGGTAAAGGCAATATGTAAGTAGTCTAGGATTAAATCTCAGAGGTAGGAGAGAGATGGACCTTTTTCTCATTGTGTCAGTTTTTCGACTAGCATGTCAGTTTGTCACCCAGAGTACCAGATTTTGCATAAGAAGATTTTTTTCACCCAAAAGAAAATTAGCAAAGATGAATACTGAAGAACAGTACCTGTTATGGCATAAGTAGACAGGGTAAGGGACTATTTTTAACTAGTCACAGAAAGTTAAATATGTAGATTGTTCATGTGAAGATGATTTTGCTGAAAAGGGCCTTCCATGTCAGTTTGTCACCAGCGTGTCAGTTTTTCACCCTGATGTCAGGAAAAGGAAATAAAAGAAAACTTATATAAGTATTAGGATCTTGTTGCTTTGGGAATTAAAGATGCTTCATAGACCTCAAATAATGGGTCAACTTTTATTTCATGGCAATTCCTTTATATATTGTAAAAACAGGGGTTTCTCAAATGTGTGTCAGTTTGTCACCTATGGGGCGTGTCAATTTGTCACCTTTCGAAGTTGCATCACTTTCAGGAGACAAGATGACATGCCCTGGGACCTCTCTCCATATTGTCTAAACTGTTCCCTACTAAAAGGCCAAACTATGATTACATTTCAATGTTATTATATGGCATAGCCCTGATGATGTACTAGTGCAGTGGTTTTAGTAGGTGAGATGGTTTTTGTTTTGCCTAGACTTTACACATCAAAACCATAAGCCTGGATACATTTCCCTGACAAACAGAGTACCAAACCCCCATCTTATTACATCTGAAAAGAAAGCAGGCGACAGGGACAGTCAGGGCAAAGATGGATGAGGGCAGAATTGGAACGCTGTGATTTTCTTAGCTTAATCTTTAGATGTTCCAATTGCTGTTGGTAAGGGAGGTAGGAAGGGAATAGTTTCTCTAAAAATGATAACAACTGCATCAAAGAGCAGCTAAATCGAGATGTCAAAAGAATCCTAATACATTGTTTCCATTTTTTACTGTGCATTATGGGAGGAACACCCAATTGCTACATGTGTACATGCATCATGTTTGCTCAATGGTGAAAGAAATGCGGAGTCTATTTGAATGAACTTATGACCTATAGGAGAGTAGAAACTCAGGAAAACATATGAGAACTGCAAAGGCAATTGTTGAAATGGAAATAGAATTTATCAAAGTTTATGTTGAATAATGTATTGATGTAGAATGAAAAAGAATGAGAACCTTTCAATTTATTTTTTTTTTTGACTGGCAGTTTGGTATAGATTCAATAAGGAGCATATGCAATGAGTAAAAGCTGACACTATGATTTCACTGATTTGTGAGCTGACATAAGAAGCTACAGGCGGTGACGATCTGGAATAATGTATTAACAATGGGACAGGATCATTGTTTGCAGAGTCAGTAAATCTTGACAGTCTTATTTATTCTATATCCTGAGTACACATTATTTATGAGAGCACCTGGCACATTTCTCTCCTACTAACTATCTGTTAAGGACTCTATATATAATGTCACAGCCAACTGCTTGGTTTCATAATTTTAGATCTGCTCTTCAACTTCAACAATGTACAGAATAACAAAAGTATCTAGTACCGCTTCATTCCTGAAAGGACTATTCCCTCCAAGTCCTTTTGAGCCCAGGTGGTTTTATACAATGTTGCAGTATCTGTTCTGTCCATATCAGAGCGAAATGCACTATCCCCCTTTCTCTTCCTTAGGCCCCAGTGGTCAGTAGGCGATCCATCTCAAAGGCAGTGGGGTGCAGGTGTCAGTTGGTCCCCTGGGGGAGGGGGGGTCACTGCCACAACCCGGATCATCACTGCCCCCTGCACCATGAACCCCCAGACCAAAATAAATGAGACCTATATCCATTTCCCTGAGCAGTTCCTTATCAAAAAGCCTATAGCTTTGATTGCATTCCCGTGTCATTGTATGAAATAATTATAATTGCTTCTGCAGCCTAGACCTTACACATCGAAAGCACTAGCCTGAATACATTGAATGATTAGGATGTTTACCTGCTGGGCTGGGTACCATGAATATGGTCCCCATAGAGTCTGCTGTACTCCAATCTTGGCCTACCTGGGTGGAAGGGGAGTGAGGGGTATGGTCTATGATCTTAAATCCGTGCCCTCTGGCATTCCTATAAGTATATCTGATGCCCTAAGGGAACAGGGGACACATTGATCTACATTTGAGACTATCCTCCATTTTTCTGCCCTTATTTGAAGTGTTACTGCTCACACCCTGGAAGATTGAGCAGCTCAAAATGAACTGAAATATTGACATGATTTCATGTAGGTAGGCACATCTTAAAGCTCAGGTTATTATGTGTTAGATTGGATTTTAAGTAGTTTAGAACGGATTTACAGTAATATGGGGGCAAATCTAAGCCTTAATAAGTGATTTTTATTATGTTTGGCCTGAGTTCATAATAAAAGTGGAGAGGAATGACAATATCTACCAGTAGTGCTATTGGTTGATGCATTAGGCTTCATCCACTTAAGGAATTTCAAAGATATATTCAATATTACGGTGTAATGAATAATCAAAGGACATCATCTGGGCTGTTTATCTGCACCCCTGAGGCATAATATAGCCCTGTATAGTGGGGGTGGTGGTGTGTGCACAGACCATGACCATTTTCTGCTACAGTTTGTAATCCTGACTTTGCCTCACATTTCCGTTTATATCTCAATAACTATAAGAGATATCAACATGGGGTTTCCTGCATTGTTCATCTAACATTCCCTTTCTATTAAGGGGCTTTAAATTTTTGTCAGACGATTATTTCTCTCAGGGGGTAATCGCTCTATACATTGCCCTAAAAAACAGAGTAGCAAACCCTACTTTGATACATCTGAAAGGAAAGCAAGTGATGGGGACCATCAGGCAATGATGAATAAGGGCAGAACTGGAATGCTGAGACATTCCTAGCTTTATAAAGATGTTCCAGCTGCTTTTGGTAAGGCAAGTAGCATACGCTGATGTGTCTTTTTAAGTTACCAAAAGTAAAATTACAAAAAGGGAATTATCTCTCTCAAAATGATCAAAGAGCAGCCAAACTAAGGGCTGCAAAAATGCTAATACATTATTCCTGTTTGTCATTGTGCAACACTAAATTGCTACATACATGCATCATGATTGCTCCATGGGGCAATAAAAAATAGGGAATTTATTGGAATGAAGTAATGACCTACATGAGGGTAGGAAGTGTGGAGAATATATGAAAACTGCAAAGGCAATCATTGATATGGATATTCATCGAAGTTTATATTGAATGATGTATTCAAATAGAATGAAGACCTTTCAATTTCCTATATTGACTGACAGTTTGGTCTAGATTCTTTAAAGAAGCCTGTTCAATGAAAAAAATGAACAACACAGGGTTATGGGGGAGCTTGGATGGTAAAAATCAAGGTTGAAAATGTGCCAGTAGGAAAGATGTGTGCTTCGGAAGAGTCATCATTATGGTCTGTCAGCTGACAAGCAAAGTGGCAGCTGGCAAAGGACTGGAATGACTGATTGACAATGGGGTAGTGTTATTGTCTGCATCAAGAAAGGATGGGCTGCTAGAAAATATTATTACTGGTGGTTCTAAATCATATTTAGATTCTTCTAGCAACATAGTAATATCCATCACATGGAAACGTGTACTGATACCTCAGATAAGCATTAATTTTGTGAAAGTTAAATTGATTTATAATTCTACGGAGTCCCTAAAGGCTAATAGGACATACAAAAAATTGTAATGGCTTCCTGGACCAGGAAATATGGGTTGTGCAGGCCTTCCTTTGTCACCCCTGTGCCAAGTACATATAAGGGCCACCCAGGCCCACAAGAATTAATGAGAAAAAATCTAAGAGAATTGGCTAGGTCACTATAGACATGTTGTATACCGTTGGAAAGAGGAAATCACAAGGAAAATGGACATTTTGTCTGTGTCTTAATATGATTAAATGGGGAAAAGTTATGATATTCTTTTTGATAAAAGTGAAATATTCATTCTGGGCCCACAGATGTTGGTGCGGGCCCATAGGATTCTTTAGCTATGGGCCCGGGTGGCCCAGGACTGAAAAAGTTAGTGTCTACCCCTGTGTAGGGTATGCAATATTATTTCATGTGAATAAGAACATCCCATAGGGATAATGTTACAGTGCCGATCGCCACACCCCTAGTGCCATGACATGTCTCTGTCCACACTGCTGGTCAAGTGACATATTTAAATGCTTAATTCAGTGATTTTAAGCACTTTGATAGCAATTTAACATGAAATAAATGGAGAACTAAACTCCCAGGCATACATTGTATGCCGTGGTCGTTTAGTTCTCTCTATGTATTTTAGGGATTGGTATATTGGCTATACTTTACAAATCTCCAACCCACACCTCTCATGTGTTCATAGAGAATCACTGTGGTGTCCTCTTCCCTATTTTTTAGCAATCCCGCTGGTCAGCAGTCAATCCGTCTTACAGTCTACAGGTTTCAGGCTAATGCCTAAGCCTCACACTCACCATACCAACTACAGTCCACAGCAGACCCCAGAACAACATGTGATATATGGAATAACAAAACCAGAATATAACAAATGCACAAAACATAACTTAAGGCGTGCTACTATTCCCAAGATAACTACCTGCAGATGTCTTTGGACTTGTTGATTCTAAAATTACCAACAATAGAGATTGGAGTTGTTATACTCAGAAATGGCATCAGCACAGTCTAGACATTACACAACAGTATATGTAGTGCTTGACTGCATGGGCTTTCTCCACCACTCTGATACTATCCTTCTGTTGATGTAACTAAATGTCCCAGGTAGTAGAGCCTACAGCTGAAGAAGGCCAAGAGAGGAAGAATGATGGATGTGCAGAAACTGGGGAAAAGTGGGAGGAACGGCAATGTGGGGATAGGTAGATGGAGGGTGTTGTTGTTAAGGAAGGGAGTATGATACAACATCTGCTTTGTGAATGATACAAATAAATATCATCTCCAATGATAATACTCATTTCTTTTTTTGTCATTTATATATAAGGTAGCAATTTATTGGTTTGATGCTGCTCAGATCATTTTATAAGCTGTAGGAAATTCTGCTACCTTAAATTGCTTGTCTATTTTGGAATCGCTGTCAAGACATTTCCTGCCATCATTTTGAGTATTTTCACCTATACTAACAGTCCCTAGCTGTTGAAAGGGTTATCAATGTCCACATGACTGATAGGGATTGAAGCAGAAAAGGGAGTCATGGATGAAATAGTGTGAATTGCCTACATTCCGCTCAGGAAGTGTGAGGGTGCAGGCTGTGAATAGAGGCAGCAGGAGGATATTTTGCAAGATGGTACAATGATTGCAGGCACTACAATTTGTAGGCCTAGCCCTCAAAATAAGAGTGGGTGGTACCAGGTACTTAGTGCCCTACAACAGCTCTGTACAATCGTCACTTATTCAGGAGCCATACCAGTGCAATTATTAGCACAACCACTAGTTTTAGGGCTGCAATGGCCTTATCCTGGGAAGCCCCTTACTATTTGAAGGGCTGTATTACCATCTTGAGAAATGCCTTCCAGATCAAATGGACTGTATGTAACTGAGCCAAGACCAGGGGATTCTGTATCAGGCAGCCAGAAGGCTGGCGGAAAATTCAATGTTTGCCTTTCACAGGAAGTGGTAGGCTATTGGCACCCTGGAATACTATAGGGGCTACTTCTTTGAGGGTAGGGCCTTCCTGCCAAGCGTGAAATGGCAGAGTGATACACATGTATGCCATCATTCTGTGAAATACCTCCTACATAGTTCTGGCCTCAGTTGGGTAGGTCCTTTGGGAGACTGGAGGTGTGCATGTTTTCTATGGGGAATTTAGGGGGACGATAGGTGTAGGCCTACTGCCTACGGTGGGTTGAAGCGGAGGCATGACAGAACTGGGTTAATCAAACTCTAATGGTATTTTTTTGTAATGTGGTTGAAGTGGGGGAAAAATGGAGGGAAGGAGAGGAACAAAGAAAGGGAGGCGGAGAGAGGATTTTGTGTGCTCTGTTGTATGTTGAGAGTAATGTTTTTTGAAAACATTTCCTTGGTACAACTGCCACTGAAAATGATTATGGTGCCATTTGAGACTCTTCCTGTCAGAGTTGGCCCCCATCGAATTCCTAGGGCTACCATATCGGTAACGCTAGCACTTATTCAATGAAAATGTCCTAGATGCATAACATTTAAAAAATACAACATAATTTTGGAGGATATTATAATGTGAAAGCTATTGGCTATTGAAAAAGCAAAGTCAAGCAAAATTTGGACAAAGAAAGAAATATTTGCCAATATACTGCATGCATGGTCTTGATTGTTTGAATTGAATACAGCATTTTGCAAGAAGTTGTATGGAATTACAGCAACAAAATATGCCTGATGTGCTTAACTTTCATTTGAAAAATAGTAGTTCCAGTAGTCAGGAAAAAAATTGTCTGTGCTTTGCTCTGACTGTATTTGTTAGATTGCAAGGTGTACCCACAGAAGCATTATCAGTTTTTTTTATGAAGCACCCACCAGCTGACCCATCAGCCCAAAGGAATCCTGCTCCAATGCCTTATTTTTGACTTTGGATAGTAAATATAGTGTAGACAAAAATTGTGGCCCAACGGGGGAGAACGTGCATCAGGGTTTTTAGTACTGGTTTTGGCCACCAGGGGGCAGTATATGGGTAAAACACTGCCAAATGTGCTGAAAAAGCTTTAGACCATTTTTGATAAGGAATTTAGTGGTATGCTTAAAATTATTCCATCTCCATTGAAAACCTCCAATTTCTGGAATGTTTGTTGCCATGGAAACAGGAATATTGGTAGATAAGGCAAGTTTTGTTTGCCATGGAAACCACTCCCCTATTCCAATTGGCAATTTTTGCCACAGACATTTTAAATTCCTGCAGGGACCCAGAACCGAAAACAGAGCTAAATGTTTCCCTCTAGAACCAATTTTATGACAAAAACACCACATTTCTTTGGTTATTTTTCCATGAAACTGCTTTTTTTGTGTGCATTATTAGTGTCTATGATAGGATATAATTCATTAAGAGCTTATTTGCCATTTTCAGTTGTACAAAACCAACCTATGTTTGACAAACGTTTGAAAGCCCATGTCTTAAACCTTATAAAACCTTAAAAGAATTCCCCCCAGGAGGCACGTCTTCCTTCACCTGACCACAATTGTTCAGCCCCAAAGGCCCTGCAGTACTTCTTATCTTCCCATAATCTTCGATTCCAAATCAATAGCTCGGCCGAATATGGAAGATGAGAACCGAACCGAAAACAGAGATAAATGATGAGATGGAAGAGAATTGAGGTAAAACCTCCCTGCTTAGACATTCTCAGGTTCACAAAGAAGATTGAGACACCACACTCTTTGCAGATTTCCCTACTCAAGTTGCTGTGAAAGGCAAAAATGAGTTAAGACCAGGAACAATAGCATGTATGTATAGTCTTCTTTTAAATTGTTGTCATCTCCATCTTTATAGATGATTTTGTTAGCAATTTGTACTTGAGTGAGAATGATGACTCAATTTTTCATTCAGTTATCCCCCTCAGCTACAGGTTTACTATATCAAAGCTGTTTTATGTTTCAAATGAATAACTATGCATGGTGATGCTTTAAGAATTGATATTGAAGAGATTCCTTCCCAAGTGCTATTTCTATATGGTGGTGCTGTATTGCACTAGGAAGATACCATGTTGTCCCCTCAGCACCACAAACCAAGCGATTTCCTCTAAGGAACAGCAGAAACACATGTGACAGGATCTGCAAAAAGAGCCCTTAGTGCAGGTTGCATTAAGGTCCCTATTCGCAGTACATGTCACATATATATTTAGGAGAATTACTACTCTATAGAAGTAATGCGTAGCAAGGCCCAATCACATCACATTCATTACAATAAGACATCAGTGTATACTCTAAACCCTATCGACTAGATGTTTATCAATCGCAACAGGCCTAAATAATACATGTATTACAATATCCTCCTACTCCATGAGCTTTTTACCCTCCTCTGCCTGACTCTACTCCATTAATTTACAGAGGTGCTTCTGAGAGTATCTAGTTGTTGCCTCCTTCATCCTTCATCAGCAGAAGCCTAGGTTAACATGATGCTCAGCTAATAGGCAATTTGCTAAAGTTGGCTTTTTGGAGACAATTCTGGCTTCACATTTATTGACAGTTTATACTGTCTCTGAAATCTGTGCAAATCACATATGATTTTGTGCAGATATGCCATAATCTAATTCAAACAGCTAGCCAAAAGACTTGAGGATGCCAACTCATGATATCGCAGTTACAGCAGTCTATACATGATCTGGCTATAAGCAATGCCTTTTTCAAAGTTGGTCATATCAGCATCACCAATTATTACAGTGGCTATCTCTCAGTACATATTCTAGTCATGTCGTTCACAATAATTAAAATGTTCTACAGGAATCCCAACCAATATAAATGTTAGTTATCCTGCCCTGTTTTCCCATCCCTTCATGAGCCTTGTCCTCTCATCTGCCTCTATCCCTTCCATCTCTGGGGAAGGCCAGGCTGCAGGGATTGCAGGGTGGCCTGGGATGGCGGGGTCAGCAGAGAAGCCGGCAGGGTCGGCGGGGAAGCTGGTCAGGAAGGCCGGGACTCGCCCCTGCACTTCTCCCACTTGTTCCTGCACTTCTCCCACTCAAGGAAACGCCCCTGCTCTAGGGCGGGGCAGGTAGGGATGGCAGGGAAGGCCAGGACTTGTCCCTGCACTTTTTCTAGTCGTTCCTGCACTTCTCCTTCTCCTCTCCCAAAGAAGTTTCTGACTAAGGAGGTTTCTGATTGGCAGTTATAAATACATCTATTGACCTGTAGTTTGAATTCCATCAGAGAAAGGCATAGTTTTTTCAGTCAATATAGAATTTGATAAATTTCTTGGCTTCCCATATATTTGTGACACAATTGGCCATATCTTTTTCCCTGTCAGAAACCTCGGTCAGAAACCTCCCCAGTCAGGAACCTCCCTAGTCAGAAACCTCCTCGATCAGAAACCTTGGTCAGAAACCTCCCCAAACGTAGTTGCATCAAACTGGTGAAACAGAGCCATATAGGCTCATTCTAACATTTTACTGGTCAGGGGGCCTGGGTCTGGCAATAACCAACTTAGTATTTCTTAATAACATTATATTTTATTGATAGCCCTATATCTTGGCTTATTAAAAAGTTTCATTCAAGGATCCAACTCCAAAGATGTCAGTTTTATCATAGATGCCGTAAAACCCTAAAAAAACATAAGGTGTGAGTGAACGGAAACAGTTGCAGCACGATTATAACTAGTAGATATAGGTCTAGCTGCCACAAATTATGTGTACAAACTGGTACAATATATATCTTTATGTATTCCAAAATGCTAAAGTAAAGATCGAGAACTCCTGAAATGACGCGAAAATTTTGGAAAGGCTGAATAATTATGAATTATTTCTCCCAATTACTAACTTTATCCTAGCTAATTAAAAACACTTATACAATAATTTGATTTAACTGTCCATTGTCTCCGGTGTGTACCGCATATGATTGATGAAACATGAAGCGTGAGTGAATTCCGTGAAGCTTTAGTGAATTATATATCTCATAGCACTTTACCTTTAACAGTCCAAAAATCCTACATTCTTCACTCGCACTTCACGTTTTATCAGCCTTTACGAGAATGACCAGAGCTCATTCAACAACATCATATACCAATAAGAACACTCAGACAACAAATAAAGAGGTTATACTACCTATCTAGAGTCATTTATACACACATAAGGCCCATCCTTTACAGACCGGTAAAAGACAATGAAGCGTCAGTGAATTCGGTGAAGCGTGAGTGAATTTGGTGTGCATTGAAAATCACTATTGTCATCATGGCTTGAGTACTTCTCAAAGTACAATTTTTTTTATGGAGATTACCTTTCTAGGGTACCTCTCAGTTGTATATAATAAGAAGAATTGTGCTCTTTTGTAAAGGGCTAGATAGTAAATTTGAAAAATATTTCACTTACGCTTCATCTTGTAAAATTCGTGTTTAAATGCTCATAGAAAATAAATTATGCCTTAACATCCCGCCCAAACCACATGGAAATCTTAGCTACGACCTCCCACTAAGGAATATATATTTGACCTGTCTGGAGAAAACATGCACCCGGGGGGATTTTTAGTTCTGCCTTTGGCCATCAGGGGGCAGTGCATGAGTAAAACAATGAAAAATATACCAAAAATTGCCTTAGATCAATTTTTGATGGGGGATCCAGTGGTATTCACAGAATTATTCCATCTCCACTGAAAACATTCCATTTAGGGGACTAAAAAGAAACATTCGTTGCCATAGAAACATAGAAAATTGGCATATATGGCAATTTCTGGTTGTCATGGAAACCACTCCATTGTTCTAAATGGGAACTTTGGTCACAAATGTGTTGTATATTTACATAAAGAACTCAGAACCGAAAACAAACGTACAAAATTCCCTCTAGAACCAATTTTATGATAAAATCATCAGATTTCTTAGTTAATTTTTTCATAAAAATTGTTTGGACTTTCCCCATGAAAAATCATGTAATTCATCACAAGTGAAATTACAGAGCTGAGTTAATGCCAGCATATAATATATCCTCCCTCCAGTGATTTGAAATGGAAAGATGCACAGAAACAACTAGGATAAAGCAAAAGAGAGGAGGATGGCTACAAAAAGAGAGAAAAGGAAAGCCAAAGGATTTTCACCGGCTTTGTCTCTATGAACATTTTCACAGGGGATTATCCCTGTGAAGAAATCCTTTGAGATGATAGAAATGATAATTTTCACCGAAAAAGATATGTGAAAGAAAATACTTTTCACCGAGGTTAATCCAATAAGAAAGGATGTGAGTGAGGTGCACCTTACCCTATGCTACGTATCCCACGCTGGCTTGGCTTCCTTCCCATTGTGAGTTCACTATAGAGCTAGCTGCCATATTCCCTGGAGACAAGTATCTGATAAGGTATTCTACACCACTGTTACTCCCATCACAACCAACAGCTTTGTCCCTTTGTTGTTGGAATCCAGTGACTGAATATGGAACTCCAAAGGCTCATCACAAGGCTGGCAATTTGATTTAGAACCACATCTTTCCAAGGTCTTCATGAATAGTTGCTCATCCATGTACGTCATCACGTGAAGGTTGCCAACGATTTCTCATAGCTTAGAAACAGACACCTGGCCAAGCTTCATCACATGATTATCAAAGTATTCCTTGTTCATCAGTTAAATGGTTCAGACTCAAAAGGTTTGCAGTTGTTGACAGATTACCTCTCATCTCACAAATAACATCGACTATGGAAGATGAGACAGGCAATAATGATGGAACACCCACCTGTTTAGATAGTCTCATTTTTTAAAGTGTTTTATTGGGGAAAAAAACAGGTACATAGTATTCGTTATTTATACCTTATGTAGTCACCGTAGTCAAAGCAGGGTAATATCATTGATTTAATGATATCAACGCATGTTGACAAAGAAGATTTCCACACCACAATCGTTCCAGATTGTGTTATGTTTAATACATTTGGAAGCCAAGAATGAGTTAAGACCAGGAACAATTGCACTGGAATTGTTTGAAACTTTATACATTATTTTGTCCTTGAGTGTGAATGATGACTTAATTTTTCATCAGTTATCCCTCTCAGCTATGGGTTGACTATGGAGATGGAAGCTGCTGTTTTATGTTTAGAATGAATTACTATGCATGGTGATGCTTCAAGAATTGATATTGAGGAGATTCCATCCCAAATGTTGTTTCTATAAGATACTGCTCTATCACATTGGGAAATGACCATTTTGTCCCCTCAGCACTTCAGACTGATGAGTTCCCTCCAAAGAGTGACAAAACTACCTATAAATATTTAATATTACTATGCTACAGAAACAGGGTGATTAGTGCATTTTTAGCCCCACTAACTAGCTCTTCAACCATCACAAATGACTGAATGATGTATCACAATATCTTCCTTCTCCATGAGCTTTTACCATTCCCAGTCTAACTCTACTCTATTAGAGAACAGCTTCACATAGTTTTGTAGTTGTTACCTCCTTAATCCTTCCTCATGTCCCATGAAACAAACAGATTAGGAGATCAATGTGTCATTAGTGGAAGCTTATATGGTAACACAATGATCACCAAATAAGTAATTTGCTAAGCCTAGCTATTTCTGAGATGACATTAGCTTTACTGATAGTTGATACACTCAAAACCCCATTCAAATCACCCAGGATCTTTCACAGACGTTTCACTGTCTGATTCAACTTATAGGATGCCATAGGGTAGGTTAAAATTGGGTCTGCTCCTGAGTGAAAATGACAAACATTACCATGTGGTTAATCTAATGGTCATCAATGACTTGGCAATGTAAATTCTTATTAATACTAATTTTTGAGATGGATGTCTGAAGGTATGTCGATGTCTGTAGGTTAACATACCCTTTAGCACTTTGCCAGTCAAGCAATGTCATTTGGATCACTTATCAAATTTGGTCATATATTCAGACCATATCACCCAATATCAATTACAACAGTTCATCTAAAATATGACCCTATTGCAAGGTGCACCTAAGTCCCTTTTCCTGGTACCTGTAGGTCATATTATATTTCCATGACAAGGATTCATATATCATACAAAATTTTCAACCAATATATCAATTATGTCATGAAGAAACTCTCATGAATATATATAGTGGGAACTAACATGCCCCTCTTGTTCCTTGTGATGCAATGACACAAATTTGAACCGTGGATTTCCAAATTGTATGTCAGCATTAAGACAATAGCAGTCCAGCCCCTCTGGTAAATTCTATTTTAGATTGATGCCCATAACTCACTGCATTTTCCTACTACGATATGAAGACACATAGATTATCATTTTAGTCTCCTTAATTTCCTTCTGTGTTGAATATTTTTAAGAACATTTTCTTTTAATCTGCAATATTTTCGTTATTTTTAAGATTGAAAACCTTCGCATGATGAAAAACAACAGGCTGACCATGTACTAGGTTTCTGATACCTCTGCTCATTACATATCCATGAATTATTGACTGCTGAACCATGTGGACAATAGCAACTTGACCAAAGCTGCATCCGACTCACCCTCACCCTTAGCCCTCAACCACCTAGGAGTTCTTTGTCAGCTGACAATCATTTTAGCCCATACCAAGTAGAAATAGCCATAATAAGCACTGCTCCTACCCTGGGACAGCTACTCATCACCTTAAAGCCAGCACAATCCGTTTTATTGGAGGGACAGAGAAACAGGGTATGAAGTACATAGTGCACTTTATAGAAAGCTTAAGATTTTCTATAAGAGCAGAAGTTGAAAATGCTAAAACCAGTAAGTAAATTGATACTCAAACGTTATACTCTAGGAGATGAGAATGCCCATGATTATCAGAGTGTTATTGGAGGAAAGGGTTTCTAGCTAGTACTTCTTTATTCCTAAAGGGAATATTCCCTGCAAATCTTTCTGAACTAGAGTGTTTTTTTTTTTACATAATGTTGGAGTATCTGTTTGGCAGAGGACAACATAACATCCCCCTTTCTCCTCCCAAAGGCCCTGGTGGTCAGTTGTCGATCCATCTCATGGGCAGTGGGCTGCAGCTGTCAGTTGGCCCCTGGGGTCATGGCAACAACCCAGATCATCACCACCCCACAGTACACAAGAATCCCGAGACCAATTTAGATAGCCTGGTACCTGTATACATCCATATTCTCCGAGCAGCTCCCTCTTTAAGCCTAGCTTTGATAACATTTTGGTCTTATTGTATGGCATAGCTCCGGTTGGTTCCGTGATGATTCACTAGCTCATTGGTATCATTACGTCTGGAGGCCATTTCTCAACACACTATGACTGCTGTCCTTGAAATCGTAGTGAGAACCTAAAAATTTGGCCTTAACAGCACCATGAACTAGTAGTCCCTAATGTCTGCACCAGTACGACTGCCCTATTAAACCTTATGTAATTAGTGCATAGCTGGTTATCGTAGTGAGCAGTCATAGGGCAGTTCCTACAATAGCCTGGCATTTTTAAATCGTAGTGGCTGTGTGCAGTCGTAGTACATTGAGAAATGGCCTCCTGAAAGGAAAGCAGGCAACAGAGACAGTCAGGGCAAAGATGGCGGATGGCAGATTTCCTTGCAAATACTGAGATTTTCTTGACCCAATATTTAGATGTTCCAATTGCTGTTGGTAAGGGCATTAGCATATGATATGTTTGCTGTAAGGTACAAAGAGCGGATTCATAAGCAAATAATCTCTCTAAAAAATGTCAAAGTGCAGCATAATTGAGGGATACATGGAATGTTATTACATTGTTCCGATTCCTTTTTACTTTTGTGAGTAACATCCCATTGCTACATGCATGCATCATGTTTGCTCCAGTGTGGAGTTTATGACAACTGCAACTAAGATTGGATAATTATGTAAAATTTCCACCCCATAATGTTATTCTAAGAAAACGGAGCTAAAGAAAGAATGTTTTTCTTTTATTTTCATTCCATGCCTAGCAACACCTTATAAAATTAAACTTATTTGATTGAGACATTCATTTTGGTGTATATATCACATGTCATTTTATCATACCCTAATGCACTAAAACTTATTCAGATGAATTACACTGGAACCCTACCTTAAGGTCTCAGTAAGGTGGCTATCCTCTCCACATCATGTACAAATCCCCTTTCCTCCTTCCGACTTCCTCATAGAGACCATGGATGGTACCCTCTTCCCCATCTTTTAGCAATCCCGCTGGTCAGCAGTCAATCCATCTCACAGTCTACAGGTTTCAGGCTTCAGGCAGCCTCTTCGGGCTAATTCCTCAGCCTCACATCACCATACCAATACAGTCCACAGCAGACCCCAGGAGGCCATTTCTCAATGTACTACGACTGCACACAGCCACTACGATTTAAAAATGCCAAGAATAAGCCAGGCTATCGTAGGAACTGCCCTACGACTGCTCACTATGATTAGCAGCTATGCAGTAATTACATAAGGTTTAGTAGGGCAGTCGTACTGGTGCAGACATTAGGGACTACTAGGTCATGGTGCTGTTAAGGCCAAATTATTAGGTTCTCACTCGGATTTTAAGGACAGCAGTCGTAGTGTGTTAAGAAATGGCCTCCAGACCAGCATGTGATATAGGGGATAAAAATCACTATCAGAATATAACAAACAAACACAACATAACTTAAGGCATGCTACTATTCCCAAGATAACTGCCTGGAGATGTCTTTGTCCTTTGTTGGTTCCAGGCTTGCCCACAGTAGATATCTGAGTTGTAATAACGAGATACAGTGTCAACCTAGTCTAGACATAACAAAACAATAGTGGTTGACTTCATGGGGTTTCTCCACAACCACCCTCTGATAGCATCCTTGTGTTGAGGTTTCTAGTTGAACAGATGTCCGGGGTAGTGGGGACTACACTTCAGGGATCTCAGGCAGTCAGGTAGAGGATGGATAATGGATGTGACAATAAGAGGAGGAAAAGCAATGTGGAGATAGATGGCAGATAGAGAGTTGTGTTGTAATGGATTGGAGTATGATCGAACCTCCACCAAGTTGCATTTGCCTTTTGGATCATACAAATGAGTAGATTGTGAAAATGGTCTCTTATGATAACACTCCTTCCAGACTGTGACTAAAATATACTATATTGCATAGCAGCTAGAGTATATCCGGAGTTGCTAACATTTTTACTTGTTTTGAAACCTCTATAGAAACACCCTGCCTTGAAACACAAATTAGGTAGCATGGTGGTATTGATATTTGAAGAAAAACGATTGGCAGGATAATGTGATATAGAGCAAGCGCTTACACTAGTGAGAGAGCTGTTCTTGCCAGTATAAAGAATTCATTCATTGGCATTCATACCAGAAGTACCATTCGATTGGTTTGAAGCTACTAAGATCATCCATAAGATTTAGGAAATTTTTGTTATCTGACATTGTTTGTCTCTGCATTTTTAAATTAATGTCAATAGACTTTCCTCACCATGATTTTTAGTATTCTTGCCTATACTGACAGCTCCTAGATGTTTAAAGGATTATTGATGTCCACATAACCGATAGGGAATGAAGCAGAGAGGGGAGTTCCGGATGAAATAGTGCCAGTTGCCAACATTCCGCTGATGGAGAGGGAGGGGGAAGGTTGTGAATAGAGGCAGCTGGAGGACATTTCCCAAGACAGTACAATGGTCACAGCCACTCCAATTTGTAACCCTCAAATTTAGAGTTGGTGATCCTAGGTAGTGCCCTTCAACTGGCCAGGACTTATTGTAGTAATTACATGTATACATACTGTTTGGTACAGCAGTCATACCAGTGCGATCATAAGCGACTGCTGGACTTAGGGCTGTAAAGGCCTTAGTCTGAAGAACCTCATCACTATTTGAAGGAGTCTAGTCATACCGTCATGAGAAATGCTTTCTGGATCTGATGGACTGAATGTGGCTGAGCCAAGACCAGGGGACTCAGTATCAGGCAGCCAGAGGGCTGATGGAAATTCTGGCGGCCTCAATGTTTGCCTTTCACAAAAGGTGGTAGGCTATTGGGGCCCTGGGATACTAGGGGCTACTTCTTGGAATGTACAGTGTCTTCCTGCCAAGCATGAAATGGCAGAATGATGAACATGCCATCCTGTGAAATAATACCTACATAGTTCTGGCCTCAGGCGGGTAGGTGCTGTGGTAGAGTGGGTGGGTGGCTTCATGTGTTCTATTAATGATTGAGGGAGACGATAGGTGCACTGCCCAGGGTGGTTGAGGCAGAGATGACTTCAACTGAACAATATGATGCAATTTGAGTTTTATCTTTCTTCCAGAAATGGTTCCTTCTAAATACATCCATGGTGTACCCAGAGAATCACCCAACAGCCCATAGGAATCCTGCTCTTGTGCCTCCTTTTTAATATTTTGGATAGCAAATTTAGAACAGACAAAAATTGTTTTCCTCCAAAGGCTCTGCAGTACTTCTTATCTTTCCATAATCTTCTGCTTCAATGCCATAGTTCTAAGTCCTCTTGAATATATGGAAAATAAAATGGGAGATAATGAAGGTAAAACCTCCCTGCTAGGATATTCTCAGGTTCACAAAGAAGATCAAGACACCACACTCTTTGCGGATTATACTACTCAAATTGCTGTGAAAGGCAAAAGAAAAAGACTAGGAAAAATAGCTTGTACTAATAATCTTCTTTTAACTTTTTATCCTTCATATTTATAGATGATTTTGTTTTTGAGTGTCAATGATGTCTCAATTTTTCATTTAGTTATTCCCCTCAGCTACAGGCTTACTATGGAGTCGGAAGCTGCTATCCTATAGAATGAATTACTATGCATGGTGATGCTTTAAGAATTGATATTGAAGCGATTCCTTCCCAAGTGCTATTTCTATAGGGTGGTGCTGTATTATACTAGGAAGACTCCATATTGTCTCACCGGCACTTCAAACTGGGCAATTCCCTCCAATAAATGACAGAAGCCTTTATAAATATCTAGCAGTATTACTACTCTATAGAAGTAATGTGTAGTGAGGTCTCATCCCATCACATTCATATAATAAGACATCAGTATAGTCTAAGCCCTATCAACTTGCTCTTCAACAATCACAAAAGGGCTAAATAATGTATTACAATATCATCCTACTCACAAGCTCTTTACCCTCCTCTGTCTAACTCCACTCCATTACATTTACAGAAGTGCTTCTGAGAGTATCTAGTTGTTATCTCCTCCATCTTTCCTTATGTCTGAGAGCACAAACAGAAAAGCAAATTGAAGTGTCATTGGGAGAAGCCTAGGGTAACATGATGCTCAACTAATAAGCACTTTGCTGAATTTGACTATTTCAGAGACTCTGGCTTCACATTTATTTATTGATAATTTACATTCTCTCCAAAACCCAAACAAAATACACACGATCTCTTGTAGATATGCCCATCTAATTTAAACATCTAGCCAAAAGATAGAACTGCTGAAGATAACATGTCATGTAGCCGTTATGACAGTCTATATGATCTGGCTATGCCTCACAAACTCTCAAAATGGCGACTTATCACCACCATCGCCAACATGGATGTCACTCGATGTGTGAGTGTGTGCCACTGTCATCAACTCTCACACAAAATGGCGACTTATCACCACCATTGCCGACCTTGGTCTCACTCAATGTGTGAATTTGTGTCAATCCTCAATGCTCTCTGAGGATTGCATCATCTGTCACTCACTCTTACTCAGAATGGCAACTTATCACCACCATTGCCAAAGTTGTTGAGACAGCACCACTGTTCAACATGTAGCCTATCTAGGAAGCGTGGGCATGAAGTATGAGTCCCTTACGTATCAAATGTGCTTTGTTTCACACTGATTTCCATGTAATACTTGTCTGTGGTTAGAGGGAAGATACATATGGCAATACCTTCTCTGGCAAAACATACTTTGATCTGGCAGATGTGAGGCTGCATGATTACCAATGTTGATGATTATGAGCTTTTCATCTAACAAGGTGAGTGATTACCAGCGTTGCCATCACTGGTGAGTCTGAGTGATCACCATCGTCGCCATCCATGGTGAACCTGCGCTATGACGTTGTGCGCGTTTCATCTAGCGAGGTGAGTGATTAACCGCCTTGCCATCCCTGGTGAGTGTGCGCTATGGCATGGTGTGCATTTCATCTAGCGAGGTGAGTGATCACTCGTGTCTCCATCCCTGGTTAGTGTGGGTAATCGAGATCCTCACCATCTCTGGTGAACCTGTGCTATCACGAGGTAAGTGTTTCATCTAGCGAGGTGAGTGATCACCCGAGTGACCATCCCCGTGAGTGTGAGTGATCACGATGCTTGCCATCTGTGGTCAATGTGCGTTATGATGTGGTGTGCGTCTCATCTAGCGAAGTGAGTGATCACTCATGTCGCCATCCCTGGTGAGGATGAGTGATCACTCATGTCGCCATCCCTGGTGAGGACAAGTGATCACCATCCTCGCCATCCCTGGTGAGGCCATGTGATCACTACCATTGCTATTCCTTGTGATCTTGTGCTATAGCAATGTCGTGTTCCATCTAGCAACATGTGTGAGCCACTTCACACAGGTTGACGAGGAGTCACGACAATTTGCTGGGTCATTATGTGCAAATTAGTCACAATTGACTGTAGTCAGATCCCAAAGAACTAACTACAATTGCAACAATCCTGAGATGCATTCAGTTTAGTGGTATGTAAGACCTATCATGGATGATGATGTTTTCTTCTACAGCATAGTCATATTATAATCCAATTTTGTAATATCGCTTTCAGAACTGATCCCAGGTCTTCCTTCGTATGTGAAGAAGAATAGTGATGTGTACACTGCCTGTGTGGGGACAGGTTTCTTCTCGAGATGCTTCCCTGCAAAATCCATACACTTGGGGATTTCCTTTACAGCTATGCATTGGTTGTCTAAAAGGTAAGGGGGAGGGTTCTATCTATATAGATTGACAATATATATGGAAGTCAAAAATATATCGATTGCAGACCAGAACCCAGTCTTAACCATAGTGCCTATCTGGTTAAAAACTTATGGTTATCATTTCAATTGATTTTTCATTTCATTTGCTCTAAATTCAATATCATCCATTAAAAGATGCCTGACCCACATTCTTTCCAGGCCGTGTATTCTCTCAGATGCCATTCACCATATTGGCTCCATGAAGAAGGAAGAGTATCAACAGTTCAGGGAACAAGCAGCTAGTGACTGGGAGACCATTCTGCTTGCACGTGCACATGAGCTTGTACCAGGTAGGAATCCTTTGCAGAATGATGTGTTTTGTGGCATGCTTCAAAGCATAGTAATTTATCATTGGATATGGCATTTTATTTAATGTAACAGTTCTTTACATACTTTGTTATCTGTAAGTTTGAGTCACCCTGTTTGAGAGAACACAGAAAAGGTTGTTTCACCTCATTTGACTGATGAACATGGACATCTATTTTAACTAATATGTCCAAAGGTCCACATTCCAATCCGAGTGTCCATACCTTAAACACAAGGGGTACAGCACAGGTGGTGTTCTAATGTGCACCTAAATTTGAAATTTGGCACAGTTTCAAATATGGAGGGCTGAATTTATTCGTAGGAGAAGGGGAAAAAGTCTCCATAAAATGCCACCCACCTTGATCTGACAGATATTGAAGGATGGCCATCTGACTCCATTCATAGAATTCTTATGGCATTATATGACTATATTGGAATTTGAATTGTAACAAAACCATGAAAATCTTTCTTTTCTGAAGGTGGTCAGTTGGTCATAGTCTGCCTCTCAGGTGACTGCAAGGGACAATACTCTGGGAAAACTAATTTTAAGGGCAAAATTCAGCGTGTATGAGTGCATGGCAACACACTGGGCTAACATGGTGATTGATGGAAAGATTACTCAGGTGGTGCAACTCTGTTGATATCATTTTCCTCATTCAATTTTGAATCAGTTTTGCCATAGATGAGCTCTATACAAGTAATGACAAAAAGGTCTATTCTTCGAACATAACCTCAGCTCAAATATAAATGGTCGAAAATCATAGAAGGTTTGCATATGACGAATTTGGAGGTATCCCAGCCCCTACTCTTGGAATTTTAGTTTCCCCCTCTATTTCTTTGGCTCAAAGTGTCAGGCTGGATGAGATCTTCATGTTACATATGGGTTTTGATGGTCCCATATGTATATTTTGGGCTCTAGGGGGGTAAAATGTGCCCAAAATGACCAAAATTGTGTCTGGGAGAATGACATTTGAGTTACTAGCCATGTTGAGGGCTTAATTTTCTACAGAAACAATCTTCATATCTCCATGAAAATCTCAGGTCCAGACTATTTTGACCTGTAGATTAAGAAAATCACATTATCATCTATGTCAGATGTGTCCTTGCTATTGTAAAAGAAGCATACATATAAGAATTCCTTTTCTGGGCATATGTCTGGGCGAATGACATGTAAGCCCCATATGCACACTTTCTATGATTTGTGACCAAATGTATCCATTCAGTGTTTTTGGAGTATGAGCATATCAAGTGATACCCCCACACCCTTACTGATTTTTCTTGGTTTCACTTTAAGGAAGAACTTGTGAACACAAATTTCAATGCCTACTATAGAACAGAAAAAGAATTCTCAGCTCCTTTCAAAAACCCTGATTCCAAAGTCAACCCAGCTGGTCTTCAGCTTGTTTCAATCAAAACCAGACAGTTGCCCTGTCCTCACTACCCTGCCTGGGAAGCCGGTGATAGTAAAGGTAAGAGGAGAGAACTATCTTTAACCCCGTTTAAAATGTTATAAAACATGGTTGTCACGGCATTGTCTCTACCTGTAGTAGCCCATTTCATTCAGGAAACAATCAACTTTAGCTTTAATATTGTATGAAATGCAACCCTAAACCTTTGGTAATTAACTCTTTGGCACCTCTATAAGAATACTGGCTCAGGTGCACACAGAAAAAATAATGATACTCACCGGGAGCCTAATGTTAGCCTCAGGCAAATGTCGCCAAAATGAGTATATTTTGATACTCAGGGTGAGCCTAGGGTGTAGGCATACTCCAGCAATACCTGACACTCTACTCTAGATTGTTTATGGCCTAGCTGTACCCTTTCTACTGCCCTACTTTCACAGTGCAGGAGTCTCTTCAGAAACAGGCTCAGGGTCAACTGGAGTAACATAATAGAAGAGAATAGGACATTGCCTGAGTATCTCTATGAAGAGGGTCAGACAATGCTGGATCCTACCTGAACAGACTTCACCATTGCAGGAGTCTTTCTTACCTATGGTGTAATGCACTGCCAGAGTATCCCAATGCATAGGATCACACTTTACTAGATTCTATCTTCAGGGTGAGTCCAGCAATACTACCCAGTGGGCTCAACCCCACTTAAAGAGTTACTAATCAGCACTGCATTGTAGGGCTTACAGACAGTCTAAATTGTAATGATTATGTAGCCCTGCATTTGTAGCCCTTATTGAACTACTAAGCTGTAGGGTGTATTAGGCCCAACACATAATTGGTTTGTTAAACATTATAGAGAAATATAGAAATTAAGGTAACTGTTTGACAAAAGCCCATAATTTCATACACACGAGGATTTTAGATGGTCAACTTCCTAAGGCAGTCTAATTAATCGATGAATAGTTTGTGCATTCCTGGTTTCAGTGTCCTTTTTGCTCCTTGGTGGGATTTGAACCGGGTACCTCCTTATTGTGACTCCTTTGTGCTCCTATATGTGCTAGCGGGTCAGGTGTTGAAAGTGGCACTATCAATATGATATTTCAACCATAGACCTACTACAGTGAGATGTCATTGGTCATATGAGGCCCAGTAGACTAATAGGGAACACAGACTGGAGTGACCATAGTAAGGAAAAATGCCCATAGTAAGGACAAATGTCCACAATGTCCTCAGTAAGTATTGCACAGTCCTACTTATATGCCTATTGCAACCTGGCTCACCAGTTGTAGAGGTGGCACAGCGTTAGGATTCTCGCTTTGCATGTGAGGGGTCTCAGGTTCAAGTCTAGGTGGTGCTGAGAAACATTTTCCTATTTGTCAGCTTAATAGGAAACATCTCATCTATTACAGTGTATTTTTCTAAGACCTAACTTTGTAACTAATTGAAATAGATGCTTGCTTGAAAACTGACAGAATCTTCAATGTCTACCAAGTCAGAAAATAGCAAGAAAATAAATCGTTTGCATAACAAAATATTTCAGGTTGAAAACTTGCAATTTTTGAAGAGCATCCCTGGGCTGGAATCGAACTCAGGACCTTCTCATATGAAGGTAAACATGTTACCACTACACCATCTTGACTCCACTTGAAATCTCATATGATCTGCTCCCTCTGTGTGTTGAAATCTGGTATTCTACTTTTTTCCAAGCCCCAAAACATTAGAAAAATGCCTGGGACCATATGTTACTTTTACATTCACTGCAAAGATATGATCATACTCTAAATGTTTTAGTGATTAATTCTTATTATATTCCTAAATAGATAAGATTATATTCTTAGATATCATGGTTCTAAGGACTTGAGGATAATAGAAAGGATATTGAGTATGTGCAAGAATGGGTGAGGGGGGGGGGCTTAATAGGGAAAAATCTTCTCACAACCCCATTATGAATGCATATTCATGCTCACATTGTAGCAATAAGATTGACTTACCAAGAATGACTTTACAAAAATTCTCAATGGGGCCTGATTCAGACTGAGTATGGCACCATGCCTGAGCCTTGTGCCATACTCATGCTGATCCTTTTTCCCAATGTGTGGCATTGATGCAGGCTCAGCATGAGTATGGCATGTCAGGGGAGAGCCTCTAGCAGAGGCTCTCTTGATACTCAGACAGCACAAGAGACTAGGTGAAACTCAGGCTGATCCTCTTTTTTCTGTCAGTGATGGTATTTTCTCTGTGACCTATACATCAACCATCTGCAGGTGTAAAGCTAAATGAGCATACAGCATCAGTATACATGAGTAAAGAAGCTGTTATCTTAACTTATCACAGGTGATCCAGAAGCAGCCAAGGCTCATGCCAAGGTGTACATGGCTGCCGTCCGACTATGGTCTAACTCCACTTTCCGAACAGCTTTGAGCTCTTCGAGGACAGAGGAGGCAAAAGATCGACTGACAGATGAGTTCTTTAAAGATCGACTGACAGATGAGCACGTTATGGTGCTGATGTTGCATCAGCACCAGGGGATCATGCTGTTGACTATGTTCATGCCTATATTCATATACAAAAATCTGCATGTCAGGACTCCAGATGACTCCTATTCCAGCAGTCAATGTAGAAATTATTGTAATTCATATGACTCTGCCTCCAATGACTTTTGTGTCCCTTTGGTGCGATCCCGTGACTGAATATCAAAATCCAATTAATTGACGTTTAGAACCACATCCACTTTTTTTATTATTATGCTCATCCATGTATCTTGTCGGCTATATCTTGTAGCTTACACACAGACATCTCATCGGTTACATCATCAGTGTGGAAAAAAAAAGAAATCATCCAAGGGTTAAGCCTTGGACAAGTGGGATTTACAAACTGGGATTTTAAATAATAGGCACCAAACACAAGACTGATTCACTAATTACTTTTTATTGTATATCAGCTTTTCATCCAGAATAACCATGCAAAATTGCCAATGGAAATCATTGATCATCTGACATGTATAGCTTTTCTAATTATCTCTTGTAATACAATTTAAAAGTGCCTTTCTATGCAAGCAAAAAAGTTGATTCATATCAAGTAAGGTCATGTAGTAGAAGCTATACTAGTAAACTCCAAGCACAATCTACTATTAGGGTCTTTTCTTGCTGAAGTGCGACTTAGTTGTTCCATGTCACATGGATCACTTATCGAATTTCATATATTCAGAGCAAATCACCCGAAATCAAAAACAATAATCTAAAAAATGACCTCATTGCAGGATGCACTCAAGTCCCTTTTCCTGGTACAGACTTATTTCAGTGACAACGATTCAGAATTCGTACAGAATTTCCATACAATAATTATGTCAGATATGTCCAGGAGCTTAATTCAAAACATCCTGGGATCGCAACCCCAGCGATCTTAGTGTAGGCATATATCATAAGACCTGGCTGGTCTACCCTATCTAATGCAGTGATTGCAGGCCTTTTAGGAATAGCAAGTCCTGGGATCACTTCATTATTCCTTTTCCAGCACTAAGATCACTGCGATCTTAGTGAAAGAATTGCATAGTAGTTTCAACTGAGTACAAGAGCACTTACAGGGAACACTCCTGATAGAAAGAGTGAATAGCCTGCTGCATACATATATAGAGGGGTGGGAGGACGTTTGCTGAGTGTCCTTGAGGGCTCTTAGGGCTACTCATGCGTTACATGCACTGTAAGGTAATTCTTCCCTTCTCTCTCTTTGTCCTGGGGGGAGGGCACAATGCTTCTAATAAGCAAGCATAAATCATACATTCATGGGAACAACTCTTGAATACTGTACAGGGGTCAACTGCACCCTGTGCTCTTTTGTTAGTCCATATGGGAATGGGGAACGATGGTATAAGCACTCTTGTGAAGAAGAGTGACTCCACAGCTATTTCTTTATTTTGGGACTCTTACCCCTGTGCCTAGTCAGTTCTTCTTGGAATGGTGTAGGAGGGCTGAGGCTAAGATCGATGTGATCTTAGTGCTGGCTAGGAAATGCGAATGCAGTCTAATCTTAAGATCACTTAATAGGATAAGGTAGAATAATTCCTAAGAACGCTGGGGTTGCGATCCCAGGATGTTTTGAATTAGCCTCCAGAGGGAACTCTCTTCAATATCAGTGGGAGCTAACATTTTGTTCTTCATCCTCGCTTCCCTTACGATCTGATGTTATTCGCTATGCCTCCATCCCCCAAACCACCCTTCTTCCTTGTTTCTTCCTCCCAATTAAGATATGCCAGTATAGTGTCACATGTTTTTATCTATGAATAGTACCTCTTACAATACAGGGTGATATCTGGCACTGCCCTCCTTGTTGCTTGTGATGCAATGTCACAAATTTGAACCATGATTTAAAGGTCTTTTCCAAACTGTAGGTCAACATCATTACGATAGCAATCTTGCTCTTGTGGTAAATTCTATTTTAGAATAATATCCACCACTCACTGGCTTTTCTTTCTACCATATGAAGACACATAGATTACCATTTAGTCTCCTACTTTCCTACTTAATTTCATATTGTGTTGATGATTTTTTTAAGAACATTTTCTTTTAAGCTGTGATATTTACTTTCTTTTTAAATTGACAACCTTCATGTGACCAAACAACAAGCTGACCATGTACTAGGTTTCTAACACTCCTGCTCTCATAGACTGCTAGATCATGTGGACAATAGCAACTTGTCCAAAACTGCATCCGACTCAAGCTCACCTTCTACCATCAACCTCCTAGTCTTTGTCAGCTGACAACCATTTTAGCCCATACCCAGTAGAAATAGCCATAATAAGCACTGCTCCTACCTGAGGTCAGCTGCTCATCACCACCACTCAACATCCGGGTAAACAGCCATTTTGGGCAACAGGAAGTTAGTTCTATGGATGGTTGTCATACCTGGTCTCGAAATGGACTTAGGTATGGCCATCAGGGCAAGCACCTTCAGTTTTATTAGATGGACAGAGAAGCAGGGTATAAAGTATGTGTTGTACTTACTAGGAAAGCTTACGATTTTGAATTACAGAAGAAGCTGGAAAACCTAATACCAGTAGGTAAATTGTAACTCAAACGCCATACTGGATGAGCTGGAAGTGATGGTCATTATTAGAGTATTTCCTAGATTGTAAGCTGACCTGCCTTGTTTAGGAACAAGGCAGGTATTTGGGGCTGTGTAAGAAGCCTCTTCACCAAATATTATGTAACACAAATTTGGCCACGTTTGACCCCCCTACCCCCTTGTAACACTTTGTAACATAATGACCACCCCTACTCCCTAATTACATAACACTGGTCAGACCCCCCCCCCCCACCCATGCATCAGTATATCTTTGCATTTGAATTGACAACATGTAAGTTTTATTGATAAATAGACCTTCATGTAAATTGATATGACCCCTCCCCTTCTTAATTTGACAGGGAACACATGAAGATGCATTGAATGCTTATAAATAGTGCACATTTGGCATGTGATGCATTTACCATTTTTGTTACGTAACACTTGGATAGGTACCCCCTCCTCCTGTCACAAAGTGTAGCAAACTTCATTGACCCCCCTCCCCTATGGTGTTGCACAGTATTTGAACATCCCCTTATGGTAGTTATTACAGACAAGCACAACATTAATAGACTAAAGGTATGAAGGTGGGATTTTACTTTATTCTTTTTGTCACCATCATGACAATTTTCAAATATAATCTATTATCACTGATTCATTATTTTCCCACCTCAATATCAATGCTGCTGACATACTACTATATCAAAGCTTCATCAATACTATGAAGTATATGCAGCAACATGTACCTGATGGGGATGTAGCTCAGGGGGCTAATGCGCCAGTGAGTAATCAGAAGGACCCAAGTTCAACTCTCCACAGGGGCAGAAAATGTAGTAAAAACTAGTAGGAGCAATGCATAGAAGGAGGACAGTAGTGATACAGTAGACACTCTTTTAGTACTTCTTTCCGCCTGCAGCAGTGGCTCTGCAGTGGTCTACTGTACACTGTAATAAGTTAATGTATACATACATCTACTTTTGCTGTGATCATACAGCTAGTTAAAAGTCTAAAATACAGCAAGTTTGGCTGTACAAGTATCAACTTTGTTGCTGTAAATACAACCTTATAGCAAGTGTTGCTGTAGATATACACTCATATATTTGCTGTAGCCCCAAATACAACAACACCTACTGTTCAGTTACTGAGTGTATTGCTGTAGATGCAGGATTACAGAAAGTTCTGCTGTAGACATTGTGGTTCTGTGCTTTGGCACCAGGTGGCCTTGGTATCTCTTTGGCAGAGAATTTTTACTCAATGCTGAATCTAGTTTCATCTATGAAAAGGAAGTGAAATGTGTCACATAATTGACTAATTTGCAAGAGTGAACATATTGTATTTTAGTTTGATAACATGTGGAACTCTTCATTGAACTACGTAAACTAAAGCAGAAACTTCTACATTCTTTCACACACATCTTTCCTATGGCTTGGAAGTAAATATGAATGTGGACACCAAGGTTCCTAGTGTATCATCTTAAGTGCCTGTTGCAAAGATGATGTAATACACCATACTTGCCTAATGTAACTTGAGTGTGTTACTCAATGGCTAGTTTTACACCCATTTAGTCAAAAATGATGCTACGTAGCTGGCTATCATGATGGCCCAACAACATATCTCTACTTGGTCAGGCCAACCAAAATGCAATGACCAAAACATTACAATCTTTTGTATATTTACAGCAAATTACAATCTACTGTGCATTTACAGCAAATTTTACTGGAACAATTGCTGCCAGCAACTTTGGCTGTTCAATAACAGTAGTATGTTTTACAGTAGCTATACTTTTACAGCAAGTCAGTCGCTGTAGACCTACAGCAAACTCAACTGGAACAATTGCTGCAAGCAACTTTTGCTGTAGATGTACAGCACTTACTATTTACAGTGTACTGCATAGGGGGCTGTGGCAGTATTAAAACAGTAGAGCACTGATCAACTACTGCACCTCATTTCCATATTTCAGACAAACTGATCTGCCACTGCTTTAATACTGATATCACACTGCTCTACTACTGGACCACTACTGCTTTAATCTGTGATTTCTGGCAAAGGAATCTATGTAAGCACCCTATAGCATTGTCTTTCAACAATATTTGCAAGGAATAGGCCAATCTCACATGAAAGGTATAGTGTAACTAATGTTAAACATAATGTATAACCTTTCAATGTATTTGTCGGGCTTAATATTAGGTATGGCCTCATCATTATTGGAATGATTAAGTTTGAATATCAAACCGTATTTTGAGCCTGTAATTATTTGATAAAACTCTCTCTTAAATGAATTGTCAATGGCTTCGGGACAAATGTGGGGGTAGAAAGGGTGATGATGTTATAGTGGCTATCCATCTTTCCAAATGCTACTACCCGGCTATGCTGCTCCATACTCTGTCTCATCTCCTAGACATGCTTTGTATACTCATCCCCAACTCTATTGTTACCAACCCATACCCAGGGCTACTCATCCCCGACTGGCCTGCCTCATCTGCCTGGCTTCCTTCCCATTCTGAGCTGGCTGTGGAGCTAGCTGTCATATTCCCTGGAGACAAGTCTCTGATAAGGTAAACCACACTCCTGTTACTCCCATCCAAACTAATAGCCCTGTCCTTTTGTTGTTAGGAAGGTGAGGGGGGGACTGAATAAAGGAGGATGAAACCTGCTTCAGGCACAGAGGAATGGGAACCAGGTGTTCAAAGTACAAGTAGACCAATATGCTTTTCATTTTACTTTTTTTTAGTTCTTATTCAATACTTGTTTATTGTACTCTTCTTTGCATAAGTTCTCTCTTTGCTTTAATCAAATGTGAATCATTTTAGAATATTGCTTTCTTTCCTCATTTGCCTCTATTTCTTTTTCATTTTCACCTTCCACAGGCTGGGAAGAATGTAACATAATGCCAACAGTGGACTGAAGAAAAACGTTGGCCATATCTCCACTAATAAACCTGTATGTGGAGGAGTCTTTGCCACTGTTGGACAGCTCTCCACTGTTGGACAATGGGGGCATGGCCACTGTTGGACAACTCCCCACTGGTGGACACTGCCCCCCAGTGAGTGTTCTTATCTCCTGGTTGCCATAGTGATCACTGATAAGACATTAGTGCAGGTGTTGGACAATCCTCCAACAGTGGGGGTAATGCAGGTGGGGAGGTGTGACAGGGGGTATTTAGTAAACAGAAAATGTATAATTTGAAATCATTTTGATACAGTAAATGCAGCATATCTCATCATACACAAGTTTGTTTTGAATAGGTTCATACACATAACTGGATAATTACAATGTCTACCACTATATAGGTCAACCTCTTTGCACAAATCATTATTGCCTTGCACAAATTGCCTTTTCTACACTTAACCTTACAGCATGGCATATTCAACCAAAAGTGTCTGAGGATGGGCCAACGTTTTTCACTCCTCCAGCGGAGGAGGCTTGCCAATATTTTCGGGGTCGTGCTTCGCCCAGTTGTTGCATGTTATTGTTTGATATCAGTCACAAGTTATGACATATCCATTAACTAGCTATAGATAGCAAGATTAATCAAAAGATAATCAATAGAATATCCATAAATTCAATTTGAAAAAAAAATTGTTCACCTCCCCATGGGACTCGAAGCCTGCCATAGTGTGTGTACACACAAGATGTGACAGCTTGCACTGCGAGAAAAATGAACCAGAGCTGGATGCAAATGCCTGTACCTAGGGTTAAGAGCGTGACTTGCTAACCAATATACTATCAGTACACACACCTTGCCACCCGGCAGCTGCCTGGTCAATTTGCCACTTAGTAAGGAGGTTTAGGTAGTAGGTCTTACAAATACTAACCCGGGCTTTTACAAGGGGAAATATGGTATGTTGCTGTCTTGGCTATGGGTCACCAGCTCTGGCCACTAAAGTGTTCTCGTAACCAAATTCTACTGCATCTATTCTTGTCAGTCCCTGTGGCGCAATGCATAGGGAGTTGGATTTGGGAACAGTAGGGTATGGGTTTGACCCCTGCCCTTGGCAATAAAATTATTGTAGGTTTTAACATTTGACATATGACATGTAAGGCGTGCCTGTTATCCATGGGTAACACCACTGGGTGCCTGTTATCCATGGATAACAGCACACCTTACAAAGGTCACAATGCATGCATCATGACATGCAATACCGACAGGTATCAGAATGGGAATATCCACAAAAAGAACCCCAAATCACAAAAGTTGGGTAATAAATACAAATAGGACAGAGGTGTGATGTCTCAGGTGTATATTACTGGTTGTTCCTAGTTTCTTCTCAGATAACCTTATACATTATCTTTTGTGCACAAAGTTAGATTAAACCTATTGAGGTTATTATTGTATTACAATTGATTAACACACTTTGGGAATATTATTGGATTGAGGTTGCACTGTATGAATATACATACCTAACAGGTGGTACACTGCTGCCCTCCACTGGCAGAATGTACAGGTAGGGCCATTTTGGTAAAGCCTGTGTAGGGCCACTCTGTGGCGTGTATGCAAGAGTAATTATACAGGGCAACTCACTGTATATATGTATCTACAGTTAGAAGCATATCACTAAACAGTGACACTCAGTGTATTGGAGAATACTGCTTTTCACCCTGTTGATTTACAGAGAAACTTACTAGTGTATAACAGTAACTCCTTACAGTAAAGAAGTAGCATCATGCCATTGCCAACTGTAAATGAACTTGTTAATTCAGGTCAACCAGAAAGTAAGATGATACATAGAGACTGGACAGAGAACCAATAGATAATAGGAAAAGAGGCAGCTAAGCAATTGGTCAATTAGTGGTAATTATAGCATACCATATTCAAATAAGTACCCTATATGTATGGTATGTCTAACTGTTGAAATGTCAGTCCTGTCTAGATAATTTCCCAAATATATATGTATACTTGTTGTAGTTGTACTTTGTAAATGTAAACATGATGCTGCAAAACTGCTTAACCCACCAATATTGGTTGAAGAGAAGTGTGCCTGCAAATACATGAAGCAATATGGGAGTTCTACAATTAAAAGCCTACCTTTTAATCTCTGCTGCATGGTCAGAGTCAGATAACTGACACCACATCTGGACTTTCTCAGACCTCAGTGGGGAGGGACAGAATCAAAGATAGGGGTGGTCTTGAGGTGGGGGTGGGGTTGGAGAAGGGAGGCCTGAGGCAGTGGCTTATTAAGTATTGGTTGTTCTTGATGTTGTTCATGGTTAATGTTCAAGACCACCTGGTCGAAATAATTATTTGGAAGCTCATTTGTATTCAATCATTTAGATTCCATTTATTTTTGTTAAGGCCTGTTTCTTTTGTACTAAGATTTATAATAATAATTATATTATGATAAGGAGCAAGGCCTCAAAGACAGGAAATGCATGAGTTGGCCAAATAGGACTTTGCCTAGACCATTTGGGTAATTCCAAGATACAGATTACGATCTGTGTTAGGAAATATAGTGTGACATTAATACAGTTATACTATGTCCTGAATTTTATCTCATCTCCCTCTTCCTCGCCATCCCACTCCCTTGCATGCATACAATACTGTTACCATCAGTACTTTCCATTGATTTTTTTAAGAGACATACTCCAGCATTTTTTTTGGGGACTTGCTCATTGCATTAATGAACTGCTATGTTCATTTAAATAATGCTATAGAGCAGACCAAGGTTTACTGATTTTTCAAAGGAAAGTCACAAATGAAACAGTACAATAACTTCATGGATCTTGACAAATGTCAATATGAACACAATCAGCAGATGGAAAAATAGGGACTGGCAATATTCACTCAATAGGTTATTAACATAGAAAGTACAGACAAACAAATTAAAAGCAAAAAGAGATAGATAGTAAATAATATGTCATACATAGAGATTTGTGTGTCTACACATTATTTCAGTACATCATGATTACAGCTAAATACACCTTGTCTTTAGTTCAAATAAGTGATAATTAGAGTTGGTAGTATATGCTGTTATATGCATATGGGAACATCAGCAATATCAATATGGATGTAAACATGAAAAAGGATATGAATGTGAGTATGAATATGAATATGAATATGAAGCGGCGCAGTTTCCACACCTGCTTCTCATTATCAATTATAACCCAATTTCAGGTTCAACCTTATATTTTCTATCTTCATCACAACCTCTTTGAATTTTACCTTTGTCTTAGCTTTCCGAATCTCCTCAGGTAGAGTATTCCAGAGAGCCACTCCTCTGTGCCATGGCGATCTTTTATAGTGGCTAGTAATCAGGTTCGGGATATCCTGTAAATACCCCTGTACCAGGTAAAATCTGAGCCCTGCATTATGTGCCAGTGCTGCATATTTACCCTGCCATGGGAAATAAGTCAGCACTGGCAAATATTTTATTCACCCTGCATTTATTAGCCTGTGTGTTTCAACCAGTAAAATCATTTCTATTCCATATTTCTCAATTGTGCATGCATGGATCTGCTCGATACTTTGCAGAATTATAGAATGGGCCTCCATCTTCAGTTTAGAAAGTAGAACTGGGTGCACAAATTAGTAATTAGTTGCACAAATCAGTAATAAGTTGCACAAATTATCATATAGATTTAAACAGTACTGGTGTTTGATGTGAACACCAGCTAATAAGCCAGTGCAGGCTTATCACCCAGGGCAATCACCAGCAAAAATGCCGGTGGTGCTGTCTGTGCCAGTGCAGTCTTATCACCAGGATTTTCCAAACCTGGTAATAACCCTAGGTAGTTCAAAAACAATCTTCTTTTGAGACCTCGTATTATAAGATTGTGGTCTATTTAACACAGTCTTTAATTTCTTATACATTAAGCATAATAATAGCATGTCAAATCTTTTCTCTAACACTGGAACCTTACAAATTTCATGCAACTCCTTCACACTATACCGTCTAATATTGCATTTCAGACAAACTCTAAGAGCTCTATTTTGCAGTCATTGTAATGCCGCAAGACCATCCTCATTACAACTAGTACTTATAAATGAACAATATTCTATAATTGGTCTGATTGTACAACAGTATATCTTTACACTTTGCTCTTGCGTTAAAAACTTTCTTAACTTAGCAAACCTAAATAGTTTATTGCATACATTTCTTTTAATAATTTTAATCTGTGACACGATCTGCGAAAAGGGGTCTTAGTGCAGGGGGCAATAAGACCCCCTTTCCCAGTACATGTCACATCTGTTTATCAAAACTAAGTTTACTGTCAATATGTACACCTAGATATGGAAAGAAGGTGACAGTTTGCACAGTGCTGCCATTGAAGTCTATAGTAGAATCCGGACATCTTTTTAATTTATGAGCACTACAAAACCACATAAGTTTTGTTTTAGTTGGATTTACTGTTAGTCTGTTTTCGATAACCCAATGCTTAAAGTTAATTACATCTTCATTCAAATTCTCATTAACCAAGTCTACATCTTTGTTAGAACTATAAATCACAATGTCATCAGCATACAACATCATCAATATATAGGACAAACAACAGGGGACCTAAAACTGATCCTTGAGGGACACCGTAATCAATATCTTGGTTTGAGGACAATTTATTACCATAGCTAGTTCGTTGTTTTCTATTTTCCAGGTAACTTTTAAACCATAGAAAATTAGATTTACTCAAACCAAGTTTACTGAGTTTAATTAGCAATTTTGAATGTAATACACTGTCAAATGCTTTAGTGAAGTCTATAAATAGAGCCCCTGTTATCAGACCATTGTTTCTACATTCATAAAGCTAATTAACAAAGTCAAAAGTGGCATCACCAGTACCTGTCTCTTTTTTGTAACCATATTGGTTTTCACAAAAAGTACCATTTTTCTTCATACTTTCACATAAGTAATAATACATAATTTTCTCAATGACTTTAGACGGCATTAGTAGTATTGATATGGGTCGCCAATTTTTACCATTGCCAAATCCCCATCCTTAGGTAATGGTCTTACAACTTCCATTGCCCAACATTTTGGAAAAATACCCCTGTCCAAACTAATTTGTATCAGATGAGTGAATTGATTTATCAACAACAATAATGCACAATGTAGTATATCTCCCCTTATTCCGTCTATGCCTGATGACTTATTTTTATCAATTTCTTTTAGAGCAAAATGGACATCCCACTTATTAACCTTAATATTCTGATCTAAGAAGTTTTCATTTGCCAATAGTTCATCTATATCTAGATTATTATCCACAAGATATTGATCAGTTCCAACAGCAGCAATATGCAGATCCTTACCAATATTACAAAAATAGTCATTTACATATTCACAAACATCATCAGAAGTTACATCAGCACCAGTTATATGATGTCTCATGTCTGGATACACAATAGAATTCAAATTTTTATTTATGTGTTTCCAGAATTTTTCAGGATTACCATAACTTACTTGCAACTCTTGCATGACACCACCAATTTGATTTGCTTTAATTTTCTTTCTAATTTTTCTTAGACAATCCTTTATGGCTCTAAATCTGTCTTCATTAAAGTTTCTATAATCCCTTCCTCTATACTTAGTGCTAACATAACTGATATTCTCATGTCCTCTACAACCAAAAACTGGGAGGTGATTAGGGCAGAGACCATACTTGCATTAGTTACATCTAAGCTATTTGTAATTATGTCATCAATAATATCATGCCTACCATGATTGTTGTTATATTCGTAACCAGCGATGGATCGTAAAAAATTAATAAAATTTGGTACATTTGTATTTGGGATTCTATAGATAGAGACAATCAATAATCCTTTTCACCAGGAAGGTTTAACATAATAGCAATACTTTCATAATCGATGGTCTGTATGGTAAAGTCATTTACAACTCTAATATACTGCTCTAGGCCAGCCTTCACACTTAGGCCAACTCCTCCACAATTTTTACCAATTCTATCATTCCTATACAGTAACCTATCCTCTCTATTAATCAGGCCATCTGGTGAGGCAGGCTTCAGCCAGGTTTCACATAGACATATTATATCACTCCTTCCTAATATCCCATAGATTTCATTATATTTGTCTTCAAAACTACGACAATTTATTGACGAAATTACCAGTCCCCTCCTCTCCCTGAAATCACTAACACCACAAACCATAAGTTTAATTTATGTATACTTAAACAATGAATATATACGCATGTGAAAAAGTATCAACAAAACAACAACAAATAAATGACTAATTACATGACATTATTCTTCATTTGGCTGGTATTTATGAGTCAATAATGTGCATCGGTCTCAATGTTCATATCTTGTAATTGAAGTGATTTGGATCTGCACAGCTAATCTTTTAGCACATTGTTCTTTATGGGCTAAATTACGGACTTGAAACACTGCTGTTTTATGTTTATAGTGACTTACTATGCAGCGGGGTCTATACTTTAAGAATTGATATTAAAGAGATTACATTACAAGTGGTTTTTCTATAGGATAGTTTTGCATCAGCCATGGAAGTCACCATTCCTTTCCACCAGTGTTACAAACTAAGCAACAAAATTTACCAGAGTAACTGAAATGTGTGACATAATGCAAAGAAACACTGTGGATTCTGACAACCACTAATCCTATGCTTAGGAAGTATTATTAATCCAGGTCCTATCAACTTTCTGTTCAACAATTCCATTGAATAATGTATCACATCCTCCTACCCAATGCTTTTTAATCTTCTCTATCTGCATCTCCTCTATCCCATTTACAGACGGGCATCTGAAAAGGATATTGTAAGATGTTAAAAATTGCATATGCTGCTCCACACAATCATGATACTGGTATAAGCTGACAAATAACGAATTTGATATGCTATCAGTGAGGGCTTATGGTGTCAGAGGCTGACAATCAGCTACCAACGAAATTACTGTTTGAGCTTTAAGTACCAAAGAGTTCTTGGATTTCATTTTGAATCTCATTGTGTTTCATTCATAAATATACTCTGATTATAGTTTACAGCCTACTCCTACCAATTACCTTATCCAAATTCTACCATATCATTAACACATAATTTAAGGGTGGAATTCTGGGAGAAGCCTTTTCAAATGGTAGCTGTCAGTGTTTTGTGGTTAATTCCTCTTCACATGTTCCTTCCAATATTCTCCTATGCAGCTAGCTCTCCCAATGGCCAAGCACCTTTGAATTCCTAGTGCCTTCTTTCAGGTATCCTATGATAGTTATTTTCTTCAACAAATATCCCTACCTTGATAAAGAAATTCCACCTGTCAGCATAAATCTGAAGGCCAAATGCCAACCACCATCAATCAAAATCAGGGTATGCAACCGGTTGGGTAACTGTAAGATAGTAGGAAGGATAATATAGAGAGCAATATAGGTAGATAATGACAGTGGTGTGAATTATGTGATGTTTAAGAGTTTTTATGTTATGCCCTGAGCTAAAGTCATATAAGAAACATCCTGCACATGTACAGTATTGTAATTTGTATGCTCTCCAGCCATTCCTCCATAGACTACATAGTATTTTCCTCACCTTCCCAATGCAAGGGTGACTTTTCAGAGAAGTTATTGTTAGTTTCTTTTTTACTTTTCTTAAGGAAATCTATTGAGAATGCAAGCTTTCCTTGTCAGGCCCGCCATGTCATACCCATTATTTGAGAGAGTCTTGTGACTCCCTTGGTGTAATTCCTTTGCACATGTGGTCAATACAAGCAAAGTTGCCAGCATTCCATCAAAATCGACCTAAACACAACTTTATTAATGAAAAAGTCACCCTTTCTAGCTGCATGGGTCTATAGTTGTTTGCAGCTGTAATATCATCTGTAAAATGTTGTAAACACTGTATGTGTGAAATGAAGGCTGGATATAGGATTCATTAGTATAAATGGCAGACTACAAATAGTCTCCTAGTGGTGTGAATTAGAACTAACAGGAAGTTATAGGGTTCGCAGGTTCCTGCCTCACCAGCCAGTTTCCCAATATAAACCAGGGGTACCACTGGCCTTTAATTAAGCAAGGCTATATATTGATCCAATAGCAAGCAGTATAGCAGATGGAAGGGGACAATGGGGTTGGGAACACTGGATTGCCATTCATAATCGAGGCTATGCTGCTGGAGTATTATAGTCTGCACATTGCAGCCATTTCTGTGGGATATTTTCTGAGGATGTCGCATGTCACTAAACTCTCAGCTGCAATTGTAAATGGGCTATAAATAACATTGTAATTAGGCAGTAGAACCACCTTTACCTACAGCAGAATGGAATCTGGTATGTAATTTCATACCTACAGCAGGTTCAACTGCATTGCAGAATAAAAAGGACTCTACTGTATATCCAAGTGCTGGGCGGACAGTGTATGTATTGAAGCACCAACTAAAATAATGAAGGACCGATGAGTGCAGATAAAAGAACTTATACATATCAAAGTTGCTCATAATAGAATGTATGTTTCATGTTATCCTATTTTGTAGGATAGTGCCAAATATGACCCATTTAGGCTAGATCTTTTAAACTTGTATCCTGTTATCCTTGAATGACATGGCATAAAATCTTCATGGCTCTAGGACCTCAATCTTATTTAGAAGTATTTTTCAACTTTCTGAATTCCCACGTCATGGGTACACTAACTGCAGCAGCAGAAATTTCATCTACCTTAGAACTCTGCCCTCCTTGTGCTAGAGTTTGAAAGATCATATAACTAGGAACAGGGGGAGGCAGAGGGTTAGTAGGTCTATAAGTAGGAGAGGTAGGCACTTGGCTATTGCCCCTGGGGAAGAATTATTAGGAGTCTATAAGCATATGTCTTTTTGTAGCTAATAATCCCAGGGCTATGATGGGTAATGCTGGTATATATGATATGCCTCAAGGGGCTATGGCTGGGAGGACCATAGAGTGTGCTTATGGCAGTATATATAACAATACCCAGCAAATTGTCGTTATCTGTCGCCATGATTGGTCATCAATGGTGACTCCTTTCTGAGTGATAACTCACTGCGTCATCTTTCGCCACTGTGTGTCAGTCTCACATGGCATGACAATTTATCACAACAGTCACCAACATGATCTCACTCACTGCGTGAGTATGTGCCACCCCTTGTCATCCCTCACAAAGCATGGTGACTTATCACCACCATCGCCAACATGGATCTAACTCACTGCGTGAGTATGTGCCACTGCCTGTCAACTCTCACTCAGAATGGCGGCTTATCACAAGCATCGCCAACATTGATCTGACTCACTGTGTGATTATGTACCACTCCCGTGCCACTGGCATCAACTCTCACACAAAATGGCGACTTATCACTACCATTGCCAACATTGGTCTCACTCAATGCGTGAACTTGTGTCACTCCATGTCAATGATCTCTAAGGATTGCATCATCTGTCACTCACTCTCACTCAGAATGGCAACTTATCACCACCATTGCCAGCCTTTGTCTCACTCAATGCGTGAATTTGTGTCACTCCAAGTCAATGCTCTCTGAGGATTGCATCATCCGTCACTCACTCTCACTCACAGTGGCAACTTATCACCACCATTGCTAAAGTTGTTGAGACAGCACCACTGTTCAACATGTAGCCTATCTAGGAAGTGTGGGCATGAAGTATAAGTCCCATACGTATCAAATGTGCTTTGTTTCACACTGATTTCCATGTAATACTTCAGAGTTGAATCAAACAAGATTATATAGAGAGAATATCAATTGAATTTAGATAGAGGTATCTCTAAAATGAAAGCAACTATCCATAAACACCTTTTCTCTGGTTACAGGAAAAATACATAGGGAAATATCAACATGAACACCTTGTCTGTGGTTAGAGGGAAGATACATATGGCAATACCTTCTCTGGCAAAACATACTTTGATCTGACAGATGTGAGGCTGCATGATTACCAATGTCGATGATCATGAGCTTTTCATCTAACAAGGTGAGTGATCAACCGCCTTGCCATCCCTGGTGAGTGTGAGTCATCACGATCCTTGCCAACCGTGGTGAACATGCTCTATGGCATGGTGTGCGTTTGATCTAGCGAGGTGAGTGATCACTCGTGTCGCCATCCCTGGTGAGTGTGGGTGATCAAGATCCTCACCATCTGTGGTGAACCTGTGCTATCACGAGGTATGCGTTTTATCCAGCGAGGTGACTGATCACAATCCTTGCCATCCGTGGTGAATGTGCATTATGACGTGGTGTGCGTCTCATCTAGCGAAGTGAGTGATCACTCATGTGGCCATCCCTGGTGAGGATGAGTGATCACTCATGTCGCCATCCCTGGTGAGGATGAGTGATCACGATCCTCGCCATCCCTGGTGAACATGTGCTATGACGAGGTGCGTGTTTCATCTAGCGAGGTGAGTGATCACCCGCGTCGCCATCCCTGGTGAGTCTGAGTGATCACCATCCTCGCCATCTGAGGTGAGGCCATGTGATCACCACCATTGCTATTCCTGGTGATCTTGTGCTATAGCGACGTCGTGTTCCATCTAGCGACATGTGTGAGCCACTTCACACAGGTTGACCAGGAGTCACGACAATTTGCTGGGTATGGTGTACCTTTATCATTACGGCCTTAACAGGATATGAGGCTGTTATATGTGACATATACATACATATATGTATGTGTACTAGTAGTAGTATGCTCATGGTATTGCTTAACTGGTTTAATGGGGGAAGTCTCTCAACCAAGATTGCCCAAAGCAAAACTCTTTATTATCAATACAGTATTACAGCAATTGGTGATTGCATTATTGTATGCAAATAGGCCTACAATGTCTAGAAAAGATGTACTGTGAACGTATGAGTGGAGAGAAAGGAGCATTTGTTCAGTTCATGAATTGACTATAGAACCTCAATCTTCGTTAGAAGAATTTTTCAACTATGTGAATTCCCAAATGGGAAATCTGGCAGCAGAAAGTTCATGTGGCATCTTAGGGCACTTCCCTGCTTGGGTAAGAGGTCCAGAGACCATATAAGAAGGAGGAACAGGAGGGGTAGAGGGTTAGTACAAGTAGGAGAGCTAGGCACTTAGCTATTGCCCTTGGGGAATAACTAATGGGAGTCTATAAGCATATTATGTCTATTTGTGATATGATTATCTTATGGCAGATGAAACAAGAGTAGAAAAGGTGGCAATGGACGTCTTGCTGTTGGGGCCATATCATCACTGATTAAGTATCAGTGTAACACAAAGCTTTATCTGATAACCACTTCCTATGCACACAGTATCACAACACAGCTTTTCCCAGAGAATTCATAGTGCAATAACTAGGCAGCAGCCCTTTGCCTTAGCCTGTCATACATGGCTGCCTAAGCAATCTGGGTGCCTCTGCTGCAAATATGATGTGCCCATTCTTGCAGGGGAAGAAAATAATCACTTTTTTGCTTGAGCTGGCAGGAAGGGGGACGGGACGAGGAAACAACCAGTAGCTGTGTAATACGGTTTAGTGATGCCCTAGATAAGAGATTCACTATTTACACAAGAGGTCTGTAGTATATATGGTATATAGGGAATGGAGACTGCCATTGTAGCCAAATGTTGTCAGTGGAGTCTTAGTAGGACAAAATACATGTGGGTGCCACCAGCAGAGGAGATTTAATGTTGTTTCATCTGGGGACATTAACATTGTAATTTCATGGTGTGTGCCTTTGTTAGCATGGGGACACTGCATTGTCTACCTCTGACCCTTTCCTACATCACATATATCCTGTACTATCATGCTGTATCATGCTATCTCTCCCCATCCCAACCCCCCCCCCATCTTGATCCAACTGCCACTACAGCTTCTTGCCTCTGTGGAGGATTAACATAGTGAGATTTATGAATTATGCCAGTGGATTTTTCAGAAGATTTGACTGACTATTCTGGAGAGAGCCTAGCCTCTTTCAAAGTGTCATTAACCTCCCTCATTGAAACCAACATGCCCTTTGTTATAGCTTGCATACATTTAGACAGTTCATCTAACACAGAAGGATCCAAGTTTGACATTTTGTGCAACTGGCTTCCTGATGCACCTCCTTTCTTTTCACCTCGCCTTGATTCAATCTACTGTTCTTGAACTCCTCAAATCTGTCATATTGACATATATCTGTCATATCCGATGTTTCTGAGAAAAAAAGCCAATGTGTGAGTTGAAAGGGGTGGAATGATGTTATCAAAATGGAGGTTGTTGTGTGGAAGTAGAGGCCCACAGAGCCACAGGTAGGTGTGGCAGATCGATGAGCTAGGTTTCCCACTCTGTCCTGAATAGAGCCCAAACCCCTCCTGTTCTATTTTCCTCTCCATCTGGCTGTATGTCTATCTATCTGCATCTGTCTCTGTCTCTGTCCCCTTCCTCTCCAAAAAATTAAGTAAGTGGTTTTGTTACTAGATGCACAGTCTGTGAGTAGTTGATGTCCATCTGGCACCAGTGCTGTCCTGTCCCTTGTTTAACATTCTTCTAAAATGGCTCTACCTGCCCATGTTTTTCTCTTTTTCTTTGCACTATCCCCTCTCATAAATATCTTTCACCAAGGCAGCCTGCCCATTATCATTGGTAATTTTTCTACCACTGCCTACCTCCTTGCGTGCTTGGCATAGTGAGTTGCTTCTGAGCTGCCATATCCCCCCGAGATGGATATCTGATAAGGTAAGCCACAACAGCCTCACTCCGACGACAACCAATATATTTGTCCCAGCTATGTTGGTGGAGGGAGGAGAGGTGCTGTAATATCCTTTGTTTGTATCAGTGTGTTGTTTGCTTTTTTTTTTAGGTTACAGAGATTAATTTTCTTCACTTAAAAGTAGCTTGATGTAAGGCAATGGGTGTCTAGTATCAGTAGATGTTACCTCTACCCGGTATTGTAGTCCATTCTATTCCCATCAATGCCCAATCCTTCTCCTCGTCTAGTACACTATAGTTGCTTCATTATTAGTCAAGGAGTAAATCAATTGGTAATTAGGATAAAGGCTACATAATACGTTTTTCTTATTAAGCATGCTCATGCCTGTACATATGACCACTTCAATAATACTGTAATCTTTCCTTAATGCTTAATGTAAACATATAGATGGGAATTACGACAGTAATCTAAATATCAATTTTGTCAATTATCTCTCTGGGATGAGCAAAATGCTAGCAGGTTTTCTCTGATTAACAAGACATAGCCTATAGTGCTGATGGCAGCTAATTCCATATCATTTACCATCGATTACAGAATGATAGATATTGCCAGCATGTTTCAAATAGTAATTGTTGAGACTGCCCCAAGGACTATTTCATTGTTCTACAATGAAGGCAAATCAATCAAGTGAATGATAAATTTAACTGAACAATGTGTCTTGATTGACTTCCCTATCATATCTAAGAATAAAGGTATCTACATTATCTTTAAAGATGGCTAGCATTGAACAATCTAGAAGTGATGAATATCAAAATCCTTCATATTACCGATGAGAATATAAAAATGGTCACATATCAGCTGTTCCTACACCTAGCAGATCACAGTCAACCATATGATACCTATTACTATTAGAGGTAAAGGACTCATGGTACTTCCTGTGTAATGGGGAAATGATCCCTTTGGCGTTGCTTGAACCACCTATGTATCTGAATGCCGATTCTGCACTATAAATCTAGCAATGCTTTTTAGATTGCTATATAGCTGAAGACGCCAAACCACCATGCTAGACATCTGGGACATGCAGCTTTACTTTAACATAGAATCTATACAGGCCATGATTTAGTATCTAGTGGCTCCACCTATACATTTAATTTAAGGGATTTGCTCCTGAGCTCATTTACTATCATATAAATAAATGCTCTACATAATGCCAAATACATCCCACTTTACGTATCTGACTGTTTCTTATCTACCCCTTTACCATCCTCCAGGTTGGCACATACATGCTAATCACATCAGATTGTCACATCAAACCTGTATAGACCTGCTACACACACAGGCACCATCCCACCCTTAGTTAATTTGTCCTTCTCAATGTAAACTTTTAACTGCTCTACAGTGTTTGCCGTATGAGTGTCAGTCTGCTCCATTTCGATTATCACTGAAACACACAAAAAAAAATGCAACAACACCACCCTTCCAAAACTATACAAAACACTCTGCTGACCATAATGTTGTGTCTTACTTCCTTTTGTCTGTGTTTCTTTGGGTAGCTCCTATATACTCTGCAGACATGTATCTGATATCAAAAAGGAAATTCTCACACTATGCTCCCCAAACTGCAGGTTCTCTCTACCTTACTCCTACTCTTCCTACCCCTTTCTGCCATTTTCTCCAGATGTCCATCTCAGAGGCACTTCTGCACCTTTATGCATCCGGTGCTAGTATCTACAGGTCATTATAGATACACCCCAGGCAGAAACCCATCAGAGAAAATGACATACACACATGACCTATAGAACAACATACTGATATATAAAAGAAAAGACTTGACAAAGCAATGCAGACAGTACTTAGTTCTTGATATCTAGCACTGAACATTACTTATTGGTGTAGCAGTAGGTTCAATATGGTATAATTAAGTTATATCTTGTCAAGTCAAGATGGAGTGACATGGGCAAAGTAACAGGCAGGAGACAATTAATGTTGATGCCGCCACGGACCCTGAGGGTCCGGGCCACACATGCCGGAAGTGGCACCAAAATGCCCGGCAGAGCTAGAGGCAGTGTCATATTTTCTTTTTAATAATAAAACCATGATAATATCCCTCTCTTCTTGTGGAACTAGAATAAACAACAACCCTATAATGATAGTGTCCCTATGCCACTGAATGATGAATTTGGTAAACTTTAACTCTATTATCATTTGGAATTTCAGGCCAAATTGTCCATCACGCTATTTGCAGTACTGATGCACCATATCAGAGCTAGAAAGTATGAGAATCGATGAGAAGGGATACTACCAAACTCCGAGCACAATCTTGCTTCTACTACTCTTATAGGGGTCATTCCTGCTAGAAACACTACTCAGTTATTAGGGACAGGAGGAGGTTCAAAGAGTGCTGATGCTATAGTCAGTCTTTCTATAACACTATCAAGTGATGCATGTGGGACATTTTAGATGCCATTATTCAAGACCATAACTGTACTAACATCAGAGAACCAGACCCTTTTTTCTTTCTTTTTTTTTCTTTTAGTATCTTAGATAGTACATATGCACATACACTAAAATGGTTCAGATCCAAAGGGTTTGCAGTTGTTGACAGAGAACTTCTTATCAAATATGGAAGATGATACAGGTGATAATGAAGCCCTGGCTGTTTAGTATCAGGTTCACAAGAGGATTACGACACCACACTCTTTGCAGATTATATTTTTTAATCCCTGTGGAAGCTACAAATGAGATAGAACCAGAAACAACAGCTTTTACTGATGTTCATATATCAAATGCATTGTTATCATCTGCATCTTTAATGATAGTTTTACAGCTATTTGTACTTGAGTGTGTAAGATGACTCATTTTGTTTTTTCAGTTATCCCTCTAAGCTAGGGCTCACTATAGAGATGGAAGCTACTGTTTTTTTTCTGTTTATATTAAATTGCAATGCATGGCGATGCTTTAAGAATTGACATTGAAGAGATTTCTTCCGAAGTGTTGTTATATAAGATTCCATTAGGAAGTGACATTTTGTCCCCCCTGGACCCCTTGGAAACTGGGGGATTCTCCTCAAGGAATGACGGAAAGACATATAAATATTTTCCACCCCTTCCCCTCACAGGTACAAGCACATAGCAGGGTCTGCCTCCCAATTAGGATGGCTCACTGGTGAACTGGCAGAGATATTCTGAATCACCAAGATTCAGTCCGAGTCCCCTTAAAAACAAAGACAAGGATGACTTGGGGGAGGGTGTGTCCCGCACACGTGAATTAAGTCTTTGATCCATCCTTCATCTTTCCCAATGCAAAACGTATCCATTCTCCCATCATCCCCTCTGTCAACAACTGTTACATTAGGGTCCCTGGCCCCGATGCCATGGTTTTGGCACATTTCTGTCCGACTCCCAGGCAAAACCGATTCAGACCCTTCTACCTGGTAGCATTTGGGCATACACCTTTGAAAGGGGTTATACCTGATGCCTTAGATACAACCCCTAAGCACTTATTTTCCTTAGTCGCTTGACAGGATGTATTAGTTTGAATTTCAACTTTGGGTTCATCTGCTTCATAATAAGCAGCTAATATAGACTTATAAGCTGTACACTATGATGCAAAATGTCTGACCATACTCCTATCAACCCTGGGTCTGGATTGATTGACTTTCAAACTATCAGTAATTTGTTTCACCTTGTCATCAATCATAGATATATATATCTTTTGAATATCCAGTTCTTTTCTTTCTAGTGTATATCCATCTTCCCAAATGCCCCTACCTGGCTACGGTGCTCCATACTCTGTCTCCTCTTCTAGACATGTATACTCATCACCAACTCTATTGTAACCAGCCCTTACCCTGGGCTACTCATCCTCCACCAGCGTGCCTCTGACTTGGCTTCCTTCCTATTGTGAGTTGGCTGTGGAGCTAGCTGCCATATTCCCTGGAGACAAGTCTCTGATAAGGTAAACCACACTACTGTTACTACCATCCCAACCAATAGCCCTGCCCCTTTGTTGTTGGGAAGGGGAGGGGGCTGAATAAAGGGAGATGAAACCTGCTACAGGCACACAATAAAGGGAACCAACTGAAGCACAAGTAGACCAATATGTTTTTTTTTCCTTTCCTAGTTCCCATTCCACACTTTCTTATTTGTTTCCATTCTCAGACCAGTTCTTTCTTTTGTTTACTCCAATCTTTCATTTTAGAATATTGCTCTTTTTTCCTTCATTTTTTTCTCTACTCTTTTTTTTTCATCTTCACCTTGCAATCATTCCCCTTTTGCATAATATGACTTCTAGGAATGGTGCTTTAATATGATGGTATTTTCATAATTCCCTGGATCAAAGGAATTAATACAGGGTTTCATGCAAAGAGCTTATCAGAAGTATCAACAAATCATTGCAAGCTATATATCAACATATTGGTTCAAGTCAACAACAAAGTAAGATGAATACTACATAGAGAATGAACAAGAAACCAATAGATACTAGAAATATCTAGTCAAGCAATTTGTGATTTTGATGATTTTGGAGGCAATTAAACTCTTGAGTACTGAACTAGGCTACCATAAAAAATATGGTATGTCGAAATGTTGAAATTTCAGTCGTATGTAGATAATTTCCCATATACAAGGGTAAACATGACTCTGTGAAGCCATCTATTCCAACATATTGGTTGCAGAGAAGTGTACCTGTCATACATAATGTGAAATGGGAACTTCAATGAAATACCTTGATTGTTAATCAGACCTCGAACACAGTAGCGGGCTTCCCTAGCCCACTTAAAAGGGTCTATATCTCCTCTTTCCTATCCCCTCAGGATGTGTGTCATGCACATATGCGCGGGCACTGACACATTCCTCTGTTAAATTACCAACTTGTGAAGCACAGGATAGCCACTTAGTGCCGCTAAAGTGCTGTAAAACACAAATCAATCAATCGAACACAGTAGCCTACTGAAGGAACGATACTCCTGGATACCTTCAATGTGCGAGGCTGTCCTGGAAAGTTTTTCTATGCTGCATGGTCAGAGTCAGATAAAAGACACCACATCTGGACTTTCTCAGACCTCAGTGAGAAAGGAACTGAATCAAAAAGGGGGTGGTCTTGGGATGGGGGTCGGGGATGGAGTTCTGAGGGAGTGGTTTATTTGTATTGGTTGCCTTTGATTGTTCCTGGGAATAGTTCATGATAATCTGGCCACAATAATTCTTTGGAAGCTGATCTGTATTCAGTCGTTAGTATAATATTGTTACCATTCCCTTTTGTAAAGTGTTGTTTATTTTGTACTCTTTAATATGATGAGGAGAGATACATGGGTATGCCAAAAAAGGACTGTGCCTAAACCATCTTTTGGTAATTCCAGGATACAGACTATGATATTTATTGGGACATTTAATGTGACATTAATACAGATATACTCTGTCCTGAATTCTATTCTCTCCTCTTCCCCTCCCTGCCCAGCTCTCTTCCTTGTATGCATAAAATGCCATCACCATTAGTACTTTGTATTGAATCAGATATGAGACAGCAAGACAATTCTTTATTTGGCTGGTCGTCATGAACAAAATATTCTTGTTGGATTTGTTTCTGCAGGAATATATCAGATCTAATCTGCATTTGAAGGTTACTATTGTGTCATCTTTTGTCCTACCTCCATGACGTGTTGGGACGCACATTCCTGACAAAAAGTTAACCAGTGCACCTACCAAGATGACAATCAGAGATGAAAAAGTAGTTGATTCTGCTGGAAGACTGCTTTAGGCTGAAAATCCCCATTTAGCTGGGGAAATGAATTAGGTAAACCCACTGGCTTTGATAGGTTCCGGTTCATGAAGGAGATTGAGACAGCAAAATCATTTCAGACTTTTCTTAAATTGTCAACAAACACAAAATTAGGTTAAGGCTAAAATCAATAGTGTGCATCAGTTTTGATATTTTGTGATTGAAGCTAATCTGTAAGCAAATTTGTTTTGTGAGATTAACATAATGCAAGGAGACACTTAAGATTCTGATTTTTCTGAACCTACCACTGCTTCAATGTTGATGGAATCTTCTATTACAGCCCTGTAGTAAAAGTACTCTAAGTCCTATCAACTTGCTTTTCAACAATTCCAGACCGACTCAATAATGTATGACAATATCCTCCTACAGCATGAGCTTTTTAATCTTCTCTGTCTGCATCTCCTCTATCACATTTACAGAAGGGTGGCTGAAATTTGTATTGTAAGGTGTTGAAAATTGCATATGCTGGTCCTCACAATCATGAGACTGGTATGAGCTGACAGATAGTGAATTTGATTTGCCATCAGGAAGGGCTTATGGTATCAGAGGTTGAAAATCAGCTACGGACCAAATTCAAATTACTGGTGAAGCTTTTAGGTACCAAAAGGCCTTTGGATTTGGTGCAGTCATTTTGAATCTCAGTGTGTGTCACACATAATACTCTGATTGTAATTAATCCAAATTATACTCTTACTCATTACCTAATCCCATTTTCACCATATCATTTACACAGAAGTTACAGGTGGCATTGTGGGAGAAGCCTTTTCAAATGGTAGCTGACAGTGTTTTGCTATTGGTTCCCCTTCATCCTTTGCCTTCAATATTCTCCTCTTCAGCTAGCTCTGCCAATGTCCCTGCCCCCTTTTTGGTTTCCTACTGTCCAGGTTTCCCATGATATCATTCATTCATGTGTTGGTCCCAAAAACCATGTCCACAAAAGCGCCCAAAGACCATTTGGGATAGTCACCAGTGTGGCCTCTGTTTGAGTTCCCACTCATTTCTCAATACCAAATCTGCAATTCTATTTGTTTGTTTTTGTTTATTGGCCTAGATCAACTCCATGCACACTGGCAGACCCTCTGTCACTGTGTGTTTATTCCCTCACTGACTGAAATTAGGTCAGGGTCAGTGAGTGTAGAGAAAAGTGTAAGAAATAGCAGTTCTGTCTTATTTCTGTACAAACAAAATAGTGTACTCACTATAGACGTGTGGGACAGGAAGTGTGAGGGTGGTGGGTGTCTTTTCTTAATGCACATTATGCTTATTTATGTACAAGCCAGTTAATGTAACCATTTATGGTTGTTAATTTATAAATTAACTACCACTCTCTTTATTGTAGGCATATGCTATATCCCTACTAGCTTTTGTGGTTTCGACCCTTATGGCGTCTTATCAGGTGGATGTGACAGGAAAGAGAAATATGTTAAACCTTATACATATTTGTAGACGAATCTTATGTAACATCATATAACATACTGGTCCCATATGAGTTACAGGTGAGGCATGATAAGTGTAATCTTATTATCAAATTTAAAATCCACAAAAATACCATTTTTGTGTACCGGTGCTGGTGTATACAGTCTATGGGCACCAAGACATGGCTGGATAGAAATGTATCATAATTTTTGTGTAGCTTTGGGAACGAGGATATGTCATCATTTTATCCATACTTGCCATCCTTAGTATTCATTCCCCATGGGGAATGTGTGCGGAGTTTTTTTCAAATATATTTCAGCCTGTGCCAGTAGCCTTTTTCCTTCTTCGCTGTTGGGGTGACGCCCAATAAATTCCACTATATGGAATTTGGCGTTTCTCATTCTCTCGTGGCCTGGTTGGTTGAAGTGCCAGGGCAAGTCTGTCTCTGCCTTATTTTTTTCTGATACTGTCTAAATGTTCCCAGATTCTTTCTCTGATCGGTCTCTCCGTTTTGCCCACATATTGTGAGTTGCAGCGGGTGCATTCTAGGTAGTATATCAGGTTGGAGCTTTCACAGCTCACATTCCATTTTGAGGTGTATGTTTTTCCAGTGACCTTTGACCTGACTGTTCCACCTTTGTTGAGTTTCACACACTTATCACAGAATAGCCTTTTACATTTTACCTTTTGTTTTTTCTTCGTTGGTTTTCTCACGATCCCTTCTTCTTCGTCATCTGACATTGGGTAGTTTATGGCCGCCCTTACTAAGTGGTCCTTTTGGTTTTTGGGTCTTTTTTTGGCCTTTGACAAGTTTGGACTGTTGTAGGAATTTTGTTGTTTTCGAGCCTCCCAAGTATTCCCAACGTTAGCTGATTGTTCGATTCAGCATGTTGTTTCCTGGTCTGTGGGTGCTTATATGGAATCATTTGTCTATGGTGGTCATTTCCTTTTCTTTTCCTTTGAGCGCCTCCTCTCTACCTTTCTCTCTGACCTTTTCTGAAAAAACGTCGGCATAGATTTGACTCCAACCACCCTCAATCAAGTTCAGCATAAACAACAACGTGGGCAAGCCGAAGTAAGTATGGAGGCTAAATGAGAGGAATATTGGTACAAACAGGCAGTCATATGAATTCTATGAAGGGTGTGAGTTATCCCTGGAGGGTATCTCAAAAAGATTTGGAATTGATCCTGTCGGAGGTGATAATTCCAAAATTGAACTCACTGACCTTCTGGAGTGGATTCCCTCTTGTATTGTAAAGAGGGAGTCAGTTATAGGAGTGGTATAGGAGGGGTCCAGTCTCTTATTTTGCAACTCGACCTATTTCCGTGCAGTTCACTTGTAGCAGAGGTCAAGCAGGGAAATCTGTTCTTAGGGCGAGAAATGTAGGAGAACTGCAGGATCAAATAGTTACGGTGAGAACTGGTTCCCCAATCTTTTTGAGATACCCTCCTGGCAACACAATTGCATTCACGGCAGAGTATTGCAGACTTTCTATGCCCCAACAAAGGTTAGTAGGTGAATTGTTCCCCAATACACATGGCTATCCTACGACCTGAGCTATTTAAGTCATACCAGAAACATCCTGCATACGTAGAGTACCACCTATAACTAGGTTTAAAGAGCAATTGTAGGGTTTCAAGCCATGCCTCTATAGGCTGTATTTCCTCACCTTCCCAATGCAAGGTAACTACTATTTGGCATAACTGCTCTGTAGCACTGCAGGCATTCTGAGTCATATTAGTCGTTTGCAGTTGTAACATCACCTGGAGGGTCTTGCAAAGAGGAAACATATACCAAAAATTCAATTGTGCATGTCTTTGTGTTGCTAAATAATTTTTCACAAACTCGTTTAGTTGAAGCCTGCACATTTTTCTACACTTCAAATTGTATTTTCTATGCATACTGCTGTAAATTGTTTGGCAATAATGCAAAAACATGTTAGGCCATGCACGTTTCTACCAGTAGGCCTACTGCCTAAAGAAAATCTAAGAGGTTCTTCCTTGTCAAGTTTTGACAAGGAAGTGGGAAGGAGGGGGCCAGCCTAGATGTAAGCCTATGGTCCCTTTATCCAAGTTTGCAGTTTCAGCTTCATAGCAGACTACAAAATTGCCTCCTAGTTGTGTAAATTAAAACTAACAGGAAGTTGTTGGGTTCGCGGGTTCCTGCTTCATCCATATATGGTATCCCAAGATAAACCAGGGGTACCAGCGGTCTTTAATTAAGCAAGGCATTATTATATATTGATCCAGTAAAGAGCTGTATAGACGACAGAGGGGACAATGGGATGGAGAACTCTAATAGTGAGTTGGCATTCATCATCAAGGCTTTGCTGCTGGATTGTTATAGTATGCACATAACAGCCATTTCTGTGGGATGTTTCTGAGGTAGTCACATGTCACTAATCTAAGTGTGTCCACTGTGTTAGAGCACCAGCTAAAGGTCTCCATCCTCAAATCAATCACAGGGTAAATGAGTGAAACGTATAAACCTATCAAGGTTAACCTGGTTCAATCAAGTTTCAAAAATCATCACTGATGAGTGACATATAAAAATGCACACAAATCAAATTTGTTCTAGATAGAATATATGTAAATGTTTCCTGTTTTCCCTATTTTGAAGGATAGCGGTTTTGTGAGATTTTTTATACAATCTGACCGATTCAGGCTATATCGTTTAAACTTGTATCCTGTTAGCCTTGAATAACATAGCATAAAATGAACCTTTCTTGACTGTACACCCTCAGTCTTCTTTAGAAGAATGTTTAAACCATGTGAGTTCCCAAATCATGGGTAGACTAATTTCATCCAGCCTCTTAGGACTCTTCCCTCCTTGTGTTACGGATTGGGAGATCATATATGAACGAGGAACAGGAGGGGGTAGAGGGTTATTATAAGTAGGAGAGCTAGGCACTTGGCTATTGCCCTTGGGGAAGAATTAATGGGAGTCTATAATCATACGTCTTTTTGTAGATGAAAATCCCAGCGCTGCGCTGGGTGACGCTGGTATATATATGATATGACTGGAAGGACCGTAGAGTGTGTTTGTGGCAGTAAATAACAATAATATGGTGTCCCATTATCATTAAGGGCTTGGCAGGATATGAGGCTGTTATACATGACATATGGATTTGTATGGGAACCACTACCCTTATGAAATTGCTTTACTGGTTTGGTGAGGGAAGCCTCTCAGCAAAGACTGCCCCAAACAAAACTCTTAATCAACAAATAGTATTACTACAAGTAATGATTATATTATCCTGTGCTTATACACGTTTTGCAGGAAATACTGTGAAAGAATCATTGGATAGGAGCAGAGCATTTGCTACTGATCAGTTTACTGATGATAACCGATTATCATGGGCAGATGAAACAAGAGTTGAAAAGCTGCCAATGTATACACTTCTTGCCATTGGCGCCATATTATCACTGACTAAGGAGTAGAGCAATATAAAGGTTCATTTGACTCTCACTTGCCATTTATTATACAGTATCACAGCACTGCTTGTCCAATAACATTCACATTGCAATAAATAGGTAGCAACACAAAGCATTAACCATACATAGCTGCTGCAGCAATCTGGATGCCTCCCATACAGCCATGATGTGCCCCATCTTGCAGGGGAGAAAAATAATCACCTTTTTGCTTGAGCTGAAAGGAAGAGGGAGGGGACCAGGAAACAACCAGTGTAATAAGGTGTAGTCATGCCCTAGATAAGAGATTCACAATTTACACAAGAGCTCTGTAGTATTTATGCTGCATACAGGGAATGAAGACTGCCATGGTAGTAATATCATGGGATTCCTTACAAAGTCCTAGGGGTGATTGGTTTGAAATTCAAGTCAAGCCAGTTCCTGCGAACCCCACACATTCCATTTTTAGATGAGTGGTTCTAGGTTTAAGTATACAATAGCCAATTGTTGTCAGTGCAGTTTTAGGAGGAGAAAATACATGTTGGTGCTACCAGCATGCAGAGGAGATCTATTGCTGTGCCATATGGGGACATTTATTCTCATTTTATGGTGCATGCTGCTGTTAGCATGGGCACACTGCATTGTCTACCTCTAACCCTCTTTCCTACACCCATCTCAGAAAGTCACATAAGGTTATATCCTTCACTACCATGATGTCTCATGCCATCTCTCCCAATTCATGCCCTTCCACTCATGACTGTCACTATACAATCTCGGCTCTGTGGTTGATTATCATTGCAAGGGTCAGGAATTATGCTAGTGGATTGTTTTAAGACTATTTCTAAGATAGCCTAGCCTGTTTCAAATTTTCACTATCCTCCCTCATTAAATCATGCATGCCCTCCATCATAGCTTGCATAGATTTAGACACTTCAATTAATGCTGAATGATCCATAAATTAAAAATTCTGTAGGACTGGCTTCCTGACCCACCTGATTTGTTTCAACTTCTCTTTGACTCAATCTACTGTTTTCGGACTCTGTCATCTTCAAAGTCACTTTTACTGTGATCATCATTGGTACAAATGTCACAATGCTTAGGCATATCTGATATTTCCAAGAGAAAGCCAATGTGTGAGTCTAAAGAGGTGGAATTCTGTTAATAAAATAGAGACTCTTGGGTGGAAGTAGAGGCCCACTTAGCCACAGGTAGGTGTGGCAGAATGATGAACTAGGTTTTCCGCTCTGTCCTAAATATACCTTTATACCTCCTTTGGGGGGGGGGTGGAAGAGTATCCCATCCATAGCAAAGATGGAAAGAGCCCCAGTCCCATCTTGCTATCCTCTCCATCTCTCTGTCTAGCTGTCTATCTGTGTCTGTCTCTGTCTCTCCCTCTCTGTCAGTCTCTTTGTAGATCTCTCTCTCAAAACATTTGAGTAAGTGGTTCTTGTTACTGGATGCACAGCCTGCAAGTAGTCCATCGGGTACCAGTGCTGTTCTATCCCTTAGTAAACATTCTTCCCAAGTGCCTCTATACCTGTCTATAGAGGTTTTTCTCTTCTCCTATGTAGCCTACTGTCCCATCCCTTGTATATCTATCACCACTGCAGCCACCCCATCATCCTGGTCCTTTTTTCCACCACTCTCTGCCTTCTCCACATGCTTGACATTGTGAGCTGCCATATTCCTGGAGATGGGCCTCTGATAAGGTCAGCCACACCGGTCTTACTCCAACCACCTCCAATAGACTTTGTTATTTGTTTCACACTGTAAAACATGTCTGTAAAATATGTAATTAAAAAACCTCCGCAGAGCTGGAGGATTTGCCACAGAGCCGAGGAGGTGGGCAAATCCTCCAGCTGCAAGGAGGCTTTCTTACTTATACTTCATCCACAGAAGTTTATACAACAGTAAAACCCTGATTATAAGAATAATTTGACTTTAACTGTAGAGGCCTAGAAGAGGATTCAAATCTTCTACACTGGCTGTGATACAAAGCTATGTTCTGATACGGGGTAATGTTGATGCTGTCGCATTTACCGCTAGATTGACACAATTCAAAAGTTTGAGTGCCCTTTTGTAGTGCTTGACATGTTACCTGAATTGACCAATCAGAAATGCTTGGGTGCATCCCTGGATTTTAATTGGAGGAGATGTTGCATTGTAGGCATGACAACGGATCCATTTGACCTCTGACCTCAGTTGGTTAAATAGAGTAACTGGGCGGTTTTACCTTAGGGGATCTTCAGACTGCTTTGAAATAAAACTATTTTTGATGTCCTGGAAAGGCCAAAAAATCTCAAATAATTTTGAGCGGTACCTAGGCCATTGGGGCTTTATGGGAGAGATTTTTTTCTTCAAAATATGGCATTGTGGGTGTTAAAAAATTCCAATTTGTATGAATTAAATAGTTTTAACTCAATGATAAATAATAGAAAAAATGGGTATTGGATCCATTTTCAATTTCTATGATGTAATACCATTGAAATAATTTGGGGTCTAAATGAACAAAATTACTGGGTAATTTGTTGAAAAATGTCAAGATTTTATGGGTTAAATAGTATAGCCCACACTATATAAAAAACTGGGAAAAATATTTCAGGAATTTTCCTCTTGGGGTAATGGGTTAGGTGTACCTGGCAACCACCTAAAAAATGTGATACAAAGCTATGATAAATATATGGTGTTCTAGTCAACATTCACCAGCAGTCTCAATAATATAATGGTTAGCATGTCTGACTTTGAATCACAGAATGTGTGCTCAAGACTGCATGGGGAAAGTTACACATACAAGATAAAAGGAGTCTTTGTAAAAGGCCCCCTGAAGCCCCCTTTGTCGTTTTGGCAATCAGAGAATGTTCATTATAATACATTATTTTTAGAATTTGTTGCAAAATTGATTGATTGATTGATATTCTTTTATTTATACTGAAATAATTTAGGCAGAAAAAGTGTGCCTGTGGTTACAATCATTCCAGTCAATTGTATATATGTTTTCTGGTTTGCAATATACTCAAATGAATATTATGATGATAATAGTAGTAATAATAATAATAGTAGCAAGGCTTAAGGCCATGACTTAAACTAATAGAAAAGAATTAAGTAAAAAGGAAAAAGAAAAAAAGCGCTTGAGCAAATGAATGCTCCATCTTGCTTTAGAAATATATGCTGTTTTACTAGTTGGCGGATGTTACTGGCCTTTTGGATATTTGGACTGATGTTATTGTCCAGTAGAACTTGATTGGTCAGATCAGGTCCTTACCGACTGGTGTTATTGTCAATAGGACTGATGGTATTGTCTTGTATGAAAAATATTCTGATTACTGCAGGTAGCAATTTCTTCCTATCCCATATGATTATTTAGCAATCCAAGGGGGGTAGAGGTGGGTGGGGGGTAGGAGGGAGGGTCATTTAGACTCATGTCCGGTCGTTATAAGTATTAATCAGCTCAAGGAACTGTGTTTTGTTCCAAGAAGAAAATTTGGCTTTAATCACATAAGCTCTGGCTTCAATATCAAGGCCATTCCACGAGATAGCAGCTTTATAGGCGATACTTTTCCTAAAGGTTAGATTAACAGCCCTAGGTACAGATCATGCCTTCTTGTGTGTACCTGTCTGTTATCAATACAATCAGGAATTAGAGAACGATCAAAGGCAATGTTCAGAAGTCACAGTGGTCAACCGAGAATAAAAATAAATCGGGTTTTGAACCTGTGTGGTCTAGATTCCTAGTCCCAGGCCTTAATCACTACACTAGATTGACCAGTCAAACTTTCAAAGTGAAATTACCTTGTTTATCTATAATTGATTACTCAGACATAGGAGTAGCATATCACCATTCATTGATGTTCTATCACCCACAATATCACCTGAGGACTCATGGTGTAATGGTTAGCACATGGGACTCTGGATCCCAGCACTGTCTGGTGGGTGGGTACAAATCCCATTTAGGACAGGATTTTCCCAAGAAATGCATCTGCTGTTCAAGAATGACCTTATTCATAAAACCTCCTGCTATGCTTGGCCTATTTCACAAAACCTCCTCCCAGACCTGACCCAATTCACAAAACCTCCTCCCAGAACTGACCTAATTCATAAAACCTCCTGCTAGCTACCCAACTGTAGAATGTTGAAATAAACCTACAGTAGGAAGAATAGGGTGCAGAGCCAGACGGGTGTTTCACAAAGATACTAGTAGTCATATGTTTGCTGTTTCTATGACTGGAGAGGGCTGGTTGTAACATTATGACCATTATTATCTTCGTCAGTCATAAGTAGGACATGACTCGTTATAACTATCTATTTTACAAGGAGATATAACTGGTTTATAACTTTTTACAACTGATCTTATGACTGCCTTTTGGTGTTTCTAGGGGTAAAAACATGTGGAGGTATCTGGTGGCCATGTTTATCAAAGATTTATGCAAATCTAATTTCACAAAATACCATCATATTGTGCATGGTTCCTACATGTAATGAGCGTTTTCTGGTTAAATTTCTTCAAAATCCACTGAAAATCTTTACAGTGCTGCACCTTATGTTGGGTTCTTCATGCAGTCCAAGGAGTTAGTCTCTACCTCAAATACTTTTTGTATAGTAGTCTGAATCACCATCAAAGTTTTCCTTAAATTTAATCAATATTTAAGCTAAAAATCATGAAAAATATCAAATGATATCATTTTTTTTTGGTGAAAATTGACTTTGTACATTTTTTCATGCTAAACAAAATGGCATTGGAATTTTCAATGTATTTTGATGCATTATGGGTCATTTGGGCTGGTTTCCATGGCAACAATATGCTATAAATGCTAATTTTGAATAGTTTCCGTTGCCATGGTAACCAAAAAGAAAATGCACCTTATTTCATCAGAATCGATAGAGGGAGTGTTGAGATGTCACAATTTGATGTTTGGTTGAATGATCAATTTTTCTCAATAGAACACCATGTTTCCATCCCATATCTCACAAAATGAAGTAGACAGAGAAACCTTGGGTATTGCTCTTTCTCATTGACTAGCCCAGCATAACCCATCTCCATTCTAATTTGAATATTCACACAATTTAACAGATTTCGAAGGCTTTTGACACCCACTACAACCCGAAATTTGCTCTGAAAATACTCAGGTAAAGGAATAGCAGCCATCAATAACTACCGTAAAAGCCACAACCACATATACATCACACCCTGTGTTTGGGAGACTGCAATAAGCCACAGAAAGGGTCTGAAATAATGCCCATTCCTTAGTAATGTCTATATATTCAAAACCCCTCGTATAAGCTGCACCCTGAGCTCCCTATAACCTGCACTAGGGGAATTAAAATGTCTATAAGCCGCTGCTTATTTACAGGGTTTTGAAGGTATTCATTGTTTGGAGCAGCAGTGACGTCAAAGCAACCAGTGCAGCACTTATCAGCCTTATCTGGCTACCGATAAGAATCCTCATGAAGGGTTAGATTAGATTAGACAGTGTTAAAAACCCTTTTCAGAAAAGATCTAGACATCAGACAGTAAAATGAGTTACAAATTCCAAAGATATTAAAACCTGTATCACATACTTGATCCACTATTTTCTAATAACAATATTAGAAAAGAAAGGTTACTTCTAGTACATTGACAGTATAACTTGAACCTTTGCCAGGTCCCTGGAAACCAAGGTTCTGCTACCGAGAATTCTTGAATTAGTAGCAGCAGTTTATAAACCACTAAAAAAAGTCATTGATTTCAACATCTACAATAGTATTGAGATTCTGCGGGTAATTTTATTTCATATTCATGAACTATTCTTTTGCACATGTAATCTAAGACGAGTTTCAAAAGATATGAATCTTAATTCCATTTCAAATTATAGGTGGCGATCATGTGCTTCTCTTGCTTCAGTTTCTCCCATAACCTTTCAATAATGGGACCGATGTACTCTAGAGCAACAACATCAACAAACACTGGATAAATTCAGAGCCAACCTGACCAACCGAGAATTGGTACTGTAATTGCCCGAGTCACATAGATGCACTACTTTATCACTGCAATCACACCCACAATGTTTAATGTTTATTGCCTGTCCTGTTATTTGGATGAATTTAGCGTTTTGCTGGTCATCATGTCTTATGTGTTATTTGGCTGCATTGGAGGTGATCATTCTATATCAACAGATTAGCCAATAAATTATCTTCCAACAACAACAACATGAACAAAGTCCGTTCCCTATAGAACAAAGACAAAGAAGGTAGATATGGCTGACTTAGATGACGATGACGATTGTGCCCATTGGTCGGTATGATGCATAGCCTAATCCATTAATGCAGCCCTAGCGAGTTACTCACCAGGGCTGCATTCAAGTATCATACAGACCCTGCAGGGTTGATACAAAAACTCCCATAGGGTCAGCATTATGCTCCTGGTAGGTAGAGTAGGCGGAGGGCTCGGTATACCCCTCGCATACAGGATGCGAGGGGTATCTTTCTGTATTAGGCTAAATCCTATAGCACTCATCTGGGGTCAGATTTTGGTCAATTTAGTACTGTTCTATAGTGTAAAATTCTCACCTATAGGATGCACCATGATTTCAGGTAAATCCTGTAGGACACATCTGAAGCTTATCTTGTGTAGATGCCGTGGCCTTTAAGCAAGCGTTACGGTAATAACCATGCGTTATAACTGGTTGTAACTTTGGGGATTTACACTCTTCCAAATGACGTCAAAGGGGTAATTTCCCCTGTTCAAAATAATGACAGAGGGGTATTTTCCCAGTTTTACACTGGTTTCCTGCCTCCTATGACTGAAACTATAACTTTTTACTGATGATAAACTTACAACCGAAACTTACAACTGAACCAATCATAAGTATGTAGTTAAAACTGATGAGTGTTTCTAAACAGGCAGCAAAATATGACTAGTCATAAGAAAAATATTACTAAAGATAATAAAGCCCTTCTAGAAACACCATCAGTCATAAGCCTATGTCCACTCTTAAATTTACGATAACATTTTCCTATGACTGGTAACAATTATGGATGCCTTGTGAAACACCCAACTGGCGGAGTATAATACAGAGATACTCAAAAAACTGAGCAGCAAACCATCGTAGTTATATACCTAGCTGAACCAATGTAGGTTTTATAAGATGCCCCAGGTTGCAGTATCTCTGTAAAAATAATGGATTTCTGGAAACTTTAGGACGAGTATTCCGTCATTATTTCGGTGAAATTTATTTTATGATTTGTTGCTCACAAATCATAGAAGGTTTGCATATGACAAATTTGGATGTAATCCAGCTCCTGCACTTAGGGTTTTAGTTTCCCCCCTAAATCTTTTGGCTCAAAATGTAGGGCTCATTGAGATCTTCATGTTACATATGGGTTTTGATGGTCCAATATGTATATTTTGGGTACCAGGGGATTAAAATAGGCCCAAAATAAATCCAACACTTTTCATAACTTTTTAAAAATTTGACAATTGGTATGGGTCCTTCCATTTATGATCACTGAAATCTGAAGAGAAACCAAAATTTTGGACCTAAGATTGCCTTCCTAGGGGCAGTTGGTCTATATTATTTGAGAAATTAACTTTTTGTAAAGTAGTTTGTCTGGGCGAAAATATTAGGGCATATGACCCCCTCCTAAAATATCTATGATGTATATGGGTAAATTTTCTGTGCTAACATTTAGAGTTAGTCCCATGCTAAAGGAATCTGGAAAAATAATTGGAATTGCTCCATTATCTTAGCTGTGAGGAGGCCATGAGTATTTTTTTCAGCCAGACAGCCCTTTTTTGGGTGTCTTCCCGAAATAGCACATTCCTTCTCATCCTGGCTGAGGTTTACATATTTAACTATATTAACTATGTCAGTTATTTACCCCCCATATATATATATCTAAGTGCCATAGTGTAAAACAGATAAATTATCCCTCATGGTTTGCAATAGCAGGGGGAAAAGTCTAAAAAATGTCTTGCCGAATGACATGTCTTGCCGAATGACATTTTAGTTACATGATATGTTGAGTGGTTCGTTTCCTAAAGATATTATCATCATACCTCCATGGACATCTCTAGTCTGGACCATTCTGACCTGTAGATTATAAGGTCGAAAATCATAGAAGGTTTGCATATGACGAATTTGGAGGTATTCCAGCCCCTACTCTTCAATTTGAGTTCCTATCTCTATTTCTTGAGCTCAAAGTGTCAGGCTGGATGAGATCTTCATGTTACATATAGGTTTTGATGGTCCCATATGCATATGTTGGGCTCCAGGGGTGTAAAATGTGCCCAAAATGACCAAAATTGTCTGGGGGAAATTGTGTCTGGGAGAATGACATTTGAGTTAAAAGCCATGTTGAGGGCTTAATTTCCTACAGAAACAATCTTCATACCTCCATGAAAATCTCAGGTCCAGGCTATTTTGACCTGTAGATTAGGAAAATCACATTATCATTAATGTCAGATGTGTCCTTGCTATTGTAAAAGAAGCATACTTATAAGAATTCTTTTTCTGTGCACATGACTGGGCGAATGACATGTAAGGCCCCATATGCACACTTTCTATGATTTGTGACCATAAAGATTGTATCAGCATTTGTGTCAGATGCGTTCTTCTTTTCATAGAATGCATTCTTCTTATCATAGAATGAACGTTCTTGTGATAAACCTTTATCGCGATTCTGTGAACCTGTCTTTCCAAATGACATTTGAGGTACAGTCATGGTGAGGGCTTGGTTTACTAGAGAAATTATTATCATACTTCCATGGAAATCTCTGGTCTGGACCATTTTGACCTGTAGAATATGCAAATTGTATCAGTATTTATGTCAGATGTGATCTTCCTATCCTATAATGAACGTTTTTGTGATAAACCTTTATCACAATTCTGGAAATCTGTCTTCCTGAATGACATTTGAGTTACATGCCATGTTGAGGACCTTGATTGTGAGGTGTTCACTTATTTTTGGCCCGTTAAACCTATTTACCACATGAAAGTACACATGGTGGGCATTGTCTTCCACATGATTAAAAGTAACTACCTAAGACTGTGTCACTTTTATGTATACCAACAAGTTTTGAAATTTCCTAAACCAGAAATTTCAAGGAATTCAGTGAAAATACCATCTCAGGCCTGAAGAAAAAGGATTCAAGTGTAGGACAAAAGTCTAAATCCTTTAGCTGCAGCTCTCTGAGTCCTACCCTTAGGCCCAGTAGTCAACAAAAGTTAACATAAATGTTGACCAAATACATAAAAGAATTAATTTTGCTGGGAAAATACCCCCCTAATGTCATTCGGCAAGACACCTTTCCAGGGACTTCCAGAGTATAGATGTTCAGGGTGTTGCCACAGCAACGGATTTCATATTTAACTGAAAATATGTTGTGGGTAGTTACCCCAACACCTATACATTATCCACAAAAAATATCTTTCAGATACTCCAGGGTTTAATCTCAGGCCCCCAAACTCCCCAGGAGGCCCCATCTGCCAAATTTCTATGATTTTCGATTCCTAACCTACTCCTACTCTTCTCAGCCCTTGATTTGCATTACGGATGAGCTAGAACTAGTTTATGCATGGGATGCTAGTCTCCAAAGGTCATAGATGGTAGATGCCAGACAGAAGCCCATCAAAGAAAATGACATACATAAGACCTTTCTACAGGATGATATATAAAAGCAGTGGTGGTGGATAACCACAGCCATGTCAAAGCAATGTAGACAGCACTCAGTTCTTGATGTCTGACATTAAAGGTCACCTACTGCTGTAACAGTTGGGTCAATCCAGGTAGTTTCTCTTTTTCTTAAGATATGGTTACCATAAGGGAATGATAATTATATCATTTGCTCACCCAACATTAGTTGTTGTTTTCTTATCTGACCTACCGTGCAATTGTAGTTGGTACAATGCCACCAGCCCCTAAACAACGTTTTTTCTCTTCTCTTTCTGTATGCAATCATTCTTTCCTTTCCCCATTCATAATGTTTCACATTTAGAGGTAACCACAACATGGTCACCGGACAATAAAAACGTGGCAGAGCATCTCTTGTGAACCTTGTTAAAAAATGTCTTAATCAATTCCTCAATATAGCATGAGTCTAAGCAAGATTCCAAGTGAGAACTTGCGAATAGATGTAATTGTAATTCCCTTTTCGACAATACAAAGTGATGGTGAAATATGAGAAAATGCTGCTCCGAGTTTCTGACGACAAGCCAAAGCCTCAAGGCTAAGCTATGTATTTGGTTTTGTTTCATCTGTTGTTTTTCTTTTTGTGTCTTTTCAATCTGTAGTTCAACTGAACTGTTATATGTACTAAATTTCGAATTCACCTTGCTGAATATCTGCATTAAACCATAAAAAATCAAAGGTTAAACATAAGTTATGATAACAAAAATCGGAAATAACACTAGGCTATCAAATAGATTCTTGTTGTGACAGTTCCCTTTAATGCATAAGGATATCATCAATTTTCTAATACAGTACAATCATCAATCTGCCACACCTCATGACTTTGTTCTGTGTACCTTAGGCCCTAATCTAAGCATCACCCCTGGCAATGATGATGTGCCTTCATGCAGGCGATAAAAATAATCACATTTTTGCTTGGATTGACAAGAGGAGAGGAAGAGGGCCAGGGAACAACCATCAGCTGTGTGATATGCCACAACAAACACTCGCAGTTCACTTTCTATCAAATGGTTTCGGCTGCCTATCTATAGGTCCTGCTGGCTATCGAAGCCATTTCAGTAGACCCTTTTTTTATTGGAGTATCGTCCTGCCATTGATTTTGTTCAGAATCCGTCCTGTTTCTCACATTGGGCTGTGTGGGTTGTGTTTATATGTATATTAAGGTGGTCTAACTTGTGTAGTTATTATCAGCTCGCTCCTTTGATCTCACGTATTGGGAAGACTAACTCTAGTGGTATGATGTTGGCCTAGCCCATTCTTTTAACCAACACCAAGACGCCGATACAAGTCACCATTTATTGTTCATTAGTTATTCACAGTTACAGTTGTTTGGTGAGTCCACTCAGGTTGTACAGCTTCAACGACATCAGTCTATTCATACAAGCAGTTCATGTTTTAACAATCCGATGCTACTGGAGAGGTATAAGTGCCATAGAGATCCTGTTCAATCCGTTCTTACATTGGCTAAGTGTAATACTAAATACTAAACAGCTTCATCCTCGTCTACTCCAGGAGTATGTGTTGCCTCCTCGACTGCTCCCACAATACTGACTCCTCCCTATCTCTTACCAACCCCTCACACCTTTCAGACGCCGGTGTTTGGCTCACACGTATTCCCCCCCTCCCCCTCTACAGAATCTACCTGACCAGATCTCGTCGACTCCCCTCCGTCTGCACATTCCACAGTCTACCATAAACTCTAGCTACCATAAACCCTATACAGGACTCCCATAGCACTCTCTCATATAGCATACAATAAATACACACATAATACAGCATACAATAAATACCCACATAAGTGTACCCTGTTATACCCGTTCATTATAATTATTGGCTATTGATGACAAAACAGGTGCGGGCGCTCCCCCCTTGTGACGCAAGTCACACCAATTGTCAAGCATAAATTATGCTTGAATACATCTTATGTATTGTTTTGTCACTAATACCTGAGGTAATCATCGTTATCATATTATACATTTCAATAGCTATTTATGTACATACATATGCAACACACTTATATAATACCATGCATTATTACTATATATATTTTCCACACTGCATTGGTGACTTATTCTTAGCGCAAACTTGTCCTCTAACATATACTTTATTATTACAATTCTCTCATTTCTTGATTCTCAATTTGTTTTTCTTTCCTTTGTTATTTATTTTACTCATTCACTCGCCTTTACTAAGCACTTTGTCCCATTCTATGTTTATATATTCTTTTTACTATCCTTACCCGGGCGTCGACACCAGTTACACCCAATCGGGCCAATAAATCTCCTTACATCTGTCAACCCCTTGTTCCGAAACGTTCCCCTCTATCTACCCTTTGCCCCAAGCATCACTCTAAAACACACTCTAACGCGTCTTGGGTTACACCTGGCAACCTCTTACTTAACTCACGCGTGCACAGCTTGTCAACGAGTATATACATCAGAAATCTTTCCACTTGCCACATTACGTCGTAGTTAGTGTCTCATTAGTTGGTCGTACATTTAAATTACAGTTTCTTTTAGCTATATTATCTTACTTAATAATATACACTGGCACCATTCCCAGACATTATATCAATCCATCTGTAGATCGTCTTTGTATTGTCTATTCCATCCTTTCGTCTCACGCCAGCTGCACGATATCTTTCTCCCCCCCCCTTCTCTTGTCCTGACACGTCTATGTCAAGTCTCTATGATGATGGCGTTTTATTCATCACCTTCAGTCTCATTCATTCAGGTCCACGTACACCGATGACGATCCCGTCCTGGGCTCTTGACCTCGCAGAGCCACGTTCACCGACTCTTTATGACCCTTGTTTACTGAATATGAGACAGCCGTAGCCCCATATGATTCTCCAGGTACTTCTGGTAACTGTCTTGATCTTCTTAACTGAGCCATGGCTCTGGCATGTCCCGTGTCAGATAACTGATGTGTATTTATCTCTCTGTTCCTTATTGGTGTCCAGCCCGCCGCTGATATCATAGGTATCTCTAGTGGTACACCTGTCGCCAGACCCCCACTATACCTAATCAATCTTGTCATCACCGTAAATCCATAGTCACCGTTCAGTATCCCTGCTAATTTCTTTGACACCTTCACAGTGGCTGGTAATGGCAATGGCACTGCGTTTTCCGCCGTTGCCATCTCAGTGGAATATAACACTCGACCCCACTGCACTGTAGCTATGTACTTCGGGCACGAGTAGCTTATTGCTACGTCTCTAATAAGAGCCTGTTCTGCTGGTCTTTGAAATACCTGGTCCAAAGGCATTAGACTCTCCCCCAATGGTATTATTTCTGTAATCTCTTTAGTTGCCACCTGTAGATACAGTCCATCCACTGGTTGAAGCCTCTTTAGTTGTCGCACCTTCCTCACCAGTAACACTATTATTATTATCATTACTATCAATATCAATGATAACATAGCTATTGTCGTTTTGTGTTCCGGATCTTCTTCCTCATAATTACCTCCGACATCTTCACCGTATTTTTCATAGTCCCAGGTTTCTAGACTCCTTATTCTCATAGGCATTCTTGCTAATATGTATGCCATTAATAGTCTTTTTAAACAAAAATATTGCACCACCATCAGAGTCATAACAATCACCCCTGCAATCATTATTGGTGAATAATCCCATAGTGATTCAGTGGGAAAATGGCCTCCACCGCTCATGCCATCCAAATCGGGTAATGCTGATCCGTCTTCCATTGCACTTACCAAATTCTTAAGATTGACAGCTGCTGGCGACTGTTGTATTCTAGCCTTGTGCTTCATTTTGGTCTTTACTAATTTTGGCAACACTTCATCTTGCAATACCTCCACAGTTTCACCATTTAACACGGCCTTTATCCATGTCAATTTCTTAACACTGTTCATTTGTAGCAAATCGTTATTTACAAAAGTCACATTAGTTTCCATGTTCACATGACCACATCCTGCCAAGCTGTAAGGCATCCACGCCCCGGCAGTCATGAATGCACAATCACACCCAATGTTCAATATGGCGTAATGATGCATGTTCACCTTAACAGGTGGGCTTGATTGACACATCAATTGACCTTGTATGTCGGGTCCCGATACCAAAGTACGACCCTTTCCCAGTGCTATCGCAAATGAAGGAAAATTTGGTTGCACTATATAGTTGATCTCACATGTTTCTGCTATGGCCACCTTGTCATTTCTTATTAGTGCCGCCATGCACCCTCGTTCGGCTATTTTTCTCATGTGTGGAATATCTGGGCATACTGCTATTGAGTTGCCATGGCAACGCGCCCAATTCACCACTGGCTCTGATATATAATACCGCCCATTCTTTGATATGGCTACTTCTGATGGCAATCCCTCTATTCTCGTCACGTCAGCTTCTTTATTGGCCAGCCGCACTGGCACCGGAAACACCTTTACAGAGTATACACAAAATATGTGTTCCTCTGACACCACCGGAATCCTTATCTGCATCTTCACACGACCTTGGTGCTGATATACTCGTACCACACTATTGTCATAGTAATATTCAGGATCAGTAAAAGCGACCCTAAATCGTGGGTACGTAGCCTTTAAATATACTTCAGTGTTGACTATAGCTTCCTTCAAATCTTCTCTAGTGACCAATTTTGATGATAGTTTTCTTCGTGATGCCAATCTTACCTCAGCTGCCATATCCTTTATCTCAATGAGTTCATTTAGTAAATGTATAATATACCCCCATTTGACCCTTGTCAACAGGCTCTCATGATTGTATACAATGGATAGTTCATATAATGCCACACTGTGCATAGTTTGAGTTCTTTCCAGCAACTTCCGTCTCTTCAATGATATCTTAGCCATTTCATACAATTGTAACTGTCTATCAGCCAACTCTCCCACTTCCGCCATGACTTCCTCCAAGCCATTGCTAGTACTTGTGGCCAATGTTTTAATAACATCACGCATCTTATAATACGATGTCTTCAATAATTGAATATCTTTTTCATTTCTGGCTACATCATCAGCTCTCCCAGTGCCAAAAATATAGTACGACAACTCTCCTATAATATTTAGACCTGGTATACCTGCTCTCTTAGACCTTTTGACTTGTTGTTGTTCAGGTATGTTTTCCATCAGCTTTTCCACTTCCTCCTCTCTGGCCTGTATTAATTTTCTAATAATTTGATTCAACCATTCTTCTTTCTGTTTGATGTTGTCACAGGTATCTTCAAATAATAAGGTTCTGTTGTGATGTTGAATATCACACATAACCTGCATATTTTTCACACATTGTTCATAAATACTTTCCATTTCCGGCTCTGGTAATCTATCTGGTATCTCTAATACAAACACTTGTGACACGTGATTGTGCTCAGCCGTAGAAATACGTCTACCAGGTTGCAAAATGACACCTAATTCGGCTCTCTCTAAAGTCTCGAAAGTGTGCCTTCCAGCATCTACCACACCCCACAAGGAACATAAGACACATAGTATAGTTAGCCACGCCATTTTCTTCTTATTATGGCTTCCGGTTACAGTTCGAGTTGGGTTACTGCGACTCCTAACTGATCGCTCCTGGAAGTTTTTAGAGATCTTGAACACTTAATAAGCCCTATCGTGTCAGATAGTTCACCAGTTCATGACCCTTTTACCCCTTCTTGTATATATTTTCCCGTCAATCTGAACACGTGTGCCTTCCTTTCCTATCTAGCTGTACGTCTCTTCCATCTGATAACACCAATTTATTGGATTGGAGTCTTTGTCTCAGCGACTCCTCCTAATGTGCCCTCAATTTTTTTTTTTTACTATAGTTTTCACTATATTTTTGTTTTCTTATTTCAACTTCCCATCCCCTTGGTTAGATACCTAGAATTAAATTCTCATTCGATGCTTGACTTCCACCTTGTTCGCACTGAAGATGGCTAGCTATTCCAGCGTTTCTGTCAATGGCGCACTCGTCTATCTCCCGATAGATCGTCTCCAGCCCGGCTTTACCTACATCGTCGGCTGCAGAGACCTGTCCTCCACAGATGCTAACGTCACTCCGTGCATGTTAGTATGCACTGGACCGCAAGGCGCGACTATGCCTTCACACACTACCATTCGGGATCATCTCCGCCTGGCCTGTAATATGACTGATATGACCTTACGTATCATTCATTTGGATGGGCGTCCTGATCCCAACTATCGTCTGCAGTCGACTGTCGCTGTTCCACCTATTTCTACTCCTGCTTATCAGCCAGCTTATGTCGACATCACTCCGCCTCCAGTCAACTTTACCACTCCTTTCGTGCCACCTTGGAATCCCACTCTGATGTCGCCCATAGGTGCGCGTCCTGTCTACAGCGCCGTTGTACCTGCTACCTCTGCTCCAAGCCTAGCATCCACCTTCACCTCTAATGTGCTACCAACTTGCACAGCGACCCTTCCTTTACGAGTGGACACCTCCCAGCAATATTCTCTGCCTGCCAACTTCGCTGTTTCAACAACTTCTCGTCCATTGCCACCTCAGCATCACTCTTCATATGTAGACTACAATGTGCTTTCTCACATTCCTGCTGCTTCCGGTGTTTCGCCCTTACCATACACACCTTTGCTAGCCACCACTGCACCTCTGACGTCCAGAACAACCCTAACATCCACATTTACCTATTCCGCCGCTGCCTCTCGTCCCTTTTCTACTACCAGCACCACTACTTCCGGTCTGCTTCCTGCTGTATCTTCACTAAGGATGCCTCACATCCCCATCCGAGCCGCTCCAGCTGCAGAGGCCCGCGCCACCTCCGCTCCTAGGTCTCCGCCTTCCTGCCTTCATACGCCCGCTCTGGCCCTGACCTCTTCTACTTCCGGTCAGTTTACTTCATCTTCATCCACTGCAGCTTCACTTCCACACCTTCCAGTAATGTCGCCCTCGTTCTGGAGTACTCTGGCTATCTCACCTGGACATCCACCCTTCTCACCATTGACCTGTCAGTCCAACACCATGGCCTCTTCCTCACGACTGACTCACAGTTCTTCTACCATCATATCTCTCTTGACATCTTCGTCTGCTACCACTACGCGACATCATCCCTATCAGCTTCCTGCCAGACCACAAGCCTCCCGTTCTTCTAATCTTGGAGGTCCTATCCTTCCAACATTGGCTTCCCCAGCTTCTACCCTCTCGCAGAAGTAAGTATATTTCCCTAGTGATTCATACTTTGATTCCTAGAGACGCTCACTTCGTTCTTGCAATAAGATACTATACACATATTTTCTTTTAAAATATATGCATAAGCTAACTCTATAAAGTCGCTGAGCTCCTCTGATTTGTGAGTAGCGGCGATCACATTCACAGTCTCAGGTGTATAACTGATCTCATTAATACACCCATATGGCTGAATTTTATGTGTCCTAATACCTTCTTAGAAAAGAATTTCACTCACACTTATTTTTGAATATATATCTACAGCTATAGACATCGTATTTCATTTCTCAGAGTCTGGGCTTCTTAAATAATTAAACCATTATAGGCTCTGGTTCTTTAACAGAATGCCTTACTTCTGGACAAATATATCCTTTAAATTTAGGCCTCTTAATTATGGACCTTGTTACTGGAGTAATTCTATGTGTATCGCGACTGTGGTCCTGCTGGTTCCGACTAGTGTTTCCATTCACCCTTAGACAACTTATGAGGTGCCCCATAGTGGTTGCCTCCTGTATGTGATGCACTTCTTTCTCTTGTCTCATATACCTGCCTTATTTTCAGTTCTTCTCCCACTTCATCTGCTGATGATGATGATGATGCCTCTACTCCTACTAGTCCTTAAATCTTCACTTCAGGTAGGTTTTCCTAATACGTTTTATATTGAATGCATCCTAAATGGATCCGACCTTTTACAATTTCCTACAAACTGTATTAAGTAGTTAAGTCTTATCCATAGAGTAGGGTGTATCTGAGCTTTGATATCTCTACCCTCTCTACAGTGGGCGATGATTCCTTTCCTTCAGTAAATTATCACTGATCTCCATTAATTCATCTCAACCGCTATGAACCTTCCGTTGTCTATGATCCAGGCTTTTCCACTAGAACTCATGTTTATAGCTTATCTAAACTGCTGATTATGTTGTTTTGTCGTGGTTATGTCCGCGTAGTATGCTAGTTGTTCTATCTTGTTAAACTGTTGAGTGCAGTCTGTATCTGTTGTTTGCCGATGTCTGTACAGCTGGAGTTCCACTCCTGCACTGCCAACTGTCTTGCTTGTCATTGCATCTTATCTCTTTCTTTACCTGCGCATGTCTGCTCTCTCCCCCCCCCCTTTTCCTGTTACTAGGCTATTAATATACATATGCCTGTCTCAGTGTCCAACGCTTCCCCCCCCCCCTTTTCTCACGCACATGTTCATTCCCCCGCTGGCTCTGTTTCCGCGCCGTCATTCTCGCGCTGTCTTTTCTGTCTCTTTCCTCCTGTACCCCATTCTTTCCATGCATCTGGAGCTGCAAATACTGCCATGGTTATTTGCTGTATCTTCCATGCAGTATTCTTACTTTCCTCAGGTAATTTCCTAACCCAAGTTTTCACTTCACCTTTCATCCCCCACAATAATAATGCCACATATTCCATTTCCCCTAGATCATATATTTTCTTAATCAGATCCATGTCGTAGAAATATTCTTCTATCTTTTCTCCTGGTGCTCCTCTAAATGTAGGTGGCGTTATACTAATACCTGCCATTTTATACATTTCTTCGACCTCTCACAACGTTCCCCTAACAGGTATTGTATTTTATATCTGTACAGTCCCTCTGTTCTTTCTTATCCACTCATATCCTTACTAGTTATATTTATCAAAGTTTTCAGTTGCATCCTCCTCCTCCAGGGTCGTCTCATTGTCTCTAGCCCCGGATGTTAATACTCCCTGGGTGATATGCTTTCCCTTTTGCTTCAGTTTAAACATTTCCCAAGTTTCATCTCTTTGTCTGCACTGCCTGCATCGTTTCCCTCTACTAGTCTTGCGATGCCTCCTGCACTTTCTTGAGAAAAAGAATGCATTAGTCACACTCCCTACTCCATATTTAAAGTGATGTCTGTTTACTTGTTCCCTCAAATATCTTGGCAATCTCGCGATGTCCAATTTCAGTTTTGATATTTTCTGCATTACTATATCCTGTAACGTCGCCCCATTGTATCTGAATACCTTCGGCAATGAATATCCAAATCCATATATAGCATCCAGCGCATCTTCTACCTGTTGTCCCCTATATCTCCCTGCCTTTACTATAGATGGTGCTCTCTTTCCCGCATCCTCACTAGTGGACATTATATGAGATGTTTTATCCCATGTACCTGTTCCAGGTGTTTGGCCGCTCCTGCCGCTGTTGCTGTTGTTCTGCCACAAATGTGACAGAGCCTTGATGTCACTTGTCTTCTGCTATAATACTCTTCTATCAATATGTCATCCAATCTGATTGATGTATCCAGCACAAATTCATCGTCTTTACTATAAAATATTGATGGTTCTGTCTGTGTCGCTGTTTCTGTTGTCTGAGTCTCTCTCTTAATTATACCACCGGTGCCTTGTAGAGTGGCATCCAACAGCCACTCCCATTCTGTCTGTCCCACAGTGATGTCACGTATGCTATCCCATATGTTTCCCTGATGATTTACCAGGACCTCGGCTTGAGCTGCTTCCACCACCTGTATTGGCTCTTGCGTTGAGCTTGGTTGGCCTGACGTTGAAGTCACACCAAATCCTTTTTCATTTGTTTCTGTTGTTGTTGAACTTGCTGCAGACACTGTGCTCCTTTCATTGTAAGTGCTATTGCAATAGTTGTCTTGAATCATCCACGTATTATAGTATTGTTGGTATTGCTGTTCTCCAACACTATCGTACCAGCTATCTGCCATCCGTCCATCAGCACCTGCTATTTACTGTGAGGTCTTATCTCGTCCCTCGTTGTGCGCGCACTGCCACCTCCTGATGCATCTCCTCCTGCATATACCTGTTGCACTGGCCTCCCCCCCCTCCCCTCTTTTCCTACCTTGCCCTACTTTTCCCTTTTCTTTGTGTATCGCCCTCCTTTCCGTCTACCTGCATGAGTCAGCTTGACCTGCTCCTCAAGGCGGCCCCTCCCCCTTCGGCACCTGCATCACCCCCCCTTTTCCCTCATAGCAACACACGTCCATACTACAGGATTATCGCCCATCCTGTAGTATCCCGTCTAAGCTCACTCTATTCTCCATCGCTGGATGAGCTGAGCTCCTCTCTGCCTCTCCTGTGATGCTTACAAATCGGTCCCTTTGGAATGATATGGTCACTGCTAGATTCCTCACTCATAATAGCCCCTGCAGCCAATTGCGCCCTCCTATCTCTTTGCCTCCGTCTTCTCTCAGCCCTATCCTCTCTCTCTTTTCTTTTCTGTCTTCTCTCCATTTCCTCTCTCTCTCTTTCTTCGTCCATCTGTCTCTTCACCTCGACATTTCTCACTCTACCCTTCCTTTTCTCTTCATTATCCTGCCTTCGGCCACCCTCGACCTTATCAATATCACTATCCTGTAACCCTTTCTTTTTACACCAATTATCGACCACAGCTTCCTGTCTGTGCTTCTCCCGGCTATCTCGCCGTACAACTCCATCTTTCTCATTATCAGAATCCTGTATAGATACGCGCGGTCCAGCTCCGGCCACCTCTCTCTCTCTTTCATGTGCACTTCTATCGTCGTCTGACGTTTTCAATTTGTCCTCCTTATCAGCGCCCGCTAGCGCTGTATCCTCCAGACCAGATGAAGGATGTTCTACCTCAGTCACCCCTTTAGGGTCCTCATGTCTTATATCCTGTATTTCCACTTCTGATTCCACTTCTGTTCTATCCACTTCCACCGTCCTCTCATCTTTGGCTACTCCTTCGTCATTTTCACCCTCCCCTTTGTATGCTCTCTTCAGCTTGTTCACATTTACCAAGTGAGGTATCTCTTTGCCCGTCTTCACTGCTCTCAACCTTACCCTGTTATCCCCCACCACCCCTATTATCCTATGTGGCCCCGTGTATCTACCAGCAAACTTCGATGTATTATTCACCGCGCATTTCGGATCATAGTAATATACCCACTCCCCCTCTATAAAAGATACAGGTCGCGCCCGTCCATCCAGCCTACGTCTGAGCTGCTCCTCATACCTAGCAGTATGAGCGTTGGCCGCCTCCTGCAATAACTGTATGCTATGATTTGTCCTGAAAAACCAATCCCTTTCAGACGGCACCTTAGGCATTGGCCTTTCTTCAGCAAAGGACATGGCCACCGGATCCCGTCCAAATTGTAGCGTATATGGTGAAAACCCCGTCCTCATACTAATGTTGGAGCGCACCGTCCACAATGCAATGGGTAACAGCTCTGGCCAGTGTTCATGGTCCTCGGTCACATAGCATCCTATCGTATCCTCTAATGATTTATGCAATCTTTCAACCCTGGCATTTCCGGTCGGATTCCTAGAAGACGTAAACCTCTGTTTGGTTGACAGTCTAGCTGTAACCTCACGAAAAACCTGACCCATATATGTAGACCCTCTGTCACTGCACAGCACTTCCACCTTGCCGTATCTACACACGATCTCCCGTAGAAACACCCCAGCTGCCGTGTGCGCGGTTGTGTCTTTAGTACAGAATGCCTCCGGCCATCCCGTCAGAAGGTCTATGAAGGTCATGATATATTTATAACCTTCTTTGGACCTACGTAGCGGCCCAACAAAATCTGTATGTATCACTTGCCATGGGTAATCCGGCGTATCCCATGATCTTGCCTTGGCTCTAAAGTGAGGTGCTCTTTTCCTCAACGCGCACCTTTCACATAGCCGCACGTACCTAGCTATGTCCACCATCATATTTTTCCAATAAAACCGAGCCTGTACTTTTGTATTCAGCACCACTGTTCCCACATGTCCTCCGCACATGATATCATCATGCATGAGATAGAGCACTCTATTCACCATAGCCTTAGGCACCACTATCCTTGGGTTTAGGTCAGCTATAGGCCCACCCCTCTTTCTAGCTGGTTTTATATACTTGCATAACAATCCATCCTTCATACCCATGAAATCAGCATTATGTAAAATCCCTCGCGCCTTTTCCTCATCCACAGGCAATTCATCTCCTGCCAAATATCTCATCATCCCCCTGCAGAATCCATCCTTCCACTGTTCCTGAATAAAGGTTTCCCTATCCAATTCCTCCCCTACAAGTTCCATCACGAGTAACTCACATCCCACCTCAGGCTCAAACTCCCCCGACTCCTCGCCAGGTGTATCCTGTCCTACTGCCAACGGCACTCTGGATATAAAATCCGGCAGGTAGTGAGTGGCTCCCGGCTCATACCTGATCTCATAGTCAAAGTCAGTCATAGCTAAACCCCATCTAGTCAACCTTTTGGATGGAGCCTTACTGGCTTGCTGCAGCAAAGGTATTAATGGTTGATGGTCTGTAATTATCGTGATCTTAGCTCCCGTCAGCATATCCTCAAATTTCTTCAATACTCTTATAACAGCTAGGCCTTCTTTCTCCGTTATAGTGTAATTTCTTTCAGCTTTTGTAAATGTATACCCATAATATGTTACCGGTCTCAGCAATCCGTCCCTCTTTACACAGATGGCCGCCCCACACGCGCCATCCGAAGCATCCGTCAAAACGTAAAAGTGACCCCCAATCTCTGGATGAACCAATAACGGTGTGCTTGCTAGTGCTGCTTGTATTTTCTTGAATGACACCTCACACTCATCCGTCCACTCAAATGGCACCTTAATTTTCAACAAATTATTCAGAGGCATCGACAAAACAGCATAGTTAGGAATAAAACTCCTGTAATAATTACAAAGCCCCAGAAAGGATCTAGTTGTATGTTCATTATAAGGTCTGCCAAACTCCTGCACCTTTCTGATCACTTTAGACTGGGTCTGCACTCCTTCAGCATTAATAATGTGCCCCAAAAACTTGATTTCCGCTTTGCCCCACTCACACTTTTCCGGCTTGACTGTTAAACCTGCTTTACCTAAAGCTGCCAATACTCTGCCGACATTAGTAATATGGCTGTCCACATCCGGATCAAAGATAATGATATCGTCTAGGTAGGCTAGACAAGTACGTGGTATTAAGCCTCCTAGTGCTAATGACATAATCTTAGTAAATTGCCATGGGCTCTGCTTCATACCGAACGGCATCCTCGTCCATTGCCAAACCCCCGAGGGTGATTCAAATGCTGAATATTGCCTGCTGTCATGATGTAAATCGCACTGATGATACCCACTGAGCAAATCCATGGCTGTAAAGATTATAGGTTTTCTGTATGCCATATACAAAAACATGCTCCTGGCTGTGGGCATAGGGTATGTATCATCCGCCGTAATAAGATTCAACATGCGATAGTCTGTACATAACCTAGCCTTTCCATCCTTCTTCTGCACTACCACCAACGGACTTCTCCAGACACTGTCACTGGGCTCAATAACTCCCAACTTCAATAACTCCCTCACCTGTTCATCAATAATATCCATTTTCTGAGGAGAATACCTGTATGGTCGCGCCATACACGGACCTTTGGACTCATCGACCCTTATTTTCATTGGAGCCAATGAACAATGACCCAACTCCTTCATAGAAAATGCTATAGTGTCCATGTTGACCACCAGCATCTCCCTGAATACCTTCTGCTCCTCCAGCGTCATCATAGTGTCACCCAAATCAAGGCCCCTGATCTTCTTAATTTTATCCAGCCTCTCCTGCTCACTCAATGCAGAAACGCCACATCCACCACCATTGTCCTGATGATCCTGCCGGTGTATTGATCCTCCTCTAGCATCTTGACCATTCTCCCGCCGTTCTTCGTTACATCGTGCCAAAATCTCACGAGCCTCATCTTTTCTATCCCTGCCAACATTAGCTGTATCAATTACCTCCAGCAAATTAAGTTCTGGTTCATCTATGTCTTCTGCATATGCTATAACCTCAGTTGTATCCACGTACACTTGCCTGTCAGAGAGATTAGCAATTCTCATATACCATTTCTTCCCCACATAGTTCACCGCACCATCCGCAGCTACCACCGCCAAATTAGATGGTCTCAGCAAGACCGTTGTTCCAACCCTTTCAGCCGCAACATCCCATCCCTTCACCGTCACCAAACTTTCTTCCCATGGGTCCAAAATCGCCGCTACTTCAATTGAAACCGGATCCACAGTAAAGAGACGTACCTTTCCATCTATAGCTATAATCTGTGCCCTTGCGTCAATCAGAAAATTACGTCCTAGCACAATATCATAAGCTAGTGAATCCACCACATTAAAATCATAATATATGCAAGCACCATCCATAAAACACTGCAGACGCACCGTCTCATAAACTTGCAATGACGTTTTGTCCCCCAGACGCACCTTCCCCAATTGAGATGGCTGCCTGTCCCAAATTGCTCTCTCACTTATACTACTCACAACTGTCCGCGCTATAAAACAATCAGACGCGCCCGTGTCCACTAAACATCTGTATGTATTCTCGTCAATAGTACACTGAACCAACCATGGCGCTTTGTCTTTTGATCCCCTATTTCCCGACCCATCCCCTGATATCAAATTTAATTCTGGGGTAGGAATGAGCCGTTGTGCCCGTTTCCCGGCCTGCGACCATCATTTCCCTGATCTCGTTGGTCTCTGTTCTGCTGAGAGGATGACAACTGATCCCTGTATTTCTTCAAAAACGTGCACTCCTCTGTAGAATGTGTGGTAGAGTCATGAATCAAGCAATAGATCGCTCCTCCTCCCTTCTGACTCTCTCCTGCATCCCCCATCATCCTAGCATATTCCTGTGCTCTTCTCTGACCTTTATCATCCCCCTGTGGACCCTGCCTGCTTCCTCCTGTATATCTCTGTCCCTGAAACCTGTTATTGAAATACTGAGACGCGTTATACTGATTTCCACCGCGTCCCCCTTGATAATTCCATCCTCGACCTCCACCGCCTACACCAAATTGCCTATTCTGACCATATGTTCCCGCGCCAGTCCCTCTGCCCGCCTGCGCCTGATACTGCCCTTGTGAACTACCACCCCTTCCAGCATACTGCCCCTGCTGATTCTCCCGTCCATGTTCCATCTCCCTGAGCCCCCTTCTATATTCCATGGTGCACATCTCCACCACTGCTTTAGTTTGTTCCCTAGCATACTCTTTAGGATCAAACTGATCTTCCCCACACGCTCCATCCTGAGTCCCCTCAGACTCCAGCATGTGTAACTGCGCCACACCTTTGGAGTTCCTTCCTTTCTCCACATTTTCCCAATAAGACGCCAGCCTGAGAGCCTCCTCAAAAGAATCAGCATTGTGTTTCATCAGGTCCTTATCAATGGGCGGAAGCAAACCCCCCACAAAGACTGACAGCTTGATGACATCAGGAACGTCCAACTCCTCATATTCCTTTATTTTCAACGCGAAGTCCCAAACCGACTGTCCCTTTTCCTGCTTCAGACAGTGCAAATCCCTATGTTTCTGCCACAGTGGCCTTTTGTCTTCAAAAACCCTCTTCACTATAGCCACTACTTTGTCCAAAGTATCCTTTTCCCCTTCTGGAATACCATCCATCCATTTCGATGCCCCCTTCTTCAAGCCCAATTTTGCATATTCAAGATGTTGATCCGGAGACCATCCAAATAGCTTTTGCATTCCATTCAATTCCTTAAAATATCTCCGATAATCCTCCCCAGGCTCCCCATTGAAGGATGGTAGTTTAACATTCGGACTAGGCGCCATGTCGTCGTCTTCAAAACTAATAATAGGTGCAATATCCTCTCCTACCTGTCTCTCCGCATCCAGATCACCCACTGAGCTCTCTTCACTATCGTTCCCCTGTATATTAGTTTTAACACCTCCAGCGACGGAGCCCTCGGCGGCTTCCTCCCGGGCCTCCTTTTCTATCTGTCGTCTTCTCTCTTCATCCGCTCTCCGAACCCACCTATCCTCCCAGTCACCCGAAACATCAGTCTGAAGATGGCTATTTAGAACATCATCTAAATGCCCCTCATCTGTAGTACGACCTGTACTATTGCCTGAGCGGATATTCGCAGTTACCTTTCTCCAACTTACTGTGTCACTCAAAAACCTCTTCCTTCGTGCTACGCGCTTCCGGTCTATCTCCGGCCCCGTGAGCAGCTCCTCCCCATCAATGGCCTGCCGATATCTCAGCTCCTGTTCCAATATTGCCCTCCCCTTCTCTATGCTGTGTCGCACCCTAATATTAGTGTTCTGCAGACCTGCAATAACTTCATCCACTCGTGCTCTACTCACAGACTCTCCCAGACGATTGCCACTTTGATCACCTGTAATGACCGGTGTAGTACAGCTTGTCCGATCCTGTCCAACTCCACCATTCTCATCCTGGCCCACCAAATCCTTATCACTTAACTCTCTCCCATTCTCAACAACCACTAAGAAACCCGAGGGCAGCAGTCGTGCGCTCTCCCCTTGTGAATCACCACAGGCCTCCGACCCCTGTTCCTGTACCTCCTCACCGACGTCCTCGTTTTGTCCTGACGCTGCCACCACTGTAGATGCCCCGTCTATTGGATTATTCTCCCCATGTGCGTCCCCCTCATTCCCATGACTATCCTTTGTTCCACTCTCATCCACCTGTCCGTCCTCATTTACTGGCTCAATTAACCCCAATGACGTCGCTATTGCTTCAAAATTCAAATCTTCATCACCAATATCCACCACATCCCCCTCAGATGCGCGTCTGACTCGTCCCTGGTCCGCTGTACCCTCAAACTCAAGGCACCTAGGAGTAGCCTTACAGAAATTAATACTGGAGCTCCTAGCAATGGGCGTCGAAAAATACTTATAATTCACTAATCTGTCTCCTGTCGTCCATCCCTTGCAGAGATTATCAGGCCGTTCCCCTGCATCGGCACTTACTGTGTGCTCCTGAACCGCCGCCTGTTGCCCATCACTAGAAATATCAGCCCTGGTCTCCGACTCTGCCGCAGATGACTGATGCTCTTTCTCCACTCCCAATGCTGAGAATGGTCCAGAGGTATCGTCCACTACCACCGACCCTGCTGGTTCAGAATCAGCCGCCGTAGACAATTGTAGGCCAGACGTCCCCCCAGACTTGGGATCCCTTTGAGACGACGCCCGCTCCTCCTCTGACCGAGCCACGGGGAATCCAATCTCTCTAGACACCTCCTCTCCAGGCAAAAGCACCACTTGCGACCTGGGCCCTAATTGCACATGCACATGTGTGTGATCCGATCTAAGAGTGACACGTGATTGATCAGGCCCCGCTTCACTCACTCCGGATCTTCCACCCTGTCCCTCTGCTACACCACTATGTGCTACTGCCGCATTCCCAGGCAATGTGCGCGCTGCAGGTATGATAGTATAGACTTCCACACCGTCACCACTGTCAGTGTGTGGCGATGCCGCTGAGTCACATCCAGCGTCTGAGCTGTTAGGTATCGGGTACGGCGAGCCGCTCATCAGTACAATGATAAGCCCAACCACTAATTCTCCACCATCTGGGCTGTGTGGGTTGTGTTTATATGTATATTAAGGTGGTCTAACTTGTGTAGTTATTATCAGCTCGCTCCTTTGATCTCACGTATTGGGAAGACTAACTCTAGTGGTATGATGTTGGCCTAGCCCATTCTTTTAACCAACACCAAGACGCCGATACAAGTCACCATTTATTGTTCATTAGTTATTCACAGTTACAGTTGTTTGGTGAGTCCACTCATTTTGTACAGCTTCAACGACATCAGTCTATTCATACAAGCAGTTCATGTTTTAACAATCCGATGCTACTGGAGAGGTATAAGTGCCATAGAGATCCTGTTCAATCCGTTCTTACATTGGCTAAGTGTAATACTAAATACTAAACAGCTTCATCCTCGTCTACTCCAGGAGTATGTGTTGCCTCCTCGACTGCTCCCACAATACTGACTCCTCCCTATCTCTTACCAACCCCTCACACCTTTCAGACGCCGGTGTTTGGCTCACACGTATAGCCCCCCTCCCCCTCTACAGAATCTACCTGACCAGATCTCGTCGACTCCCCTCCGTCTGCACATTCCACAGTCTACCATAAACTCTAGCTACCATAAACCCTATACAGGACTCCCATAGCACTCTCTCATATAGCATACAATAAATACACACATAATACAGCATACAATAAATACCCACATAAGTGTACCCTGTTATACCCGTTCATTATAATTATTGGCTATTGATGACAAAACAACATGTTGGGATCACAGTGCTGACCCAAAGGATGTATCTTCAAAAGTTGTCATCCTGAATGTCATGTTAGGACCTTCATTATCTAAGAAGAGAGGCTGATAAAGAAAAGATCCCTTGTTCCTGTCCCCAAGTAGAAAGGATTTCGTCTTCTGCCAGCCGGGGACATTAACGTGTGTCATCTACTGATGGCTATTGGTGGAAAATGCGGAACACTGGTCTTCTGTCAACTGCCTTACAAACATGGATAGACTGCCACACATCCAGCATCGTCATGCTGCCTCATCAATCCCCCGCCTCCTACAATATTCTACTAGCATGTCACAAACAGTCTTGCCTATGCCTGTAATGATTACACTTTACCCTAGAACTTATATGACCGTAGCAATAATGGTAAATGGAAACGTCTTCAAAGTCTCTGGTCAGATTTCAGGGAAATGACATCTCAAGTGGAGCATCTCTCTTGGAGATTGCAGTGATATTTTCCATGAGCTTAGGCTTCATAAGGACCACCTGACACACTTAAGGTGACTACTGAGAGCGAATGCATCTCGGAAGGGTAGGCTTGTATATCTATATTGAAGCTTCATACCAACCCTCACCCCATAATGATTATGACTCATACAGTAAGAGGTTTGCAACAAACGTGGGCATGGTATTATTCGTTGTTTCTCCTTCCTTGGGGTAGTGTCATACTAGTTATTGTGCATGATCAAGTTGTCATATGAGAAATATCATAAGACTAGTGGTATATAGTGTAAATACATTAAGCTCTCATAAAATAGTGTTATTTCCAGTTGTCACTGGTTTATTCAGCTTTAGGCAACATGTAAGAAATATCAATCATACAGTGGTTAGTATGTAGGTAATTTGTACATACAGTAAATATACAGTAATTCTATAAAGTATAATGTTCTGTTCCACTCCACCTGTGAGGTAATAATAATACAATGTCCAGCATAGTTCTAGGTGGGTTCCCACACCTAGCTCCTGGCCTGCTGCTTAGAGGAATAATGTAATAATGAATAACTTTACCCTCTGGTGGAAGTCTTGAGGAAGATACCCCCTGGCCACTAATGATAGAAATCAATGCCTGTCTAGCATAGTTTCACCATAGTGCAGTGGTATAGCAGGTAGCAGGAGATGACTGGAGATGTTACCTCTAGAGCGGTTCTTGGTGTTCTGTCCTCCTGGAGGTGCAGACAGGCTATTTGTAGCAAATCTTGGAAAAGCACCTCCAGACTGACTGGGGCCAGTAGCATCTGCCTAACTCTACAATTGTTAGAGGGGAGCCTTTCATGTGTCACTGAGTGCACAAAGGACCCCCATGGACGCCGCTGTGTCCCCCATTGTCTTGGTCGGTTCTGTAACTTCAAACCCTCATAACTCGGTCGTTTACACAGCTACAGCCGCCATTTTGCGCATGCGCGGAGTTGAATATGCCAAATTTGAACTGCCCGTTGGATAGGCGCGTAACTCCCGCTGGTTTGTCTGTAGTGCACTCGGAGCTCCATTCAGTCTCCATGGCATAACTTCCTTAATAATGGGAGTTCCGCCTTGATCTTGGGCTCATTCTGACCGTCTAATTATGGGCTTTCCATAAATGCTTTGATATTTGACCTAACTTGCTCAGGAGCGACGCTAGAGCGACCGGACGGTTATGGTGTAGTGCTTATGTAACCCATTGTTCAGTTATTAGAGTGCTCAGACACTCATGACGGCGTCAGCGGTGCTCAGGCACCCGTGACGGCCGGTTGCATTCACTTACAAGTTATTAGTTTGTGCACTGAACCATGAGGTCGCACACTGAGACCCTCATTTTTATTATATTGTGCAGTGAACCATTAGGTGGGAGCCTTTGATGTCAGAGAGAGTGTTTGTAACTGACCTGGCTGGTGTGCAGTGGGGCATGAACGCTCTTATACAAAGTTTGAGCGCTCTTATAGCTCTTAGAACCAACCTATGTATTAATTTCATAGATATCCTTTGATTAATACAAAATATGTTACAATTTATGGAATAATAAAATGGTATATGATAGAATACTCCGTCTCCCCCGAGAGAATGCGAAACTCCGTCATTTCGCCGAGGGAATGTACAATTTATACAATTTTTACCTTATTTTGGAGTTATATACTGTTTGTAAGAGGATTTGAAGTGATGGGGAGTGCTTCAAATGCAATTTGTGGTAGAGCTTTGTCAGTATAAACAATTTTCTCCTGGGTATAAGTACATTTCCGAGTTTCTATATCTTACCATACCTGAGCTTATTTGCTTATGTAACATCAATTTTGGGTACAGTTTTCCATTTTTATGTACAACATACAATTTGGCAAATAGTGTGCCATTTTGGCATTCAATGTTCAATTTAGCGTGCAAATTGAACATAAATGACAATTTTAGTGTGCAAATTTACAATTTCGCGTGTAATTGCGTTCAATTGACAATTTCAGTATGCAAATATATAATTTTTGCGTACATTTGGCAATTTAAGTGTGCAAATCTATACTTTTCGCGTATATTAGTGGGTCACTGCCCACAGGTATGTTCAGGGAGGAGAAGGGTCCTGAAGCTAGTAACGATGCATGCCCACATAGCTAAATGGTCAGGTACTGCTAGATTCACCCTTGTAGACATGTCCAAGAGCTGCGAAACTGACAGTGTGACTCTAGTGGGTATAGGGTCACCGAGGATCCTGCGCAGACCTGACATAGTACACTTAAACATAAAATTCGTCCTTATCCAAGCTACGTCGTAGCCATAATGTGCATTTAAACTTATCACTGCACTCACGTAATTGTCTATAGTGCTATACTTCAAGTCCGAAGACAGGTACACTGAATATCGACACATGGTCTGAACCGAAGTGGGTACGACTGTAGAGGCAGGGATGGTACAGAACACAATAAATCTTTTCCATTGGCTGCATTTAGTTTTCCAGGTGGAAACGCTCCAAGCATGCGCTCTCGCTATTGCCGCTTTCATGTCCAAATCTTCGCATAGCTTAGCCGCCGCTACAACATAGATACATAGGAAGGTTATGCGGGTAATATAACACTCTTGACAAAGCATCTGCGAGGACATTAAGTCGTCCTGGGATATGTAATGCTACAATATGGCAGTTATAAAGAGCTGTAAGCCAAAACAGTTCTCTCAGGAAGTCCATCGCTCTTGTATTTGTACTTTTGCCCTTATTCAGTGCGCTTACTACATGGGTGTTATCCGTGTAACAGACAATTTTCCTATTGCGCCACAAAGGTCCCCACCTATTAATCGCCATTAAGATGGGGTATAGCTCCCTGATGTTTATGTTTTCAGGCACGAATTGACTAGGTGGCGGGAGGCAGTGTCCATGACTGTCTATGTTCATACTGATCCTGCATCCCCAACCTGCACATATCCAGTCCTTGCCGTACCTGACACCGTAACCCCTGTCTGATGCGTCCATGTATAAGTCACTTTTTGTGGACGGTAGAGTGCTGACAATTTTTGCTTCGCCATTAAACCACTTTGCGAATCTTAGCCACCAGTCTAGGTCCTTGAAGAACCCGGTAGAGAGGGTTATGTACCTTTTAGTGCTCGTGAACGCAGATAACATGCCTATGACTCTGTGAGAGAATGTCCTGCCCCCCCTGACTAAAGTAGAGCAGTGTGCTAAGATCCCGCATAAACGGCGCAGCTGTTTCTTGGTTGCCCTTCGGCGACCTAAAAAGAAACGTAGCTCACTGTGCAATTTATTGATCTTGCTCTCCGGTAGTCTGAGGCACATTTGTAGTGAGTCAATTTCTATCCCTAGATAAATTTGAACTTGTGCAGGTGAAAGAACCTTCTTATAGGATAAGAAAAAACCCAACGAGTAAAGTGTGCTATGTAGAAACAACTGTGCTTTTTGGCACTCCGCATATGAGTTACCCATAGTAAGTAAGTCATCGAGATAATTAAAGCAATAATAACCGTTAGCTCTCATATAACGAGCTATGCTGTCAGTAATCCTATTAAAGAGGAATGCAGCCATTCTAGTGCCGAATGACACAAAGTTGTCCACTAAATACACTTTCTGTGAGTCGAATGTCCACTGTAGGCCCTGGAATTGCCTATCGCTTGGCCTAATCATAATAGAGCGGTACGCTGCGGAAATGTCTGTGACTGCCATGAACATACCGGGTCGGAGCACCTTGGTCACATCATCAATGCTAGTGTAACTAAAGTGGTGGAATGTCTCGTTCATGTGTGAATTAATAGATAGACCTTCTGGTCTACTGGCGTCCGTTACCGGTCTATAACCGCCATCTCTTTTCTCAACCGCACCTAAGGCGTGGATGCAAGTAGGTGCTGCTGTGACTATAGACAATTTGCCTTGGTCTACTTCTGTCTTTAGCAGGTTATCAATGAAGTTCCTTGCTTCTTGGGGTACATAGTTCTTAGTGCTATACTCACTAATATGTGTGTTTGGGTCCACTACTTTAAACCCGTGCATTATGCCGTCCATTAGAAATGCGGCGTCATAATCCCAACCATTTGTACCGTAAACTGAATTAGGGCCTCCACTAAGCATTGATAACCAGCCTGCGGGTTTCATTTGAGATCTGACCCCTTTTAGGATATGGGTGGAGTTAATATCCCACAGTGGAGCATAGCTTACATAAATTGACAATAATTCTGATATGTCCGAAGTACACACAAGCGAGTCTCTATCACAATAAATGTCTGGTAAATTGTCGGTTGTTACATTGACCACGGAACCGTAGGAATCCGGAATATCATGGGCACCGTCAATATTATTTGTACATCAAGATACGCGGGAGTGGATCGGTGGTGCGAAAAAGGTTGACCCCCCTCCCGCATTATTGTTTGCCCCACTGCTTGTGGTTGTTGGTTGATTTTTGCACCCCCCTTTTGCTGGGTGGGGGCCCTTACACACCGCGCATACGTGTTGCCTGTTACATGGGTTATACCAACATCTAGTGAAATTGAACAAAGCACAAACATCCGTAGGGCAATGGATTCTGTTTTGAGTAGAGGGGCCTTTACCTTTAGTGCCTTGTTTGTTACCTGCTTTTAATCTGGCTAATTCAGCCTTCAAATCCTGTACCACCTGTAGGTTATCGGAGCCCAAATTATCAGAGACTGATGCGTGCTCAGCTGTCTGAAATCCGGGTAACTCCCCTGAAATCACTCTAGTAGTGAGATCGTGCTCATATTTAGCTAGTGCACTCGAGGTATAAGTGGCATTGAGGCCCTTCCTAGCTACGAATCTCATATGGTCACCATAACTTTTTGCAGACCACTGTGGTAAATTAGCAATAGCTAACTTCTCCTGGACACATGTCATACCATATATTAGCTCTCTGTATGTCATATCAGAGTAGACTTTGTCAGTGGGAATGTGATAATCTGGCCTTAACCAGTGTTGTGACCTCTTTTTCTTAGAAGCTTCACCTATCTTAAATAAAGTGGATAACAAGTCACCTTGGTCCTTTGCATCCAGGTAGCCGGCAAGGTCCCCCTCCACGCCCATATTCTCAGCTGTCAGGCCTGCAGTTGATAATCCAGCCTGGATGGTAGCAGAGGGGGGAAGCTTGGGTGGTGTGATCCTGTGTTGTTGATGTTGTGTGTCAGGCAAAGACCCAGTGTAGGGTGTCCCATCCAAGTAATACAACTGTGGTACCTCCTGTGCTGCTGTGGTTGGGACTGGAGCACTGCCTACTGGGTTCTGCTTGGCCTGATTGAGCAATTTTTGCTGTTTTCCAGCCAAAAAAAGCATAAACTCCTGCTGCAAATTGTCTCCTTCGGCGAAAGCGGAAGGAACGCCATCTTGCACTCCCGAGCATTCACGAACATTGCCGAGCTTGCCCGAGCCGACGTAATCCGAAGGTTTCCGACCTAGGCTGTCGGCAGCGCTCGGTATATCCTCGTTGGTTGATATGCCGCTTGCGTTTGCTCCCTGGTGTGTATCGTAATCCAAGCCGTGACCGTTCTTTTTCAATCTGCTGTATGGGTTTACGTCGCCGAAGAAACCCGAAGTGGCGTTCGGTATTCTCCGTATATCTGCCGACCGTCCCCGACTCTCTCCGAGCCCGTTTTCGGCGGCGTTCGGGTATCTCCGTATGTGACCGGCCGTGTTCGGGTTAGATATGCCTTCGGAGGCGCTCGGCAAGGTCCGGGTCTCCTCGGCTTTGGCGCTGCTGGCTGCATTCGTAAATGTTGTGTACTCCCCTCGGTCGTCGGCGTATCTGCTGCTGCTCCTGGGTGCGTTCGTAAACGTTTCTCCCTGGTAATAGCTGCTGTTAGGTGCAGTCAAATCCTGAAAATCTACGAATGCACCCCTCCTCTTGTGTGCAGCACTCTGCTGCTTCTGCTGTATGTCTTTGAGGGATTTTTTGTAATCCTCCTCCAGTTCTGCATTCTCTAAGTCAATTAAGGCTAGCCTTTCTTCTAATGCTAAGAGGTCACCTTTTTTCCTGAGTAGTCCTGCCTTCTCTTCTGCTATAGCAATCTTCTCCTGGAGAATAGCTTCTGGTGACTTTGGGGGTTGTGTATTACTCTGCCTTCTCTCTCCCAAGGGGGTGGCCATATTGGAAGCTCCTTGGTCTCCCCCTTCTTCCTCATGAAAAACTGCATTACTCCTGGTCTCCTCCGTGAGTTTGTGGTTTAGAACCCCACAGTTGGGGCAGTGCTTTTTGTTGCCATGGTATGACTGCTGGCATACCAAACAAACCACCATGATGCATAAAAAAAACAAAAAATTGAAGCAGTGGAAGAGTCCCATGTGTGTGTGCCCTTAGGCTGGCAGGCTGCAGTAGTGGGTCACTGCCCACAGGTATGTTCAGGGAGGAGTAGCAGTGTGTGTGTGTGTGTGTGTGTAGGAGTAGCAGGTGGGTGAGTAGTAGTGGTACTGACCGTATCAATACATAGACCAATCAGGATTGGTCTCACCCATATTTGGCAATTTTAGTGTGCAAATATATAATTTCGCGTACATTTGGCAATTTTAGTGTGCAAATTTTATAATTTCGCGTACATTTGGTAATTTTAGTATGCAAATATATAATTTTGCGTGCATTTGGCAATTTTTGGTGTACAAATATATAATCTTTGCGTACATTTGACAGTTTTAGTATGCCAATATATATGATTTTGTGTTCAATTGATAGTTTCTGTATGTACATATATAATTTTGCGTACAGCTTGGATACACATAGAAATGTTGATTTCTAAAAAATCTGACTTCAGTGTATGAATTGGGTACAGACATACAGTATAATGTGCAACATACAATTCAAGTGTGTAAATTGGATACAAACTTACAATCTAGTGTGCAAACATACAATTTTAGTGTGCAAATTGGGTACAAGCGTACAATCTGGTGTGCAAACATACAATTTTAGTGTGCAAATTGGGTACAAGCGTACAATCTGGTTTACACTCTACAATTTTTGGGATTTGAGACAAATTTTTCCGAGGACCGGAAAAACAAAGTACTTTATGTACAATAGGCTTGTTTGTCTCTGAGTTACTCTTTGATTTCGCTATATGGGTGTATTAATTGGCAATTTCGGCAGTGGGCCGCTGCTTAATTGACTTTTCCCTAGCCTTCTTGAGTATGTGTCCCTGGAAGAGATTATTTGGTGAGTATCTTAAGTAAACATTTTTCATGTCAACAATTTTTCTCAACAACAATTTTTTTTTTTTTTCCATTCATTTTTCAACAATTTTCTTGGATACCTAAAGTGTGTTACTTTAAGTAAATCTTGGCAGAGTATACAAGTGCTAGTGGGTACAAAAACTGTCTTAGTTATCTACCTGCATTCATGTATATTTTGTGTTGGATTTGTACAATTTACAATTTTTAAATTGCAATTTCGCAATTTTGCGCGTATATGCGCGCATTAATCATCGATTTTGTGAGAATACCATAGATTTTCATATTATACATCAACAAGTGGCTGTGTATTTTTTTTCTAAAATTTTCTAATACTTTGATAATTTCATTGACAGTGGAGGTGTGTGTCATGTGTGAGATGTGTCATCTCAGTATCTCCTGGTGGTGGACTGGGGGCAGTCTAGGCTGTGTGCAGCCTAGGCTGTTTCCACAGTCACCGGGGAGGGCTGGTGGTGTAGAAAATTAGCAATAGTCTGCATGTTTGACCTTGCGGTCTCCTCCTGGTGTTCGTCAATAATTATATCTGTTGTATTTTCCAGTGCTGTCATGGTCACCGGGCTGGTGCCACAATCGTTCTGGAGAAGCATGGAGTAGTACAGTCCTTTGTTTTTAAGGGCTGGTATGGTACTGAACCTAGTGCGCCAAGGTAGGTGTATCACCTGAGGGAGGTGATAAGCAAATTCTCCTCTCTGTGTTGTTATAACTGCTGGTCCATTCCAGGTAAATATAGCCTTAGGTAGTGGGAAGGTTTTAACCACTATATCCTTATAGGTCGGGGCAGCTGCTGATTTAATCTCATCAAACTCATGTGGTATTGGCCTCAAGGGTAGCGCGAAGTTTGAGTCTCCACAATATATTTTAAAATATATTGTGGGATTTGTGCGCTTGGCCACATTTTTCTTGCCACAGTGTGTCTGTGCAAATTTCTTAAGGTACTTCATTATTCTGTAGGCTGAGTAGATGGTCAGGGTGAATAATATAGCAATTATCAGGGTGTGGGTTTCCTGAATTGTGAGGAACGGGGTGTGGGTTTCCTCTGTAGGGGTAGATTTGGTAGGATTCTTATCTGGGAGCAATTTGTGTAGGGGCAGCTCGGTGACTAGTCTAAATGCTTTGGCTGTAGGCAGGTAGGCTACAGTGCCTCCTAGTCTGTACAGTTTGAGTAGTATGTATACTATAAAAATGTGAGCTGATATCCCTAGGATGAGTCCTAAGCTTTGGAAGATTGGATGCTCTGTAACTCGACGTAGGTGTGATTCTACGTAGCGTGTTTCCATTGCCTTATCAAGGTTGGAGGCATCTTTTAATAATGTTTTGGCAAAGGGCTCTAAATTTAGTTGGGTAATATCATCCATGATTGGATTTTCCTGTAGTTTTTCTAAGGTTCTTGAAAGGTTTACTACTGGGAAATTTGGAAGATTCTCTCTTTCATCTGGTTTGGTTTCAGAAATTTGGTTAAGTGCTGCCATGAATGGTAAATTAATTGTCTTGAGAATGTAATGAAATGATAAGGTTGAGTTACAGGGCAACCTTGTGTTTGGAAGAGAAAATTCTCCTACACTGATTGTGCACCCACAGGGTACACCTATGATTGAGTAGGACTGGGCTTTTCGAGTTTCAGACGTTTTACCATGGCAGTTGATAAAGTAATGGGGTTCATTAGTAGTGACCAGATACTCATCTTCAGAAATGGAAATAGCATGGGTGGTAGGTGCTTGCAGTGGCGAAACTGTAAACTTGCAATGTTCCTTAATCTGTTGAGCCTGGTTAGTAAAGATGCCTACGGGGCATGTAGGCCTGTGTTTATAAATTCTACCATTTACATCTCTGCATACCTTTACTGTAGTACCTTCGCATGCCTGCATATCTGCTGAGTCCAATTCGATGAATAATGATTCGTCGTAAGATACTGCTAGAAACTCAGTTGTGGTTTGCAATTTGGTGACTCCTCTGGTGGGGGTCTCCTGTGTGTCTATAGGCATGGGTGATGTAATCATTTGGTACAGTTTGAAGGTAGAGGTGGTAGATTGAATTATAATGTCCAGATGAATATATATATGGTGAGCTGAGTAAGTGTATGAGGTCAGCTTCTGTGAATAATAGAAATCTAAGTCATTAATTGCGACTTGTGCTCCAGGGTGTGTAATCCTAAGCTTGTTATTAATGTCAATTAAGTATCTAGCAAGGTCTGAGGGTGGTACTATATCAGGGGTTAGGATTCCTGATGATAGCATCCTCAGGGCTGCATTTGTCCTTTGCAGTGATTGAACTGTATTCATTCTTGCTGCTATGATAATTAATGCATCATTTAATACTTGCATCTTTTCCCTTTGAGTTTTCTCCTGCCTTGAATATGAGTCAAGTGACCTGGACATGTTAGAGGCCCACAGGTTGACGGTGTCACCTATGGTGTTGATTGTGCTGTCCAGTACCTTCTTATCTTGGATGTATGCTTTAACAAACTTATCTTGTCTGTCTGTGATCTTCTCAATGAGACTAGCTGCTTCCTGATCTTGTTTAGCAAATTTCCTTAGTATTTCATCTATGTTCTTGAGCTGTCCCATTACTTGGTTTACATCTTCTACTGTGGCTAGACCTAGCACACCGCGAAACAGGGGTGCTAGAAAACCCAGTATGGCCTCTCTTTTGGCCTTGTCCAATGTGTTTATGGGGTTGGATAGCAACAATTTGATGGAGGCTAATGTTTCATTTATCTCCTTGTCTGCAATTTCCAGCAAGGTGTCAAGCTCTTTGGCTTGTTGGATAATTTGACCAGAGGTATGATCTTGTAGAGTAGGAGTGGTCAAATGGAGTATTCTATCCCTTATGGATCCTTGGGTAACGGGTGCCCGAGGTATCTTGTAGGGGATAGCTAACAATAGTGTTGTGGTTGTATGTCCATTGACCAATGGTTGAGGGCTAGGTTTGAATACTACTCCTATGTTTTGTCTCACCACAGGTGTATAACCTGCAGTAAGTGGTTCTGTAGTATATAATAACAGCATAGTTAGCAGTATGGGAGAAACTCTCAGTCTCCCCATGGTGCTTGTGTAAAGCAAGTTTGCTGTTTAAAGTCTTGTCAAATTTGTAGTGATTTGGTGCTGGTAAAGTCTAAGTGTATGGTGCAACACTTTAAATGAAGTGGTTCAAACTGTACCTTTGCAAGATTGAGCTGTCTTGGAAATATGTCCGGTGAGTCTATAGAGATTGACCAGTAAATGGTAAGGTCAGGTTGAAGGTGAAGTAGGTGTGTTCTTTATCCTAGTGCAGTCTCTCCTAATGGAGAAGTGGGCTGGCTAATTCCCAAGTGGGGTCCTGTAGACTTGTGTTCCAGACTGCAGCTGGATGAAGACTGATGGTGGGCTATGGTCCACAGTGCTTCTTATGTAGCCTACCTTACCCACATCCATTGTGGGCCTGGTATTGTGTCTCTGGAGTCAAGGCCTTGATCTCCAGTGTCTGCACCTGTGGGGTTCCATTGTGTAATCTGTGTACTGGTAATTAGCTCCTCCTGTCATCCAGGACAGCCATTCATGACCGTCTAGACAGTTGTCTGAGTGTAGCTTATAAGGTCAATTGATCTCTATAGACTGCTGTGTTGGCATAGCGCGCTCTTTCATGTGGGGATTAGGCTTTAGACACTCCATTGTGTTACCCTTACTCTTCTTAGACTTCATGTCTGCTTTACTTGGAGGGTCCCAGTCTTTGACCATTCAGAGGCAATAACCTACTGATATATTTACAAATTTGATTGGCTTTATATACATATAAGTAATTCATTATCAGTCACACATGTCTTATGTGTGGATGAAGAGAATTTGTAATATGTTTTGAAAATCTTATGTTCTTTTGGTATCTCAATCTGTTTCTAATTTCTTGAAACTGCACCACACCTAGATGTTTTTCTTAGTATGTGGTGTGCGGGCCTAGGCTTGATAGGGCCTATGCCTGTGGTTTCTCTTGTAAGGGTGATATCATTTTTGTTCCTTACAATTTTGTTGTAGTATTTGGCCTCATGTGGAATAAGCCTGTGTGCAAATTCATTGTTTCTGACAGCCACAACCTTTTTCAGCCTGTCTATGTGCACTGGTCTGGCCACCAATAGATTGGTGTCCAAGTTTTTGAGTTTGGCACTTGTCAAACTAGGTCTATCTACTACAACATATGGTCCCATAAAAAGGGGTTGGAGTTTCTTACACTCTGTGTTGGTCAGGATTCTTGGTATGTTTAGGTACACCATGTCGGTGACCTTGATTTCCTGTGGTGTAAGTTTCTTATCATATCTATCCTTTCTTTCCTTTTGTAGCTTGGCGACCCTTTCTATAGCTTTCCTCCTAGAGGTATCTTGATTTGTTATCATGTTAGCTACATGGTCTGCTACGGTGGATATGTCTTCCTGTATTCCCAGCCCTAAGTCCATTGGGGTGGCTGGGTTTCTTCCATGGAGTAGGAAGAAAGGGGTGAATCCTGTGGTTTGGGATTCAGTGTTGTTTAATGCAAAGGTTATGGGTTCAATAAATGAATCCCAATTGTTTTGGTGCTTTGAGCAGAATGCTCTGAGTGCTGTGCCAATGCTAGCATTGAATCTCTCCACAAGCCCATTTGATTGTGGCCTGTATGGTGAGGAGAATTTATGTTTGATCTTGAGGTGTTTGGTCAACTTTGTGAACTTTGCACCTGTATAACATGTTCCATTGTCTGTTTGAAGAGTGGCTGGTGTTCCATGATGACAAATTATATTCTTGTAGAACTCTGCTGCTGTTGTTTCAGCTTTTAAGTCAGTAGTAGCCCAAGCTGTTGCATATCTGGTAGCATAATCTATGCAGACTTGTATATGTTTGTTTCCCCTGGCAGTTGTGGGAAGTGGTCCCACCGCGTCGAGGTTTAGGAACTTCATTGGTGAAGCCATGTACTCTCTCACTGTCATTGGTGTTTTGTGTGAGTGTACTTGCCTTTTTGCTGTGAGGCATGTGTGGCAGGTGGAAACATATTTTGTTGTGTCTGCTAGCATAGACTTCCAATATACCCTAGGTCGGAGTGCTGACAGCATCCTACTTGAACCAAGATGGCCGCCAGTAGGTGAGTCATGGAAATACTGTAGTGTACTTGTTACCCATTGCTGTGGTATAACAATTTGAAGTGGTACAGTATTGGTTTTTCTCCAATTTATGGGGCATATATGGACTAATGTACCATTTACCAAGGTGTATGTCTGGCCTTGGTTGATGATTCTATTTCCTTGTGCTTTTGGTGCAGGCAGGGTCCCATCCTCAAGATATTGTATGAGGGGCAATAGGTCCTTGTCCTTCCTTTGTTCCAAGCCAAGGTTTGTACCTGAGATGGATGTGTCGGGAATCTGATCCAGTAATTGATTTATATCTAGCACATGTTGTTTTATTCTGTCTCTTTCTTTTTCTTTTTCATCGACTATTGGCCTATCTTGTGCCTTTTGTTGGGGTGTGTCACTCTTGTTTTGGTGTGTAGGCTCCTTTGGAGGGCCTATTCTCGCCTTGGTGGGAGTGGCAAACTTTTTCTTTAAAGGCACAATTTGCTTTTTGTCATTCTTCTTTGTCTCAGAGTTCTTTGATTTAGTAGATGCAGTGTCTTTTGTGACATTTTTCCTGGTAGGTGGGGTTTTGGTAGGTTTGTTTCCTGTGACCTTTTTCTCATTTAGAATAGTTTGTGATTGTGTGGGGGGTTTTGGTGTGCCCTCCTGAATCATTTCTCTAGTCTTTGAGCCTGTGGTCATAGGACACAAATGGTTTGATGTTTCCTCTCCCTGCATTGGTTCAAAGAATCTGACTGATTTGGAAGTTGCTTGAGTAATAGCATATATTGTGTCTTCTGGATCTTCATCTTCTGAGTCAGGTGGGGTGAAGGGTGGCTCTTTAGGAGTTGCCTTCACCATCTGATTGAGTGATGAGAATTCAATAGGCTCGAAGTCATTATCTGGAAAGAGTTGTGAGTATTCTCTCTCACAGTGGCAAAACACATAGTGTGTAGATTGCTTCAAGATACCCCTAATGGGTGTCTCTGGCCTTTCAATGGTGTTGGGTGGATCATCCCTTTTGAATGGTACTTTCTTTGTTACTTTTGCAAACTTGGTTCTACTGGCTGCTCTAACTCTCCTTGGTGGGGGTGGAGGGTTAGTCATGGGTCCAGAATCTGGGTATTCTCTTCTAGACATAGCATCTGGTGGTGTGTTATCATCACCTTTCACGTGTTGGATGGTGAATGAAAATTGTTGTATGTCTAGAGCCCATCTGGCCCATCTATGTGTGAGTCCTGTATTGGTTAATAGTGGGATTAGGGCTGCATGGTCTGTGTATAATTGGAAGTGTCTAGTCTCTAGATAGTGTCTGAAGTGTAATACTCCGTACACTACTCCCAGTAGTTCTCTCTCTGTGGTATTGTAATTTCTCTCATGTTTGGAGAGGGTTCTACCTGCAAAGGCTACTGGTCTGAGCACTCCTTCATTATCTCTCTGTGAGAGTACAGCTCCTAAACTCACATTGGAAGCATCAGTTGCCAAACTGAACTCTTTCTCATAGTTTGGATATCTGAGAAGAGCATTGGTACAGAGGGCATGCTTTAATGTTTTGAAAGCATTATCTGCCTCTTCTGTCCAGACAAATGCTTTGAGATGTGTCTGTAGATCATATAATGGTCTAGCAATTTGGGCATAACCTTTGATAAACTTTTTGAAGTATTGGCATAGGCCTGTGAAGGATCTGACATTTTTGACTGATTTTGGTGTTGGGAAGGTTTTGATTGATTCCACTTTTGTGGGAGATGGTTGCAGTCCCTTGGGTGTGACTCTCATTCCCAAGAAGTCTATTCTGTCTATGAAGTATTCACATTTTTATTTCTTCAGTTTGAGTTTACCAACTCTTAGGCTGTTGAACACATCTTCTAGGTCATGGAAGTGTTGTTCGATTGATGGTGATAATACCAATATGTCATCTAGGTATGGTAGGGCACATTTGTATTTGAGTTTGTTCAGAATTAATGTGACTAGATGGCAGAATCCCGCAGGTGCGGTCGCTAAACCCATCGGCATCCTTTCGTAGACATATTTTTTGTCATTTGCTATGAATGCGGTTTTATGCTGGTCTTCCTGTCTTATAGGGATTTGAAAAAATCCCTGTTGGGCATCTAGCTTACTGAATACTCTTGGTCTGAGTGACCCTATCATGTCTACAGTGTCATCGGCCCGGGGTGTAGATAAGGCTTGATTTATCGTGTTCTGGTTCAAATAACGAAAATCTGTGACGAGCCTATGGCCTCCCGATGATTTTTGTACTAAAAAGGATCTGGAAGCCCAGGGGCCCTCAGCACATTCTCTCAGAATGCCCTGTTGTACTAGCCTTTCACACTCTTCCCCTATTGCGGCCTGTTTTTCTGGTGTTTGTCTATATGGTAGGAAATGACATGGCACTGCCTCAGGTTTTACATGTATTGAGTGTGTATACAGGTGTGTGGCACCAATGTCTCCATCTTTTCCTACAAATATATCATCATACTTGGTCAGCAGTGATTCTAATCTATCATGCTGATCTTTGGATGTGAGCACAGATTTTGGTGGAACATTCTCTTCCAATTCTGGCTCGAGGTCATGTGCCTCACTATGTATAGCAGCTATTTCAGAGAGTCTGATTGAGTTGGGTTCAGGGTCAGCATATGGGGGGATTCAACTTATGATGTATTTGGCCCTTTTTGGCTTCTGGGAGCTACAGCAAAATATTCAAAGCCCCATTCTTCTTTATTCTAATCATATATAATAGAAAACATATAGGGGCTTAAAAAAAGGGTAAATTTGCGTATGTCGGCCTATTATTTTGAGAGATATAGGCCTTCGAAGGTGAAAATGCACCAAAAATTGCCATTTTTTCACCTTTTCCTCTATGTTCAAGGTCATGTATTATATGATAAATCATTTCTAGGACATCCTGATTTATTTTTTCCATGAGGGGACACTCCTAGCTAATATTTCAATATCGTTCGGAGTTGATTGATCTCGTAAATTTTCCGCACGAAGGCCTACTATGAAAAATGACAGGTTTTCTAACCACCAGGCATTTAATAAAAGTAGATTAGCTAGCCTGCTAAAATACTAGCTTTATTCTTATAAATAGCCACCATGAAAGGGGTCCTTATAGGGGTCTATTGGGCAGAAAAAAATTGGCACTACCTTGGAACCCAACATCACCACAGCCATCAACGTAATTTTCAATTCCGAGAGTGTGACCAACGCTGAACGGTCATTTTCCTCAATTAATCAACAAATACTGGTCATTTCTATAATTATTCTACCCAAGCTATGTCAAAATATGTAGTTTCTCACCACAGAAGTAAAAAAGCGAAGAAAGGTTTCACAGGCTGGCCATAAGGGGGGGTTCTTCGTATGTTTCAGCGTTGGTCACACTTTCGCGCTGAAATCAGCGCGGGAAAGAAAAACGACTTCTTGTTAACCGGCGGAAATGACCTACATCCAGGTGTCTTTGTAAACAACTCAGAGGAACCCAAGCTGTGAAACCAGAGCGGTTTTCTGCAATTTTTCCTCAACTTTCGGGTGAAAAATCAACACAAAGGTAAGGAAATTTGATGAAATTTTCATGAAATGTTGTTGTGGAAGTGTGCAGGGATATGTAGATTGCTTTTTGTGTACTGCAATGATGTAATTTGGATGCTAGGGGGTAAAAATGATCTGGGAATGAAGTTTCCTAACCGCTACGGCCATTGGCTTGCCAGGGATGAGTGACTAGGCTTGGTCCGGTCCCTCTCCCTGGTAGCTTCAGCATTGGTCACACTTTGCTCGCATGGCCGAGAACGGTCGAAATAGGTGGAATTTGGTGGGATTTTGCTGTAATTAAAGACTGTATCTGTAGATTAGAGTCTGTACTACATCTTTGAATGGTTTAGCACCCTTTTCCTCCATTTTGAGACAACCCCCGGGCACTTACGAAGCCAGGGTGGCGAAAATCAGCTGAAAAATACATGTTCTTAGGCCCAACACTTGCTTATTTTACAAATTTTCATGGTTTTTGCATGTTAAAAATCCTGAACAGGTCTCCCCCCATTGTTTTATTCTATTTTGCTCATGTTTGAATGGTCAGCTTTCCCTCAGTGCAAGCCTATAGGTATTTAACCCAAAAATGTGACCAACGCTGAATCCGAGTCAAGTTCGGCCCCACGTTCGCCCATACATATACACCGGAGTAAATTCTAGTCATCATTACTTAGATAGGACTAGTATCTAACCTCCTGGCCACATATATTCACTATTTGAAATTTCCCCTCTTCTTTATGGCACATTTTTGAAAGTGTGACCAACACTGAATCGATAAATTTTGGGCTATAAGGTATGTACGGTACACTTCCACTGCACATATGTCATTTATATTTAGCCATAAGATGGCCCTAAGGTTCCTCTAACTTATAAAAGTACCAACAAGTACATCCTGAATACTTCATAAAAAAAAAATTTCTGGTGGTTATATTTTTGGTTTTCACAAGGTGTTTGGTAAGTATTTTTCCGTGTCATGTCTGTATGCGCTCATTTTTTTTCTTATACCTATAGGACATCACTAACATCATATAAGTGCCCCATAATGTGTGTTTCCTGCAATTTGTCACTCATTATTTACATTTTCCACCTGGTACCAAAATTCTCAAAATCTATTAAAAATACCAATTTTATATTTGTAGACTAACCTCGGACATTGTATAACATTATATAGACATCGTATATATTTGGAATTATTTTCTGAGGGATTTTATGTGTTTCTGGCTATATTTTAATCACTATTTGATTTATTTTACAGATGTCATCAACCAGCTCAGACACAGAGCCAGTGTCTCCAGAGCCGGTCAAAAAGAAGATCGCCATGACGCCCGCGGAATGTAAGCGGAAATCGAGGGCGAAACTCAAGATGGTCTGGGGCGAGGAGGCCATCAACAAGAAGAATGCGGCGGACATGAGGGACAAGAGAGCTAGGGACAAGCTCACTGACACGCCAGAAGAGCGTAGGAGGAAGCAAGAGCTCTCCAACCTCGGCTCAAACAAGTGTAACGCTAAAAAGGTGTGTTGATCTTCCAGTGGGTTACAGGTAAAAGGTGTACAAATCTGAAATCTGTATATTTATGCTCTATTTAATAGAGGAAGAGGTTCTGTGCCTTGGAATGTTACAGGGATGTAATCCAATAAGTTATATTGAGTCTATGGTGGAGTAATCAATATGTTGTCACCGCTTCAGCGTTGGTCACGTTTTCGGGGATTTTGATGAATTTGAGAAGCTTTAGGTAATATGCTTACAAGCCCAATGAATCATGTTGTATGGTGTCAAACTGTTCTGTATTGCTTAGGAGAAATGTTTGACTGGTTCACAAGGGCAAAAAGAGTTATGATGGTGTATTTTTATGTAAGGTGTGGCACGCTCGTAGTTGTAAGTCTTGGGAAAAAAAGTGAAAATTAATTTCAAAGTCATGATAGGGACCCTATATGTGCCTGAAATCTGTATATTTATGCTCTATTTAATAGAGGAAGAGGTTCTATGCCTTGGAATGTAACAGGGATGTAATCTAATAAGTTATATTGAGTGTATGGTAGAGTAATCAATATGTTGTCACCGCTTCAGCGTTGGTCACGTTTTCGGGAGTTTGCGAGGGTTCGGTGAAGGCCAAGATAAGTTCCTTGAGTTACTCATAGATGGCCAAGGGTCCTTTTCCTGTAAAATAGACCTTCTTAAGATAAAGCAGAGTAATTTTCAAGAGAATATGATGAGTTTTGGTGAACTGAGGGTAAAGTTAAAATTGTGGATCGATTTTCACCAAATTTTACACCTCGCGCTATATTACACAAGACCCATAAATCCAAAAGTTTAGATCCCCGGTTTTTGATTTTTGGTCAACTTAAACTACTATATTGTAGTATTATTGAAACAGCATTTGGTGACAATCCAAGCATTACTCGGTGTGGTATTGATGTTATATCTAAAAATGTGACCAACGCTGAACGATTTTCTAAGGGTTTTACGCCATGGGCTATAAAAACTGAACCCCTGGGAGTTGAATCCTTGAACGGACCTTTCTGATATGCCAAGATATAGGGCTTTCAATAAAATAAAGTGTTATTAAGTAATACTGAGTTTGTAAATCTATCAGTCCTGAGCCAGATATGCATAGAAAGTTGAATCCCCCCATATGTGGACTCACAGTCTGAGTCTGTGTCACTGAATTGAGTTACATACTCAGGCCGTATGGCTGAGATGGATTGATCAGTGTGTGGGGTAGTGTCTGACACCTGTTGAGGTTTTTCTAAATCAGATTCCTTGACTTCCTGAAATAGAGCTATGATGGCACCCTTTTTGATTTTATGTGGGCGCCTGCTGGTGTTGAGTAACACTAGGGGATGTTTGTTATTTTCCCTGGGGGTTACTGCCGCCCTTTGAACTAGATATGGGGCATTGTTATTTCTTTGGAGGTTATCTACTACTCCAGTTTTGCCTTGCAGTGATTGAGTAGATGTGACCTTACCCAATACTGCAAGTTCAGAGAATGGAGGGATGGTAAAATCCCTCACTGCCCTAATAGGTTTGAGAATTTGTTCAGGATCAACATTAAATTCAATTTGAGATTTTGTAGTGCTTAAGAAATCTGTGCCGAGTACAACGGGCTGTGTGAGGTTGGGTATTACAGCAAATTGGTATTGGAATCTGACACCTTGGATTCTAAAGTTCAGCATAGCTGAATGTCTAACATGACACACCGATCCATCTGCCAAATGGATGTTGATTTTAGATTTCCTCAGTTGGATATGGAATCTCTTTTGGAGGTCCATGAGGAATGATTGTCTGACACAGGTGATAGTAGCACCTGTATCAACCAAACATTGTACATCTGAAACATCATATAGATTTGCATTGATACAGCCATTTTGAAGAAGTACAATAGAAAGCTTGGTACTCTCACCTGTATCCTTTGATGATGAATCTGGTGGGGTGATGTGTATCACTGATGGACGTCTCTGTCTGTTAGATGGTAGATTGGCACTAGCAATTGTCTCTGGTTGGATCTTTGTTAATCCTGATTGATTGTTTGTATTTTGGGTGTCACAGTGCACTGGCCCATCGGCACTGTGACATCCTAGTTTTCCTGGTTCTGTGGGGTGGTTGCGATGCTTGCGACCAGGAGCTTGGAGAGTTGATCCATCACTTGAGGTATTGTTTGGGGGTTACTGTGTTGGTTCCCCTGGTAGCCTCTTGTTTTAGGTTTGTGATCCTCCTGATGTGGGTTGAAACCCTGGTTATAATGACCAGAGTTGCTGTATTGTCCAGAGTTATTAGAACCCTGGTTGCTGTAGGATCCGGAGTTGTTGGATCCCTGATTGTTGCAGGCACCGTTGTTGTTGTAGGATCCACTGTTGTAGTTCCTATGTGGACTGTGGCTTCTACCGTTGGATCCTTGACTATAGGATCCAGAGTTGTTGGAACCCTGGTTGTTGTAGGATCCACTGTTGTAGTTCCTATGTGGACTGTGGCTCCTACCGTTGGATCCTTGACTATAGGATCCAGAGTTGTTGTAACCCTGGTTGTTGTAGGATCCGTTGTTGTAGTTCCTATGCGGACTATGGCTCCTACTGTTGGATCCTTGGTTATATGATCTGTCGTTACTTGGAGTTCTATCTCTCCTATCACTGTATGAAGAGTTACCATTGTTGGAGTTGGATGAGTTGTTGTCCCTTCTACTGTTGTGTCCCCCCCCGGTTGTTGTTGTAGTTGCCCCCTCTACCTCTATCTCTATTGGAGCGGTAGTTGGGGTCAAAGTTATTTCCTCTATATCTACCAGTGGGATCTTTGGAGACAACCTTATCTTCCTGTTGCCTTACATGGGCACTGGACATTAGGTTAACATCTTCCTTCTCTGAACCAGTGGTGTCTTCCTGGACCTTTCTTTTTGTAGACTTTGGGTTAGACTCTGCATCCCTTGTTTTCCTAGATCTTTCTTGGGTCTCAACCTCTAAGGCTAGGTCTAGGGCTTGGTTAAAAGAGTCTATTTTCTTGTTTTCAAGAGCTACAGAGATCCAGGGCCTCATGCCTTGGGTGAATGTTTTAAATAAGGTGTCGTCCTTTAGGCATTGGGCATTACACGCTTTTCTGAGATACATTGCATAATCAGATACAGGTTCATCTATCTCTTGTGCACGGAGCGCAGTCCTGGAGATAATATTGTCTTGAGTAGCAAAATACTCTTTTAGTTCATGTACTACATTGGACCATGTCAACTTATCAGGTGTGGCACTTTCCTTGAAGGTTTCAAACCAAGCCAATGCTTGTCCTTCAAGGTACTTGGGTAAATATGTTACCATGGTGTCACTGTCTGTTAATTTGTACCTGTCCTTCAGATACTCTGGGAATTTGTGATCAATAAATAGTGCTGTTGACATGAGTGGTGATGGGTGAGAAAAAGTTTTGGGTTTGGTTACCTCGTGTTGCCTGATCTTCCTGTCGTCGTGTTGTTGTCTGTCTAGGATCCTGGTCATGTTGGACATCATGGAGATCATGACATCCTCCTTGGATCCAGAGGCAGATGGTGTGACGACAGGTGTGGTTGTGGGTGTGGGAGGCTGTGAGGTCTGGGATGATACCATCCTCATGAGATCTGATATCTGTTGTTGTGCCTGTTCTAGGGCCTTCCGATGGTCATCTAATTGTTGACTGAGGATCCTCTCCCTTTCCTTTGAGGCAAGGGCATCAGCATCATGTTGGGCTTTGTTTGCTTTAGGGCAGTAACTGCATCTTGGATGGTCTTTTCGTAGGCCCTTATCTTTTCAGCTGCCTGATTGGGTTGAGGACCTTCTTCAGTGTCAGCCATGGTGGAAGGTGTGGGATCACTGGTGTGTTGTAGGTATCACTGACATGTTGGAGATCAAACTGAGAATGTCATTGGGGAGACCTCCCTGATGTTTGGGAGACCTCACTGATGTGTGGGAGACCTCACTGACGTGTGGGAGACCTCACTGATGTGTGGGAGACCTCACTGATGTGTGGGAGACCTCACTGACATTTTGGGAGACCTCACTGACGTTTGGGAGACCTCGCTGACGTTTGGGAGACCTCGCTGACGTGTGGGAGACCTCGCTGACGTGTGGGAGACCTCGCTGACGTGTGGGAGACCTCGCTGACGTGTGGGAGACCTCGCTGACGTGTGGGAGACCTCGCTGACGTGTGGGAGACCTCTCTGACGTGTGGGAGACCTCACTGACGTGTGGGAGACCTCACTGACGTGTGGGAGACCTCTCTGACGTGTGGGAGACCTCACTGACGTGTGGGAGATCTCACTGGTATGTGGGAGATCTCACTGGTATGTGGGAGATCTCACTGATATGTGGGAGATTTCAATGTCGTGTGGGAGATCTCATTGATGTGGGGAGATCTCACTGATGTGTGGGAGATCTCATTAATGTGTGGGAGATCTCACTGATTTGTGGGAGACCTCATTGACGTTTGGGAGACCTTACTGACGTTTGGGAGACCTCACTGACGTGTGGGAGACCTCACTGACGTGTGGGAGACCTCACTGACGTGTGGGAGACCTCACTGACGTGTGGGAGACCTCACTGACGTGTGGGAGATCTCATTGATGTGTGGGAGATCTCATTGATGTGTGGGAGATCTCACTGATGTGTGGGAGATCTCATTGATGTGTGGGAGATCTCATTGATGTGTGGGAGATCTCACTGATGTGTGGGAGATCTCACTGATGTGTGGGAGATCTCATTGATGTGTGGGAGATCTCACTGGTGACCTTGGTGGGCATGGTGTCAAGGTCACTGGGTGGGTGGAGTGGGGTTTACTGTGTGTATGATTGTTTTCAGTAATGTTGCCAGCTTAAATTTTAGAGAGCATTGGGTAATTTGGGATCTTAGTAGGATGTTCTCCACCACTTTGTCATACTAGTTATTGTGCATGATCAAGTTGTCATATGAGAAATATCATAAGACTAGTGGTATATAGTGTAAATACATTAAGCTCTCATAAAATAGTGTTATTTCCAGTTGTCACTGGTTTATTCAGCTTTAGGCAACATGTAAGAAATATCAATCATACAGTGGTTAGTATGTAGGTAATTTGTACATACAGTAAATATACAGTAATTCTATAAAGTATAATGTTCTGTTCCACTCCACCTGTGAGGTAATAATAATACAATGTCCAGCATAGTTCTAGGTGGGTTCCCACACCTAGCTCCTGGCCTGCTGCTTAGAGGAATAATGTAATAATGAATAACTTTACCCTCTGGTGGAAGTCTTGAGGAAGATACCCCCTGGCCACTAATGATAGAAATCAATGCCTGTCTAGCATAGTTTCACCATAGTGCAGTGGTATAGCAGGTAGCAGGAGATGACTGGAGATGTTACCTCTAGAGCGGTTCTTGGTGTTCTGTCCTCCTGGAGGTGCAGACAGGCTATTTGTAGCAAATCTTGGAAAAGCACCTCCAGACTGACTGGGGCCAGTAGCATCTGCCTAACTCTACAATTGTTAGAGGGGAGCCTTTCATGTGTCACTGAGTGCACAAAGGACCCCCATGGACGCCGCTGTGTCCCCCATTGTCTTGGTCGGTTCTGTAACTTCAAACCCTCATAACTCGGTCGTTTACGCAGCTACAGCCGCCATTTTGCGCATGCGCGGAGTTGAATATGCCAAGTTTGAACTGCCCGTTGGATAGGCGCGTAACTCCCGCTGGTTTGTCTGTAGTGCACTCGGAGCTCCATTCAGTCTCCATGGCATAACTTCCTTAATAATGGGAGTTCCGCCTTTCATTCTGACCGTCTAATTATGGGCTTTCCATAAATGCTTTGATATTTGACCTAGCTTGCTCAGGAGCGACGCTAGAGCGACCGGACGGTTATGGCGTCGTGCTTATGTAACCCATTGTTCAGTTATTAGAGTGCTCAGACACTCATGACGGCGTCAGCGGTGCTCAGGCACCCGTGACGGCCAGTTGCATTCACTTACAAGTTAGTAGTTTGTGCACTGAACCATGAGGTTGCACACTGAGACCCTCATTTTTATTATATTGTGCAGTGAACCATTAGGTCGGAGCCTTTGATGTCAGAGAGAGTGTTTGTAACTGACCTGGCTGGTGTGCAGTGGGGCATGAACGCTCTTATACAAAGTTTGAGCGCTCTTATAGCTCTTAGAACCAACCTATTTATTAATTTCATAGATATCCTTTGATTAATACAAAATATGTTACAATTTATGGAATAATAAAATGGTATATGATAGTAGTTTGAGGCAACAAACGTGGGCATGGTATTATTCGTTGTTTCTCCTTCCTTGGGGTAGTTTGAGGTTTTTGAGAATGTAAATGGGCCTTCTAAAGAGGGGTCAAAACAAAACTGGAAGTGGTTGGGTTGATGTCATTGTGAAATTCATGGCATCCATAGTGTTTAGTGGTGCCCCAGAGTTCAGTCTCATTTATCACTGCTATACCATAATGAATACAACGCGTCGGTAGTGCATCACTGTGTTGTGATAAATTGACCGATTAACCAGATGTAGTCGAGGTATATTTATTAAAGGATTCCATTTGCTGTAGTCACCATTGTATATACTACGGTGTACTGATGCCATAATAATGTTGAATTTCATTGAAATAAAAGCCATTTAGATTTGCATGCACCTATCATTGCCTTCATGTTTACAGCTCTCTCTCTCTCGCAGATGCTCAGACGTCATAAATATAATTATGGACGCCTGCCTCAATCTAATTTTGCTGACCAGATTTAGATGGCAGGAAGGCAGACAGACAGACTGAGATAGACCATTCTCTTCTGATTAAAAGCACTTCCAGTAATGTCTCTTGAAATAGGGGTGTAATGGTATGAATACAAGGGGGAGGGGCATGTGTTATAACAGCAGGGAGAAGGGAGTTCATCAGTGCCTTCATCAGGTCATTTCTTAATTGTCCACGATAGCACAAAAGTCGATGACTTGAAATCTCAGTGCAATTCCTATATGGGAATTATGGTACGACTTAGAAGGTGCAGTCCTAGTATGTTAAGAAAATGGCCCCCGCCCCTCAACAAATGAATGCAAATGCCGGTATTAAATATCTTCCTGACTTGTCCGGCCTGGCTATAACATATTTAATTGTTCCTACATATCCTCATATCAGTTAATCAAAAAAAATCTGGTTCCAGCAAAATTATATCTTCACTGTTTCCCGCAAACTCATGCCTTCACTACTTTCTAGCAGTGACATTTCCACAGGTGTATTTTTTTTTGGACCCATGACATATTCACTTGGTGCTACGCACTAACCTCTCCGTACGTTCTCACTGGACCCACTAGTTCAAACAGGAGGGTGTTGCTCCTATTGTTAAAAGAGCTGTGAGTATGTGCGCTCTTTTCTAAACAAGTCATGCACTGCTTCACCTAAGTACTTGCACTCACCACATTAGTCTAAAAAGTCACCTGCCTTGTTTAGAACAGAGAGAGCAGGAGGGTGTTGCTCCTATAGCAAAAGGAAGAGCTGGGTAAAAATGCCCTTGTTTCCAGTCCTTTCTTTTCATGTAGCTATAACTTGTCCCTTTTGTTGCTCACAAGTGGTCATCCAAGTACCATGCTTAAAAAGCCGCCTTTGAGTAGGTACCTAGTTGGGAGAAGTCAGTCAGTATAATAAACTATAGAGCATGTGACATGAGTAGGTACCTGTTAGTGCAGCTCTCTCTATTTTAAACAAGGCAGGTGACTTTTCAGATGAATGTGGTGAGTGCAAGTACTTAGGTGAAGCAGTGCATGACTTGTTTAGAAAAGAGGGCACATACTCACAGCTCTTTTTACAATGGGAGCAACACCCTCCTGCACCACCACTGAGTTGAGAACAGGTACCTACTCATGTCACACGCTCTATAGTTAATTATACTGACTGACTTCTCCCAACTAGGTACCTACTCAAATCCCCATTTTTGAGCACCGTACTTGGATGACCACTTGTGAGCAACAAAAGGGACAAGTTATAGCTACATGAAAAGAAAGGACTGGAAATGAGGGCATTTTTAGCCAGGTCTTCCTTTTACTATAGGAGCAACACCCTCCAGTGATACATAATATATTGTGACGTACATACTGGGAATAGGGACCTTAATGCATCTTGCACTAAGGGTCCTTTTCGCAGATCGTGTCACATATTATATCGTCTTCTCACTAATTCCCACATGCTCACTTGTTTCCACATATTGATATCTGCACTAGTTCCGATGGACTATTACCCTGTTCCCATATACACGCAATTCATTGGCTAACATGGAATAGGTTTCCTAGATAATTATCCAAAGAATATTGCGTCCTTCGGAATGGCCACTAGTCCTACAGAATTACAAACACGGCTTGCTATGGCAGTGCAGTCTAACTCTTTCAGTCTCAGGATAGCTTGGCAATATGGCATCTTGCATGATGTGATCCAAAATATTATTATATCTCATCGCCCATGATGAAATCAGGCAGGTGGCGTGAATTTAATCTAAGAAAATAAACTTGATAAATTGTTCCACTGACGCTGTTAGTACTGCTTTCGGTGGCGCCATTCCTCATAAAAGTGGTTGTCGTACAATCCAAAACAGGGTTGTCCATAAACGACGTCATAATAATGGGTCACAATTTTGTTACCATCATTTATCCCCCTCCCCCTTTATCATTCTTTTACTATAGAAATATATAGGAGGATAGTCCCCCCAAAATAAGAAAAAAAAGACATAAGCTTATTGTTCCTGTATTTCTGCCCCTCCTCTCCTCTGCTAAATTACAGTTTAATTTATGGACGACCCCCTACTCAAAAAGTGTGTTTTAAGGCCTACCTACCCCAGGTAGCGTAGCTTAACCTAAAGACGGCTATATACTTTGAGACGTCCATCCAACATATTTGTAATAAAATGTATACTTACTCCTGCATGAAATTATGATGAACAGTTGGTAATGTTGATTCACTAGCAAACCCAATGTTGTCCAATGTTATGGCTATTTTCTGGGGGTTGACGTCTCAGGGTGTGTGGCCGTCTTTAGGTTAATCTACCCTATCTATGGCTGAAATCTTGCACAGCTTAGTGTTTGCTCTTTTAAGAAACAGCGTAGCTTATCCACACTGCAAAACGATAGCGACTGGCTTCATAATGTAGACATGAGGAGCCATGAAAAAGCAACTACGGGAACCTTATGACAGAGTACATTAAAGTGTATTGCTAGTCGCTATCATCGTTTTTTTGCCTTAAATCAATATGAAAAAAGGAATGCACCCTGGTCACTAGACAAAATAGATGAACACGTGCAGGCATCTCATAATATAACAGCATACTTGGTCTTTAGGAATGTCCGCTATCAAAGGCTTTATTGACAGGCTATGTGGAGGCAGTGAGGGAGAGGAAAAAAATAAAAATAAATACTCACTTCATTTTGTATAGCGAGACATCAGTCAGCGGTTCCTAAAGGCTGTGATCCTGCCTAGGATGCTTCCATGATTAGGGAGAGGTCTGGGTGGTTGTTTTTGAACAGTGGTGTTGTAGAAAACTTAACAGAATCTGGAGATGGCATAGGATAAGAAAAAAATCCATTTAGGCAGGGGAATTTCGGAGGAACATCTAAATACTTTTTGACTAAGAAAAAGGATACTGTCATAGCTTTATTTCTTCATGAAATTCGCACAAAATGGCTCTTACAGTCCAGACATTACATGGCTGAGGCAATGCCTGGCAAATCGATATTGAACTACGAGAACACCCTTTGCTTATGTAGATATAGTGATGGGGGGCTTTATGAGTTTGTAAAGATCGATGAAAGACTTCAGAGTCTTTGGTACTTGGTGCCAGCACAGGCAGGGATATCACTTCATACACACGATCCAGAATTGACGTTAAGCCAACATTGTCAACACTGATTCTGAGGCTAATATAGAAAGGAAGTTGTTGTCTGGAGAGTGTTTCTAAAGATCTGGCGACATGCTCTCGTCAGGCTGCGTGATTGTAGTACTGTGAATGGGCTACGGACCCTATAATGTACCTTTACAAATCGTAGTATAAAGTGTTACAGTTAGATCTATTGGAGGTTTCCCCTCCTTTCATTTATTCTATCATTTCATATAGAAAGATAGTTGGCGTAGGAAATCATTATTGGAGGACATACATATATATGCCAGACAGGATGTATTCAATGTACTAATTTCACTACGTTTAGATTTGTGTATTTTGTAGATATTCAATAATGAATCGTTTTGTTCTCTAATCGAATTTAAACCTTGCAGGTAGCATCTGGTACATTCCATGTTAAGTATATCCTTTTGGGGTCGTTTTTGAAGGCATAGTATGCCACATTGTGAAACGCAAGAGGAAATATGGTATTTGACTGTACACACCTGAAACAAAAGTAATATTAATTATGGCCAAAGATTATATAACACCAGCAGATCCGGCCATGCTTCAGCTTTAATTTGGTACCACAACTGTTTTTGTATAGCATATATGATATACCATTTTATTGTTCCATAAATTCTAACATATTTTGTATTAATCAAAGAAATATCTATGAAATTAATACATAGGTTGGTTCTAAGAGCTATAAGAGCGCTCAAACTTTACATAAGAGCGTTCATGCCCCACTGCACACCAGCCAGGTCAGTTACATACACTCTCTGACATCAAAGGCTCCGACCTAATGGTTCACTGCACAATATAATAAAAATGAGGGTCTCAGTGTGCGACCTCATGGTTCAATGCACAAATTAATAACTTGTAAGTGAATGCAACCGGCCGTCACGGGTGCCTGAGCACCGCTGACGCCGTCATGAGTGTCTGAGCACTCTAAGGACTGAACAATGGGTTACATAAGCACGACGCCATAACCTTCCGGTCGCTGTAGCGTCGCTCCTGAGCGACCTAGGTCAAATATCAAAAATTCTATGGAAAGCCCATAATTAGACGGTCAGAATGAGCCCAAGATCAAGGCGGAACTCCCAGTATTAAGGAAGTTACGCCATGGAGACTGAATCAACCTCCGAGTGAGCTACAGACAAACCGGCGGGAGTTACGCGCCTATCCAGCGGGCATTATAATCTTGGCACATTCAGCTCCGCGCATGCCTAAAATGGCGGTTATACAAGCATAAACGACCGAGTTATGAGGGTTTGAAGATGCAGAACCGACCAAGACAATGGGGGCCATAGCGGCGTCCATGGGGGTCCTTTGTCCCCCTGTGACACTTGAAAGGGTCCCCTCAAACAATTGTAGAGTTAGGCAGATGCTGCTGGCTCCAGTCAGTCTGGAGGTGCTTTTCCAAGATTTGCTACAAATAGCCTGTCTGCACCTCCAGGAAGACACATCACCAAGAACCGCTCTAGAGGTAACATCTCCAGTCATCTCCTGCTACCTGCTATACCACTGCACTATGGTGAAACTATGCTAGACAGGCATTGGTTTCCTACCATTAGTGGCCAGAGGCTATCTTCTTCAAGACTTCCACCAGAGGGTAAAGTTACTCATTATTACACTATTCCTCTAAGCAGCAGGTCAGGAGCTAGGTGTGGGAACCCACCTAGAACTATGCTGGACACTGTATTATTAATACCTCACAGGTGGAGTGGAACTGAACATTGTACTTTATAAATTACTGTATGTTTACTGTATGTACAAATTACCTACATACTAACTACTGTATGATTGATATTTCTTACATGTTGCCTAAAGCTGAATAAACCAGTGACAACTGGAAATAACACTATTTATTATGACCCTGATGTATTTACTCCATACACCACTAGTCATATGATATTTCTCATATGACAACTTGATCATGCTAATTACTAGTATGACAAAGTGGTGGAGAACATCCTACTAAGATCCCATATCTCACAGGCTCATAAAAATTAAAGCTGGTAACACAACTAAAAACAATCATGCACACAGTAAGTTAAAGCTGGTACCGCAACTGGGAACAATCATGCACACAGTAAATTAAAGCTGGTACCGCATACACACAGTTAGACCCACTCCACCCACCCAGTGACCTTGACCTTGACATCATACCCACCAAGGTCACCAGTGAGATCTCCCACATACCAGTGAGATCTCCCACATACCAGTGAGATCTCCCACACATCAGTGAGATCTCCCACACATCAATGAGATCTCCCACACATCAGTGAGATCTCCCACACATCAATGAGATCTCCCACACATCAGTGAGATCTCCCACACATCAATGAGATCTCTCACACAACAGTAAGATCTCTCATATGTCAGTGAGGTCTCCCAAAACGTCAGTGAGGTCTCCCAAAACGTCAGTGAGGTCTCCCAAACGTCAGTGAGGTCTCCCAAACGTCAGTGAGGTCTCCCAAACGTCAGTGAGGTCTCCCACACGTCAGTGAGGTCTCCCACACGTCAGAGAGGTCTCCCACACGTCAGTGAGGTCTCCCACATGTCAGAGAGGTCTCCCACACGTCAGTGAGGTCTCCCACACGTCAGTGAGGTCTCCCACACGTCAGTGAGGTCTCCCACACGTCAGTGAGGTCCACCACACACATCAAGGCCTCATCAGTCAAGCTGGCAGAACAACACACAAAGACCTTACGTAGTCAGGGGCCTGTTGAAGAGGTCTCCCTCCCACCAAGATCTAGGAGGCCCGCAGGAGGCAAACCAGCCTCCAATACAACAGACCCACACTCAGTAGACCCCACACCACCCACCCTGTCTACTCAGGGAACAACCAGTTCTCAGGGATCCAACATTTCCCAGGGATCTCTACAGGACGCCCAACTCACGCTATCTACCTCAGGGGAAGAAGGATCTGTCTCAGGGGGGGGATCCACACCCTCATCTAGATCCTCCACCCCAGCTCCAGCCTTTGACAGCCACTCCTCCAGAGACACCTCCCCCACACCCTCCATCATGGACACCGATGAAGGCCCCCAACCTAATCAGACAGCTGAGAAGATAAGGGCCTATGAGAAGGCCATCCAAGATGCAGTTACTGCCCTAGAGACCAACAAGTCCCAGCAGGAGGAAAGGGAGAGGATCCTCAACCAACAACTGGCAGAGAGGAATGCAGCAATAGATGCTCAACAGAAGGCCATGGAAGATCAGCGGAAGTCCCTAGAGAGACAACAACAACAGATAGCAGATCTCATGAAGATGGTATCATCCCAGACCCCACAACCTCCCACACCTGCCATCACACCTGTTGTCACACCATCTGCCTCGGGATCCAAAGATGACATCATAATCTCCATGGTGTCCAACATGACCAAGCTCATAGACAATAAACAGCAGGACGACAGAAAGATCAGGATACATGAGGTAACAAAACCCAAAACCTTTTCACACCCATCACCACTCATGTCAACAGCATTATTCATTGATCACAAATTCCCAGAATATCTGAAGGATAAGTACAAAGTGACAGACAGTGACACCATGGTAACATATTTACCCAAGTACCTCGAAGGACAAGCACTAGCTTGGTTTGAATCCTTCAGGGAGAGTGCCACACCTGATATGTTGACATGGACCAATGTAGTGAATAAATTAAAAGAGTACTTTGCTACTCGAGACAATATAATCTCAAGGACTGCACTCCGTGCACAAAAGATAGATGAACCTGTTCTAGACTATGCATGCCATCTCAGGAAAGTGTGTAATGCCCAACGCCAGAATGATGAAACCCTAAGCAAGGCATTTACCCAAGGCATGAGGCCCTGGATCTCTATAGCTCTTGAGAACAAGAAAATAGACTCTTTTGACCAAGCCCTAGACCTAGCCCTAGAGGTTGAGACCCAAGAGAGATCTAGGAAGGTAAGGGATGCAGAAACCAACCCACAGCCTACTAAGAAAAAGGTCCAGGAAATCAGCACTAGTTCAGATGAAGATGTTAACCTAATGTCTAGTGCCCATGTAAGGCAACAGGAAGCTAAGGTTGCATCAAGAGACCCTACCGGTAGATACAGAGGAAATAACTATGACCCCAACTACCAATCCAATAGAGGTAGAGGTAGAGGGGGCAACAACAACAACCGGGGGGGTCACAACAGTAGGAAAGACAACAGCTCTTCCAACTCCAACAATGGTAACTCTTCATACAGTGATAGGAGAGACAGAACCCCAAGTAATGGCAGATCCTATAATAATCAAGGATCCAACAGTAGGAGCCAGAGTCCACATAGGAACTACAACTCTGGATCCTACAACAACTCTGGATCCTACAACAACAGCCAGGGTTCAAACAACTCTGGATCCTATAGTCAAGGATCCAACAGTAGGGGCCAGAGTCCACATAGGAACTACAACAGTGGATCCTACAACAACAATGGCGCCTACAACAACCAGAGATCCAACAACTCCGGTCAATACAGCAACTCTGGTCAATATAACCAGGGTTCCAACCCACGCCAGGAGGATTACAAACCTGACACAAGAGGTTACCAGGGGAACCAACAAAGTAACCCCCAAATACCACCTCATGTGATGGATCAAATCTCCAAGCTCCTGGTGGCAAGCATCTCAACCACCCCACAGAACCAGGAAAACTAGGATGTCACAGTGCCGATGGGCCAGTGCACTGTGACACCCCAAATACAAACAATCAATCAGGATTAACAAAGATCCAACCAGAGACAATTGCTAGTGCCAATCTACCATCTAACAGACAGAGACGTCCATCAGTGATACACATCACCCCACCAGATTCATCATCAAAGGATACAGGTGAGAGTACCAAGCTTTCTATTGTACTTCTTCAAAATGGCTGTATCAATGCAAATCTATATGATGTTTCAGATGTACAATGTTTGGTTGATACAGGTGCTACTATCACCTGTGTCAGACAATCATTCCTCATGGATCTCCAAAAGAGATTCCATATCCAACTGAGGAAATCTAAAATCAACATCCACTTGGCAGATGGATCGGTGTGTCATGTTAGACATTCAGCCATGCTGAACTTTAGAATCCAAGGTGTCAGATTCCAATACCAATTTGCTGTAATACCCAACCTCACACAGCCCATTGTACTCGGCACAGATTTCTTAAGCACTACAAAATCTCAAATTGAATTTAATGTTGATCCTGAACAAATTCTCAAACCCATTAGGGCAGTGAGGGATTTTACCATCCCTCCATTCTCTGAACTTGCAGTATTGGGTAAGGTCACATCTACTCAATCACTGCAAGGCAAAACTGGAGTAGTAGATAACCTCCAAAGAAACAACAATGCCCCATATCTAGTTCAAAGGGCAGCAGTAACCCCCAGGGAAAATAACAAACATCCCCTAGTGTTACTCAACACCAGCAGGCGCCCACATAAAATCAAAAAGGGTGCCATCATAGCTCTATTTCAGGAAGTCAAGGAATCTGATTTAGAAAAACCTCAACAGGTGTCAGACACTACCCCACACACTGATCAATCCATCTCAGCCATACGGCCTGAGGACGTAACTCAATTCAGTGACACAGACTCAGACTGTGAGTCCACATATGCTGACCCTGAACCCAACTCAATCAGACTCTCTGAAATAGCTGCTATACATAGTGAGGCACATGACCTCGAGCCAGAATTGGAAGAGAATGTTCCACCAAAATCTGTGCTCACATCCAAAGATCAGCATGATAGATTAAAATCACTGCTGACCAAGTATGATGATGTATTTGTAGGAAAAGATGGAGACATTGGTGCCACACACCTGTATACACACTCAATACATGTAAAACCTGAGGCAGTACCATGTCATTTCCTACCATATAGACAAACACCAGAAAAACAGGCCGCAATAGGGGAAGAGTGTGAAAGGCTAGTACAACAGGGCATTCTGAGAGAATGTGCCGAGGGCCCCTGGGCCTCCAGATCCTTTTTAGTACAAAAATCATCGGGAGGCCATCGGCTCGTCACAGATTTTCGTTATTTGAACCAGAACACGATAAATCAAGCCTTATCTACACCCCGGGCCGATGACACTCTAGACATGATAGGGTCACTCAGACCAAGAGTATTCAGTAAGCTAGATGCCCAACAGGGATTTTTTCAAATTCCTATAAGACAGGAGGATCAGCATAAAACCGCATTCATAGCAAATGACAAAAAATATGTCTATGAAAGGATGCCGATGGGTTTAGCGACGGCACCGGCGGGATTCTGCCATCTAGTCACATTAATTCTGAACAAACTCAAGTACAAATGTGCCCTACCATACCTAGATGACATATTGGTATTATCACCATCAATCGAACAACACTTCCATGACCTGGAAGATGTGTTCAACAGCCTAAGAGTTGGTAAACTCAAACTGAAGAAATCAAAATGTGAATACTTCATAGACAGAATAGACTTCTTGGGAATGAGAGTCACACCCATGGGACTACAACCATCTCCCACAAAGGTGGAGTCAATCAAAACCTTCCCAACACCAAAATCAGTCAAAAATGTCAGATCCTTCACAGGCCTATGCCAATACTTCAAAAAGTTTATCAAAGGTTATGCCCAAATTGCTAGACCATTATATGATCTACAGACACATCTCAAAGCATTTGTCTGGACAGAAGAGGCAGATAATGCTTTCAAAACATTAAAGCATGCCCTCTGTACCAATGCTCTTCTCAGATATCCAAACTATGAGAAAGAGTTCAGTTTGGCAACTGATGCTTCCAATGTGAGTTTAGGAGCTGTACTCTCACAGAGAGATAATGAAGGAGTGCTCAGACCAGTAGCCTTTGCAGGTAGAACCCTCTCAAAACATGAGAGAAATTACAATACCACAGAGAGAGAACTACTGGGAGTAGTGTATGGAGTATTACACTTCAGACACTATCTAGAGAATAGACACTTCCAATTATACACAGACCATGCAGCCCTAATCCCACTACTAACCAATACAGGACTCACACATAGATGGGCCAGATGGGCTCTAGACATACAACAATTTTCATTCACCATCCAACACGTGAAAGGTGATGATAACACACCACCAGATGCTATGTCTAGAAGAGAATACCCAGACTCTGGACCCATGACTAACCCTCCACCCCCACCAAGGAGAGTTAGAGCAGCCAGTAGAACCAAGTTTGCAAAAGTAACAAAGAAAGTACCATTCAAAAGGGATGATCCACCCAACACCATTGAAAGGCCAGAGACACCCATTAGGGGTATCTTGAAGCAATCTACACACTATGTGTTTTGCCACTGTGAGAGAGAATACTCACAACTCTTTCCAGATAATGACTTTGAGCCTATTGAATTCTCATCACTCAATCAGATAGTGAAGGCAACTCCTAAGGAGCCACCCTTCACCCCACCTGACTCAGATGATGAAGATCCAGAAGACACGATATATGCTATTACTCAAGCAACTTCTAAATCAGTCAGATTCTTTGAACCTATGCAGGGAGAGGAAACATCAAACCATTTGTGTCCTATGACCACACGCTCAAAGACTAGAGAAATGATTCAGGAGGACACACCAAAACCCCCCACACAATCACAAACTATTCTAAATAAGAAAAAGGTCACAGGAAACAAACCTACCAAAACCCCACCTGCCAGGAAAAATGTCACAAAAGACACTGCATCTACTAAGTCAAAGAACTCTGAGACAAAGAAGAATGACAAAAAGCAAATTGTGCCTTTAAAGAAAAAGGTTGCCACTCCCATTAAGGCGAGAATAGGCCCTCCAAAGGAGCCTACACACCAAAACAAGAGTGACACACCCCAACAAAAGGCACAAGATAGGCCAATAGTCGATGAAAAAGAAAAAGAAAGAGACAGAATAAAACAACATGTGCTAGATATAAATCAACTACTGGATCAGATTCCCGACACATCCATCTCAGGTACAAACCTTGGCTTGGAACAAAGGAAAGACAAGGACCTATTGCCCCTCATACAATATCTTGAGGATGGGACCTTGCCTGCACCAAAAGCACAAGGAAACAGAATCATCAACCAAGGCCAGACATACACCTTGGTAAACGGTACATTAGTCCATATATGCCCCATAAATTGGAGAAAAACCAATACTGTACCACTTCAAATTGTTATACCACAGCAATGGGTAACAAGTACACTACAGTATTTCCATGACTCACCTACTGGCGGCCATCTTGGTTCAAGTAGGATGCTGTCAGCACTCCGACCTAGGGTATATTGGAAGTCTATGCTAGCAGACACAACAAAATATGTCTCCACCTGCCACACATGCCTCACAGCAAAAAGGCAAGTACACTCACACAAAACACCAATGACAGTGAGAGAGTACATGACTTCACCAATGAAGTTCCTAAACCTAGACGCGGTGGGACCACTTCCCACAACTGCCAGGGGAAACAAACATATACAAGTCTGCATAGATTATGCTACCAGATATGCAACAGCTTGGGCTACTACTGACTTAAAAGCTGAGACAACAGCAGCAGAGTTCTACAAGAATATAATTTGTCATCATGGAACACCAGCCACTCTTCAAACAGACAATGGGACATGTTATACAGGTGCAAAGTTCACAAAGTTAACTAAACACCTCAAGATCAAACATAAATTCTCCTCACCATACAGGCCACAATCAAATGGGCTTGTAGAGAGATTCAATGCTAGCATAGGCACAGCACTCAGAGCATTCTGCTCAAAGCACCAAAACAATTGGGATTCATTTATTGAACCCATAACCTTTGCATTAAACAACACTGAATCCCAAACCACAGGATTCACCCCTTTCTTCCTACTCCATGGAAGAAACCCAGCCACCCCAATGGACTCAGGGCTGGGAATACAGGAAGACATATCCACAGTAGCAGACCATGTAGCTAACATGATAACAAATCAAGATACCTCTAGGAGGAAAGCTATAGAAAGGGTCGCCAAGCTACAAAAGGAAAGGAAGGATAGATATGATAAGAAACTTACACCACAGGTCATCAAGGTCACCGACATGGTGTACCTTAACATACCAAGAATCCTGACCAACACAGAGTGTAAGAAACTTCAACCCCTTTTTATGGGACCATATGTTGTAGTAGATAGACCTAGTTTGACAAGTGCCAAACTCAAAAACCTGGACACCAATCTATTGGTGGCCAGACCAGTGCACATAGACAGACTGAAAAAGGTTGTGGCTGTCAGAAATAATGAATTTGCACACAGGCTTATTCCACATGAGGCCAAATACTACAGCAAAATTGTAAGGAACAAAAATGATATCACCCTTACAAGAGAAACCACAGGCATAGGCCCTATCAAGCCTAGGCCTGCACACCACATACTAAGAAAGACATCTAGGTGTGGTGCAGTTTCAAGAAATTAGAAACAAGATTGAGATACCAAAGTCATAAGATTTTCAAAATGTATTACAAATTCTCTTCATCCACACATAAGACATGTGTGACTGATAATGAATTACTATGTATATAAAGCCAATCAAATTTGTAAATATATCAGTAGGTTATTGCCTCTGAAAGGGTCAAAGACTGGGACCCCCCAAGTAAAGCAGACATGAAGTCTAAGAAGAGTAAGGGTAACACAATGGAGTGTCTAAAGCCTAATCCCCACATGAAAGAGCGCGCTATGCCAACACAGCAGTCTATAGAGATCAATTGACCTTATAAGCTACCCTCAGACAACTGTCTAGACGGTCATGAATGGCTGTCCTGGATGACAGGAGGAGCTAATTACCAGTACACAGACTACACAATAGACCCCACAGTTAGCAGACACTGGAGATTAATGCATTGTCTCCAGAGAAACAATACCAGGCCCACAATGGATGTGGGTAGGGTAGGCTACATAAGAAGCACTGTGGACCATAGCCCACCATCAGTCTTCATCCAGCTGCAGTCTGGAACACAAGTCTACAGGACCCCACTTGGGAATTAGCCAGCCCACTTCTCCATTAGGAGAGACTGCACTAGGATAAAGAACACACCTACTTCACCTTCAACCTGACCTTACCATTACTGGTCAACCTCTATAGACTCACCGGACATATTGCCAAGACAGCTCAATCTTGCAAAGGTACAGTTTGAACCACTTCATTTAAAGTGTTACACCATACACTTAGACTTTACCAGCACCAAATCACTACAAATTTGACAAGACTTTAAAAGAGCAAACTTGCTTTACACAAGCACCATGGGGACACTGAGAGTTTCACCCATACTGCTAACTATGCTGTTATTATATACTATTGAACCACTTACTGCAGGTTATACACCTGTGGTGAGACAAAACATAGGAGTAGTATTCAAACCTAGCCCTCAACCATTGGTCAATGGACATACAACCACAACACTGTTGTTAGCTATTCCCTACAAGATACCTCGGGCACCCGTTACCCAAGGATCCATAAGGGATAGAATACTCCATTTGACCACTCCTACTCTACAAGATCATACCTCTGGCCAAATTATCCAACAAGCTAAGGAGCTAGACACCTTGCTGGAAATTGCAGACAAGGAGATAAATGAAACACTAGCCTCCATCAAATTGTTCTTATCCAACCCCATAAACACATTGGACAAGGCCAAAAGAGAGGCCATACTGGGTTTTCTAGCACCCCTGTTTCGCGGTGTGCTAGGTCTAGCCACAGTAGAAGATGTAAACCAAGTAATGGGACAGCTCAAGAACATAGATGAAATACTAAGAAAATTTGCTAAACAAGATCAGGAAGCAGCTAGTCTCATTGAAAAGATCACAGACAGACAAGATAAGTTTGTTAAAGCATACATCCAAGACAAGAAGGTACTGGACAGCACAATCAACACCATAGGTGACACGGTCAACCTGTGGGCCTCTAACATGTCCAGGTCACTTGACTCATATTCAAGGCACGAGAAAACTCAAAGGGAGAAAATGCAAGTATTAAATGATGCACTAATTATCATAGCAGCAAGAATGAATACAGTTCAATCACTGCAAAGGACAAATGCAGCCCTGAGGATGCTATCATCAGGGATCCTAACCCCTGATATAGTACCACCCTCAGACCTTGCTAGATACCTAATTGACATTAATAACAAACTTAGGGTTACACACCCTGGAGCACAAGTCGCAATTAATGACTTAGATTTCTATTATTCACAGAAGCTGACCTCATACACTTACTCAGCTCACCATATATATATTCATCTGGACATTATAATTTAATCTACCCCCTCAACCTTCAAACTGTACCAAATGATTACATCACCCATGCCTATAGACACACAGGAGACCCCCACCAGAGGAGTCACCAAACTACAAACCACAACTGAGTTTCTAGCAGTATCTTACGATGAATCATTATTTATCGAATTGGACTCAGCAGATATGCAGGCATGTGAAGGTACTACAGTAAAGGTATGCAGAGATGTAAATGGTAGAATCTATAAACACAGGCCTACATGCCCTGTAGCCATTTTTACTAACCAGGCTCAACAGATTAAGGAACATTGCAAGTTTACAGTTTCACCACTGCAAGCACCTACCACCCATGCTATTTCCATTTCTGAAGATGAGTATCTGGTCACTACTAATGAACCCCATTACTTTATCAACTGCCATGGTAAAACGTCTGAAACTCGGAAGGCCCAGTCCTACTCAATCATTGGTGTACCCTGTGGGTGCACGATCAGTGTAGGAGAATTTTCTCTTCCAAACACAAGGTTGCCCTGTAACTCAACCTTATCATTTCATTACATTCTTAAGACAATTAATTTACCATTCATGGCAGCACTTAACAAAATTTCTGAAACCAAACCAGATGAAAGAGAGAATCTTCCAAATTTCCCAGTAGTAAACCTTTCTAGAACCTTAGAAAAACTACAGGAAAATCCAATCATGGATGATATTACTCAACTAAATTTAGAGCCCTTTGCCAAAACAGTATTAAAAGATGCCTCCAACCTTAATAAGGAAATGGAAACGCGCTACGAGGAATCATACCTACGTCGAGTTACAGAGCATCCAATCTTCCAAAGCTTAGCACTCATCCTAGGGATATCAGCTCACATTTTTATAGTATACATACTACTCAAATTATACAGACTAGGAGGAACTGTAGCCTACCTGCCTACAGCCAAAGCATTCAGACTAGTCACCGAGCTGCCCCTACACAAATTGCTCCCAGATAAGAATCCTACCAAACTAACCCCTACAGAGGAAACCCACACCCCTTTCCTCACAATTCAGGAAACCCACACCCTGATAATTGCTATATTATTCACCCTGACCATCTACTCAGCCTACAGAATAATGAAGTACCTTAAGAAATTTGCACAGACACACTGTGGCAAGAAAAATGTGGCCAAGCGCACAAACCCCACAATATATTTTAAAATATATTGTGGAGACTCAAACTTCGCGCTACCCTTGAGGCCAATACCACATGAATTTGATGAGATTAAATCAGCAGCTGCCCCTACCTATAAGGATATAGTGGTTAAAACCTTCCCACTACCTAAGGCTATATTTACCTGGAATGGACCAGCAGTTATAACAACACAGAGAGGAGAATTTGCTTATCACCTCCCTCAGGTGATACACCTACCTTGGCGCACTAGGTTCAGTACTATACCAGCCCTTAAAAACAAAGGACTGTACTACTCCATGCTTCTCCAGAATGATTGTGGCACCAGCCCGGTGACCATGACAGCACTGGAAAATACAACAGATATAATTATTGACGAACAACAGGAGGAGACCGCAAGGTCAAACATGCAGACTATTGCTAATTTTCTAAACCACCAGCCCTCCCCGGGGACTGTGGAAACAGCCTAGACTGCCCACAGCCTAGGCTGCCCCCAGTCCACCACCAGGAGACAACACATCAGAGACAGTATTCAGAACTTTTCGGACAATTTGCCGGCCCTGAAAAGGGCCTTTGGGATGGCGGGTTTTTTACACCCTAGGTTTCAGTCAGTCGGGATCCTACCACAGATCCTCGGGTTCAACATCAATGGGAGAGTCCGGGGCCGAGTCGGAGCCATACATATGGCCGTGATCCTGCTCCCACTCAGCGAGCCGGGCCTCCAGCATCCCCAGTCCATACTCGGCAGCCGTGGATGGATTCCCGGATGCCGCAAGATCGAGGAGGGATGCCGCCAACAAATAATCCCATAGCACTCGCTCCCGCGGCCCTAGGTTATAATCCATGGGCCAGAAACCCATATTGCCCAAGGCCCTAGTCAGAAGGGCCACAGTGGCCCCCCGACGCAAGGCTGAGCCCAGGAAATAATGGCAGGAGTAATTACAGACCACCACATCACCATGCTCAATGATCTCCTTGAAATTACTCACTATGTACCCATAATGGATGGTCTGGTTAGACTCAACCAGGGCCCTAGCTGGACTCCCCACCTCCATCACCTGGGGGACAGGCA